>BMAU01010289.1:67500-100000 GCA_019973935.1 Trichonephila clavipes | reverse complement strand
CAAGCAAGTCAATTTTATACCTAATACTAATTTTTATCCAAAATATCTTAATTTAATACAGACAAATAGTAGCAACAATGAAGCAAATTTTCTTGACATAATATCAATTTAATAGATATTGTAATAGGTTCTAATATTTATGATAAAAGAGAAGATTTTAATTTCAATATTATAAAAGTTCCGCATTGGGAGAGTAATGTACATATTTCTATTTTCAGAAATATTGTTATTAATTATATACAACGCAATAAATTTTTGGTGTCAAAAAATGAGAAATAAATAATAAATAACTATAAACATTTTACTAAATATTGCTTATATCAGAAATACCCACTTAATTTTATTAATATTTATATGAATAAAGCTATTCAAAATTGTAAGGATGAAAAATTCTTAGATTAATAATAGTTTAATATACTATAAATTTACACATTTCATTGTTATAGTTACCTCCATATTCTATTATTAGTTAAAATTACTTATTATTATTTAATTCGTATATACTCTACTGTCACTACAGTTATGGTAATTTGTAACTCTTTTATTAATTTTTGTTTCTATTCTTTTTATACTTTTGTTAAGTGCTACATTTCAGCCATTCACATGCTTTGAATCTGCATTAGGGTCCAGAATTTAGCAATAACTTATTTATTGCACTCAGATATAACGCGGGCTTTGCATTTTCAAGTGCAATTTTTAGGTAAGTTACCTCTATTTTGTAATGGATTTAGATATTCATATCCATTACTTTCAATAGGTTTTTGCTCAGTGTTATTTACATAAAGGGGGAAGGTTGGCTGGCCAAAAAACATGTTCAACCCCACTTTTATATAAATTATTTTACATATTAGCTGTACTAAATCAGCAATGTTTATAATACTGCAGCATCCATTTTATAATTTTTAATTTAGTGTCCTTCATTGTATGATCTCTTTACTGTCTCTGTGTTTTTTTTCGAATGTGATTGATGAATGTTTATCTCTTGTTTGTAGAGAATTAGGCTATGTATATATATATATATATATATATATATATATATATATATATATATATATATATATATATAGGGAGAGAGTGAACTAATAGAGTAAGAATTGAAAAAAAGAGCATGATTTGTCTGCATTGTTGTAACAATGCACACCCGGTTTGACTAGTTTGGCTGAAAAAACAGTTTTCGACGCCAACTTTTGTCATTGTTACATTGTTACAACAATGGAGACGAATCTAAGTTGGCGTCTAAAACCGGTAATTAATTTATTTAAATTTAATTAATGAAATATTCGATGAAAAATTTGTATTAACATCTAGTGTCATCAAGTACAAGTTTAAGAAAATGTATTTGATTTTTAATGGATAAATAGGAAGTATTTTACTATCGATTAAAAATTTGAGCAAGATAAATATATATATAGAGAAAGAGAGAGTAAGTTATAATAGTAGGAATTGAAAAAAAATGAATGTGTGTGTTTGTAAAGTGATTTCCATGGAACACCACAGTAATTAAAATGGAAATATTTTAATGTTCCTTGGATGACGTAGTACCATTCGATCGATGGACCGGTACCGGTCCGGGCTTCGAGGGTTGGGGACCTCTATTCTGGAACATTTATTTCTTGTCGCAAAATTTGGCACCTTAGCAATATTTTGCAACCAAATTTGTTGCCAAGATCACTGCTACTCATAACGTCACACATCTTGTAAACCCCCTATTTAAAAGTTCTCTTTGTATTTAAAATACATTGAAAAATCGAACACCCTTTACTTATAAGTTGGAGTCAAAACGATTAGTACAGTAATTAAATTTCAGTTGTTCGAAGTTTTGAATCATAAGCTATTAACGTACTGTTTTCTTACAAATTAACTCTAAAAAAACTTTTCATACGTTGTGACATTATTCCTTACATATTATACCTATGTCAATATACGTGTGTATACTAATTGCTTGTAGTTTTAGAATTAACACATTCCTTCTCTTATTTTCAGATTTTTCTTGTATTCGACATTTCAACTTCCTTTCAATTTTAAAAAATTCAACAAGTCTCGTCTATGAACTTTTTGCAATCTTTTAGGTAAAAGAGAACGCTCTGATTACGTAAAAATCACCGACATTATTTCAAAATTATATCTCTCCTGCTTCCAAAAAGTAAACACACTGCATTGTGAAATCCGAAATTGAAACGGGGTCCACACCTTTAAGTCTGTTATTGAATCGGTGGGCTTAGCTTGTTCCTTGACCTTCATTGTGGAGCTTTCGAATGTTGTTTAGACAAGGCTTAGGAAAAAAATTTAGACAGGAATATTGTGAAATATGTTAAACTACTTTTACTATCGTTTCCGACGTCGTAATTGGCGTAGTTTCAAAACTATTGACTCTCCCTTTCTCACACATTTTTCAGAAATCAACGCAACGCCTTCTCTCTGTTCACAAAAAGCACTTTGTAGAAGAGCCAAGTTGTCAAATTCCTTTCGGTCTGCGAGGAAGAAAATTTCGAAACTTTCTTTAAAAGGTGATTTTATAAATCAATAAACATTTCACAATTGTATAACGGTACAGTTTATTTTGTGAATCAATTCTGCTTGAGTAATTTTTAGACCTTCAACTGACGTATTTAATACATTTTGGCAAAAAGCAAATAAGGCAAGACCTTTTAAGGATTAGTTTAATATGTGCCCATATAAAGTATTTAGCAGTCTTAGTGTCTTTCAAAAGATAAAATCACTACATTTTTAAGCAGTACAGCACTTGGTATTTTAAAAAGTATTGCTAAGAATGTAATTACGCGAAGAAAGCAAAAAGCTTTTGATAACATTACAACGAAAATTTGAAATTCGGTAATTTCACAAAAGGATTTTTAGAGCTTACAAATCTGAGTTTTCAAAAATCTTATAAAAATAGAGTTTATACATTCACATGAAATTATTTAAAAGTATATTTCTGAAAATTTTTAATCAATGGAATAATGAAAATAAAAAAACTTTACCATTAATAATGAAGTAAAATACAAACATTTAAAAAATAATTTGTATAGACTTCAGAAATTAATAAAAGACGTATATGTGAAACATGCAGAAATAAACGAAGTTAAATGAAATTTACAAAATACTCGAAAAATAAGAGTGAGCGATTGTGCTTTTATTATATATATAACGTCTCACCATGAAGCAATACGAGGGCTATTTCCGGAATGCCCAAGGGAGTCGTGCTCACTCGAAAGAGGTTTAGAGCTACAAAACGATCCCCCGGGAAACTACCACACCCGCATTCAATCTTTATTGAGCAAAATCACAGTATACGTTTTATACGGTAGCACACATTAAGTTTACATAGTACAAATTAAAGGTAAATGAAACGAAATACATATGTAATCGCAAGGTACACACATACAAAGCTGAAAATAATAATAAAAAACATAAAGGGTGAGAGAAGGAAAAATAATATACATTATTCCAGCAATCTTGCAAATACATCAAAAGTAATATGAATATAAAATATAAATGATCCGCACAAAAAAGAAATAGGAAGGCAGGAAACATTTGGGAAAGCTGGAGGAAAAAAAAAAAGAAAGAAAGGAGAGGAGGAAAAAAGGCGAAGAAAAAAACCGCCTGTAACCACATAAAGAATACTGATCCAATTCCAATTAAGGAATTTGACCGTGGATTGTAGAGACAATTTTAACACATATTTTTAGTTTAGAGGGAATCAAAAGATTTCTAACGATAGATTGGATCCAGGCCTTTTTAGCATTTTGAGATAGAGAGGACCAAATGGAAATTCCTAGTCAAAGGATATACAAATACATAATGGTCAGCGTCCCCAACAGATCCACAAAACCAATTGGGAGTAGCTTTCAATTTGAAGCGATGCAAATAAGAAACAAATGGGGCATGGTTTGTTACGAATTGTGTAACGCTACTGGAATGGGGATTGATTTCTAAACTGGGTTTGGGAAAAAAGGATTTGACTCGTAAGCCAGTATTAGAGTTTGACCATCAACTCTCCCAGTCCTGAATTAATTTATTTTGAAGGGATTTCATGACATAAGAATGAGGAACGGGGACTCTCATCTCTACACCTTTAGTAGTAGCGACTTCAGCAAAATGATCTGCAATATCATTAAACAATTTTTTATTATGAGCCTTAACCCAGAAAATATAATAAAAGTTGCGATACGTAGAGAGTTTATTCTTTATTAAATTAAGATGGGCAGATTTATTGTTAGGACTTTTAAGGAAAATAATGGATGATAAACTATCAGTGTAAATATATTAATTTGGTGACGGACCTGGTAATTTTTAGTTACAATCAAGTGACGAGGACGACATTTGAGCTGGCACTCCACTCCCCTAAATTCCACACCAGGCAAACGGGAGTACTTCGAGCTAAGGCGCATTTAATGTGTACCAGACCTTCTTCACAGCAATTCTTGAATGTCACCAGGACTCAAACTCATGATACACCCGCCATAAGCCTGTGATCTCATAACCACTAGGATATTACGGCCAGAGATAAAATAAAAGATGAAAAGTTTGTTTATACTTCCTCATTTTTAATACGGAATAGTTTTAAATAATTTAAAAATAAAACATCAATTTCCTTCAATGAATAGCTAATTTTAGATTAATGAGGGTAACAATGCAGAAACTAAAACTCTTTTCGTCAGAGCTTATTTTTCACATTCATTTCCTAGCAAAAAATATTTATAAATTGCTTTATAAGAAGAGATAAACTCCTTTTTTTATCCTTCGAACTACAGAAAACTTAAAGATGCTAAGCTCCAGTGCAGAAAATAAATTATCCCTATTGAACAAATTAAATTTAACGCTTCGAATGTTCCCCTCTTAAAAAAGTTTATCTTTCTTTTCTTTTAGGTTAAGAAAAAAAATTTAAAATGTTTTATAAGCAAATTTAAAAGTTTTCAAATTGTAAATAATTCACCCCCCCTTTTGACATACATCTCCCACGTGATTTCAGTAAATCATCTCAAAACATCATTACTTAAAAATACTAATTAAGTAAGTATAAATTTTAAACACTTCTTACACATCTACAGGTTAAAAAAAATAAGTAAATAATACACTTTTATCTAAACAGACTCATCATTCAATGCTTCTGAAGCCACGGGTCCGAGGAAAAAAAAATATATAAAGAGCCTCCTTAATAGCTAATTTTCCATTTAATCCTAGTAATTAGTTATTGTAATAGATTACTAATCACACACACCCTATTCTTCTCAGAGAGTAAATAAAATGCCCAATTAAATCGATTGACTTAATTTGCATAATTGCGTAAAAGGGTATTCTGTGCATTAAAAGCTTTAGAATGCAGGATAAATTTAATTAATAAGCCCGCTGGCTCTAATTTCAACTTATTTATTTATTTTTTTTTAGTGACAACTATGTCTTAGAGGTATGTTGTGGTTTTAATTTACATCGCTAAATTATTCATTTAAATGCGAAACGATGTTCTGTTGGATTGTTGAAACATGAGAGATATAAAAAAAAATACAGGTACATCTTATTATGTTTACTAAATAGGGAATAATTGAATCAGTTATTCTGTTTCGAAAGAGATGATGCAGATTAATTTGGATTTCCCTGAAAATGCTTAATTACTCAGATTAACGAGAAATGCATAAATGCATATAAAGATGCAAGTGAAACAAATACTTGTACTTAATTAATATTGATAGCATTTTTACTGTTTTTAGGTTAAAGAATTTTAATAAGAGATTTCTTATTTTTTTTATTGAGGACACATTACAAAGGAAAGAAGGAATCTAGTCATGAAAGATTACAATACAAACTAACCACTATACCGGATAGATGGCCAAATAAAAGTTTGTATACATGAATTTAATTTTAGATAGATACTCCTTTTTCTTTTAGCTATGCACTAAAAGTAACACCAAACGCAGTTAATATTAATGTTTATTTAATTATGTAGCAGAATACTAAAATTAGTATAACTAACAATTCTTAGTAATAATTTGTATATCACATGTATGCTCCTTATGAATATTCCTATTATAATATTTCACATTTAATTACTGTTTTTTTGTTTGCTACAAATTAATAATTATTATAATTGATACTCGTGATGAGAATAATGAAAAAAAAAAGTAATATATAAAAAAAATTTAAGTGTGAATTCCTACTTAGATCAACAAATTTTTTTTTATTTTAACTACTCTTTACTCAATAGTTACAATTAATATAAATATGTATATACATATGACAGAATCACAACATTAAGTGGTAATTAATTTTTATTAATTATCATTAAAGTATCGTATTGTCATTCAAAACAATCTTGTACATAAAATTTCAGTTTAAATGAATGCTTTAAAACGTGAGAAAAAAAAGCCTTTTCAAATTTTGACACAAGTCGCCAAAATGGTTGCTAAGTCGACAAAAATGAAACCAACGTGGCTGTATTTGTAATTCTTTAAATAGTTAGTTTTAATTAATTAATTTTTATTAATTATAATTAAATTATTGTATTGTTATCCAAAATAATCATGTATATAAGACTTCAGCTCAATTAAGAGCTTTATAATGTATTTTATTAAAGATTGAAAATTCCACCAAGATAAATAAATAAATAAATATATAGAGAGTGTGAGCTGATAATGTTGGAATTGAATGAATATTAAATGTAAACATTAATTTCATAGTGTAACTTTAAATAATTTCATTTAATTATAGAATTTAAGTTATAAAAACACACATTTGTATTTATTTATCAAATTAAAAAAGACTAAAATTGGTTTCGAATTATGAACATTCACACCTAAAATTGTTATGTATTAATCTGAATTGTGTTAATTATAATATTTAAATGTGTGTGTGTGTGAAACTCGACGTACTATTCAGCGTAAATACCGTATTTTTAACATGCGAATTAAGTTTTATCTCCTGGTTCCTAAAATTAATTATTTCACAAATTACAGCCGAAAAACTATTTTCAAAACTGATTTTATTCTTTCAAATAAATCTGTTAAATTAATTGTATAATATTCTTATATATATACATTGAATTTTCTAAATAAAAAAAATTGGATGCGTGGAATAGAAAATCGGTAAGTATTGAATATGATGCTTTGATTGTACTTACCGAATATTGTTCGATCCACACAATACACAATGAAATCATATTTGTGTGATAGGCGATTTCCATCTGTTTATTTTTGCACGACACAAGGTTCATACATCACAATTAATATGCATTGTAATTTGAACCTCAGTCAGAAGACGAGGTCGATATCTGTGACAATTGGACCATCTTTGGAATATGAACTTTATAATAAAAATTTAAACCTTATAACGAGAGGGAGAGAGAAATTCTTACAAGAGTCCCCTGAAACGGATCAGCCAGGTAGAACTTTTGTATTCGGTTGCAACTATATAATTTATTTCATTATTTTAATTTGTTTCTTTTCTCTATAAATCCATTCCTGAAAGCTTAACAGTATTTTTCTTTTTGCAATTTGAGATGCAGTTTGATGAATTAATTATGGGAAATAGGTGTGATCACTCACCATTCAATGTATTATATAAATAAATTTTAGCAAAACATTCTAAGAAATTTATTCAAAACAATTGACTTAATACACTGCTGGACAATTGCTAAGGACGGATCACAAATTGCTATGTAGCATAACATTAAGCGAGACATGAGGCCTAGTAGGATAAAATATAGTTGCCACACTGTTCAGACATTAGAATAAAAAATATTTATTATTCTGGAAAGTACAAAAGCTGTGAAACATCTGAAAAAAAATGTTCATTTGACTGCGTACGGAGAAATGGAACAATGCATCTAAAAGTCAGCAGGCACCTTAAAGAAAGGTATCAGTACGGGATATGTCCACCGTGGAGTGTGATGCAACATTCCACACGTCGTACCATACTTTGCACAACATTATCCAGCAGCTGTTGAGGCAATTTATCCCATTCCTCTGTGAGTGCACGGATGAGGGTGTTCTTGTTTGTCGGAGGATAGTTTCGACCAGCAACTTGCCTCCCCAAAGCATCCCACACATTTTCAATGGGGTTTAGATCTGGAGAACGCGCTGGCCATACGAGACGTTGAATACCCTCGCTGTCTAGACAATCCTGAACAGCGAGTGTTCGATGACATGTTGCATTGTAATCGATAAAAACAAATTTATCACCGACAGCACCACGGAAAAGACGAACATGAGGAAGTAGAACTTCATCAATGTATCGTTGGCCCGTCATAGTCCCATTCGCAACCACATGTAGGCGCGTGCGGCTATTGATCATGATGCCGGCCCACACCATGATACTGCATGTCGGATATCGGTCCTTTTCCTGGATATTTTCTGGACGATAAGCAGTACCACTCTCGCGCCAGATCAGTTGGCGTCTACAATCCGATGACAGACTGAACCTACTCTCATCTGAGAATAGTACGCATGCCCAGTCCTGTTCAGTCCAATTGTGATGCTCACGACACCATTGCAAACGGGCAGTACGGTGCTGTCTGGTCAATGGGACACACACAAAAGGTCTGCGTGCGTATAGTCCTCCTCCCTTCAAACGTCTGGCAACAGTTTTTCGGGAGATCTGATTTCCTGGGGCAGCAAGAAACTGATTTGCCACTTGCTGAGCTGTGGTGCGCCTGTTCCTTTTTGCTGATAGGACGATATATCTGTCTTCTGCAGGCGTCGTACTTCTAACACGACCTCTCCCGTGCCGTCTACTACACATTCCAGTAGTTTTAAATGACTTCCACAGCCGTGAAACAACGCTGTGAGCGATGTCGAACTCCCTGGCAACATCTGTTATTTTTCGCCCTTCTTCGATCTTTCCAATAATTCGGCCACGCATAAAATCATCTATGTGATGTCGGGAAGACATGCCAAAAATGTTAAGTTCGTCTATTAAATCTTTCCTGTAAAACTTTGACTTGAAACAACAACTTTCCACATGCGTCAAAACCTTCCAAGCTCTTATGAACGCTATCACGTGATGAACAGACGTGGGGAAAAAAATTGCATACTCATACTTCTTCTTACTAATATCCCGCACTTATTCTAATTTTCCACATTTTGCTTCCTTTCATTTTGTGGTTGCTATGGATGATAGTCATATCCGTCCTTAGCAATTGTTCAGCAGTTGTATTATGAAGCGCACAAGGGATTTGTAAGCAGTGACGTTCACAAGGGTGGGCTTTGGGAGAGCTTAACCTCTCTCCCTTATACACCACAAGCTTTTTAATCTTAAGTATTAAAATTACGCCAAAAATCTTTTGTCTGATTGCTTTTTTTCCCAAACGTATCTCCCCATTCAAGTATCTTACAAGAATGGAGCGCAAAATGCCAGTATGGTTCAACGTAATATAAACATGTTTTTAGGTATGTGACTACCAAAATTTCGCCGTTTTGGTGAAAATTTTCGAAATTTCTTTTATGCTTTTATTTCATAGTCCATACATTTAAGATTCAAAAAACACTATTTTTGTTTTAACGATACTTGGAAGCAAAGTTATAATTAGTAAGCCGTAAATGGAGTTTACAAAACCGGAAGTAGATCCCTACACAAAATATTTTTAAGATATTGGATGGAAATTTTCAGAACATGTTTTATTCAGTTCTGTATGTGTTATGAATCAAAATCTAATCTCTGTGTATATAATTATGTACTTCATTGCTTTTCTTTAGGGGAAAAAAATCATTTTTTAAAAAAATCGTGTTTTTGCATAAAATTTGACATATTGAAAATTTTTTCAAAAGTATTACAAATCTTTTAATTCCTAACACATATAAAGATGCTATTCACGTACTGTATAAATATTATTTGAACACATTTATTAGACTTTTGTGTAACTGCAATTTTTCATCAAAGTTTCACTAAAAGCTACAATTGTTATAGTCTATAAAACTCTCCAGAAAACAGCAAAAGGTTAAAAAAAAGTTCGAATCAGTTAAACATAAAGCTAAAAAGATCTTGACCTATAAATATGGTGAGTTTAAAAAGTGTACAATTAGTAGAAAATTTTTTTATACTGTATTAAAATCTGTAAATGCATTTTCTGAGAAACTATGGTTTTCATTTTTTTGCTTCACGGTAACGTTCACTACAGGATTTTTTTTTAAGATATTGAATTGAAATTTTAAGAAAATGTTTTATTTAGTTTTATCTGCAGTATAGACTATAATCTTAGCTCTGTGTATGTATTTATGTATTTTATTGCACTTTTTGTGAGAAAACATTAATTTTTTGCAAAAAAATTCTCTTGCATAAAAAAGATGTATTTCAAAAACTTTCAAAAGTATTACAAATCTTATAGCTCTAAGCACAGATAATGATGTTATTTGTGTACTGTATAAGTATTATTGGAATATATTAGAAGTTTCAATACAAGATTTACTGCAACTGCAATTTTTCATTAAAATTTCACTCAAAATTCTCAATACTTCAAAAATTATTTTTAATTTTCTGGAATTTGTACTTGAATTCCTAGTTTTATGCCCATTTCAAATACAAAAGAGTTTGTTTAGTTGAAAATTTATATATTTGAAAAAAGTGCTCCGAAGGTTGTTGGGCAAGCTACGAAACTTACTGCGTGTAGTCAGCGGATTTTTCAAACGAGCAGAAAAAGGCAAGTGAAAGTATTCGTTAACTTTTTCATGCCTGGTGGTACATATGTTGTATCTCTAATTCTTATTCTTTCATTATATGGCAATACATAAAACATACCACTTGTTTGAATGCCTCAGAAATTGATGCTAGAAGGTACATTATCTGAACCATCACAGAGGTCAACTACCAACAGTTACGCAAACTTTTCAACAGATGTCAGAATTTAATTTTATGCAATGGGTTTATGCAGTTGTTCATTCTTTGATATGAGACTGTTGAGTGGTATTCTTTGGTTGATTGATTGATTGAATATTAACGTCGCACTGTTCAGCTACACGAGGGCTTTTGGCGACGGACCACGTAATTTTGAACCATGGTCAAGTGACGTGGACGACACCTAAGCTGGCACCCCCCTCTCCTAACTACCACACCACACCAACGGGAGGACGCTTAAGCTCTCGACAGATTTAACGTGCATCGCTGCCCTACACGGCGGGTCTTTAGTGGTACTGGGCTCGATCCCTTGACAAAGCAAGCCACGGTCCGATACCTATACCACTCGGCTACCGCGGCCTGTAGTATTCTTTGGAAGTGACTGTATTGTGTATTTTTAAGTGTCAATGAAATTGATTCTTGTGGTATTTGATTCAAATCAGGTAAGAACACATATTATGTAACTAAATAAGTCAATATTACAATAATTAGTACCTCACATGTGCATCGCTAGTATGAAAAAATAAGAGTACGAAAAATGTATCACCACGCAGTTGAAAGCCATCTTCTTTACAAATGCAAAATGCATTCCTCCTATTTTTTCTCAATAAGGGACATTATTACTATGCCAGGTAGATTTGTTGCCAATTACATTTTTTTAAATAATAATAATAATTACTAAATAATAGTACATACACACAAAACGACACAAATGTCCTGAATGAGTTATAGCTTGTGTTCTTGTTCCAAAATTGAGTTTGGAGGATTTCAGAACAGACATCTCCAGAGATTTTGTTCCAGTACAGCATTCATTAATTCAAGAAATAAGCATAAGACAACAAGCAGAAGTGTTCAAATCAAGAATAAGAAGCCCTAACCCCCCACCACCACCACCACAAAAACACGCCAGGAGAACTCTGCCCACCAGCCAGTGACCACAGCAGCCTAGTGATCAAGTTAACGGACTCGCGGCTGCCGTGCCACGAGTTCGAGCCCAGTACCACTGAAGACCCGCCATGTAGGAGAGCGATGCACGTTAAATCTGTCGAGTGCCCAAACGTCTTCTCGTTTGTGTGGTGTGGTAGTTAGGAGAGGTGGTGCCAGCTCAGGTGTCGTTCTCGTCACTTGACCATGGTTCACAATTACGAGGTCCGTCGCCAAAAGCCCTCGTGTAGCTGAACAATGAGACGTTAATATTCACTCATACTCATACTATGCCCACCAGCTAGAAAAATTCTCGAGAAGGCGATGTGCTGCTTACATCTCAAAAGCAATCCTAGTTCGAACAGAATGGATGGTCACTCAGCCAATATGGTGGCTATGTCCCTCGGCTTGTAACCGAGTGAGTTCGGATTCGAATCCCGAGTAAGACATGGTTGTATCTTCTTCGGGAAAGAAGTCGGTCTTTCACCTGTAATGGATTCCCGTCTCGAAAGGAAAGCAGTGCACCCCTTGTTATATGCTGGGATCATCATCTGTAATAAATGTGTATATTATTCTGTTGTATTGTATGCTTTCTGTTCTTCTTCACTTGTATCTCATATGTTCCCAGGATAAAAAACACACGTCAACAACAACAGAATGGGTGTGCAAAGCTCCATTGTGCCTAGGGAAGAAAAATTATGTTTCCAAAAGCATCACGCTCCTTGAAACATGGTGGTACAAAATATGTACCACCTATTTTTTAAAACTTTGGACACCCTTTATTTGAAAATGTGTTTAATATTATTAATATGTATACCAGCTTTTGTTTAATAATTATAGTTTTGTGAGGTTTATCTAAAATATTTGAAATTATTTCCCTCTGGTGCATTATTTTTTTGTCAAAAACTCAGCGCATGAAAGAGTTAAAACAAAATAGCTCTATATAAAAGTAGTATGTGGCTAATAGGTGACGGACAGCATCCATTTTATCCCACACACACATTCACTACTTGTTAGTCGGTAATAGTACTGCAGCGGAATCCGTGGGCTACAAGTCGGTTACTCTGCCAACCAGGAAACACAGCATCAGCTGGACGTGAATAAGTTTTAAATCTATATTTCCTGATCAAGGTCTGTGTGTAATTTGAAAAATACCTCTGTCCTTCATGAATTAAAATACATCATACCATAAAGATACTGATCTGATAATATATTTAAACACTGTAACGACCTTTAATGATTAATGTCACAAAATTATCATTTTGTTGTGCTGTACAACCAATTTATGTTGAATAACTGACAGGAAGGAGAATTTAAAATGGGATTATAAGAACTGGTTACTTTTTGAAGGTATCATTCAGTACAGGAATGCCATTTTAAGGCGACAATCATAGATGTTTTAAAAAGTAAACACAATAATTAATAGACGTGCAATTATTTCAATAATTGATAAAAAAATTTTATTATAAAAAAAAAATCGTTACCTGATGTTTGTGGTAAAATCAAAACAAACTGATTATTTGAAAAAAATTGTTTGAAAAAAAAGGAAAAACTATCATATTACAAGTACGATTGCATAAACATATGAATTGCTTCCCTATTAAAATCTATCCGAGTATTAAGACCGGTATGCGATGCAACGTGAAATCCATACAGAAACGATTTCAAAAAAAAAATTGTTCTCTCACCCATAAAAACCGGATGATAGTAGGTACCACTCTCTGTTACCTAATCCAAAATGAGTTTAAATTACTTTTCAATTACCTTGAGTAGGATTCGCGTTTTGTTTACACATATGTCTTTCAAGGATTTAATGTTTACATGTCTTTCTTCAAGAATCTGACGAAAAATTAAGATTAAAATGATATTTACAAATGTTAGAAGTGATGAAAATAGAAATGTGTAAATCATTAAAACATATGTATATTCGGGTTTACTCAGCAATCGTGGAATGTAACTTTTTTTGGTGTGATACACATGAAGAGTTTTTGGAACACAGATTAATTCTTTTTGTTCAAAACACATACTTGAGGACTGCTGGTGTGTGACTCGGAATAACAGATTTTGAAAGCGATTCCAAAAATACATACTTTTTTAGAAAAATTCAAAGCGATAAGTTGTTTGTTTATTAGTTCGGTTAGAATGATAGCCCGTTTCAGCTCATCTTTGGAATGTTAGAGCACGTTGAAAATTTTTTTAGCAAAGATTGAATGGGGGGGGATAGATGTTTTGAAATTATGCTCTTTCCTGTTTGGAATTTCTTCGTTTAATTTGTAAGAAATTCCTCAGAGTGTCTCGGCTAATGAACCATTTCTAAATATTTAAGAAAATGTATTGCCAAACTGTGGTTTTTAAAACACACTTCTTTTTCGATCCAAAATTTATCGGTGTTTAAATTTTGGAAAGGAACAAAAATATCTTTTCTAATTAAAAAAAATAAGGTACTATAAAAGTCTTAAGTCTACTTATATATATAATTTCGAAGAAGGTTAACTTGTATTTTTTAAATAAGATATTATTAATTGACAATTTTTTCAAAACAGTCAAACGTTCAAATTTTACAATGTTGTGGGGAAAAAATTCCCTTCACTACAAAACTGTGCTAAAATTCAGGAATAGTTATAAAGTATTTTATGGTTTGAATGTTTTTGAATAAAATTATTTTGTTCTAACTCAGTTCCCAAGTTGTGTGTGTGTGTGTGTAATATACTTTCTCATCTACTTAAAATATACTTTACTATGAGAAATAAGAATATATTTAAAACAGTATATTCATTCAATTGATGCAATAATAATAAACAAATAATTTTTACCTTTTTTATATTCCAATATAATGCGTTCTTTTTTATTCAAAATTATTTTTAAGTTTAAAAAATCTAAAAAAAAATTATTAATAGCATTTTTTTTAAATTAACAAGAAAGTAACATTTTAAAAATATTAAATATTTTTTTATTAACCTCCCTACTGGGCATGCTCAGGAAAGAAATTGAATGAAAAAAAATGCGATGTTCTTTTATTTAACATTATTTTGCAATATTTTCAACAATCTAAATATTATTTTCCAATTTAAATGCTAATTTTAGCAAGATATTGAAAATATTTCTCACGTGTTAGCTTTTTCTATCAAATTCCGAAAAAAGCTATTTATCCCTCAATAAAACAAGTAATATAAAAAAAATCAGTCGATTCCTACTTAGATCAACAAAGAAAAATTTTATTTTGGCTACTTTTTATTAAATAGTTACAACTATAATATAAATATGTAAATACATATGACAAAATCACAACATTAAACGGTAATTAATTTTTAATAATTATCATTAAAGTATCCTATAGTCATCCAAAACAATCGTGTATATAAAATTTCAGTTCAACCGAATGCTTTAAAACGTGAGAAAAATAATCTTTTAACGTTTTCACACAAGTCGCCAAAAATAATGAAAACGGGCCTGTATTTGTAATTCTTTAAATAATTAGTTTTAATCAATTTTATTAATTATAATTAAATTATTATATAGTACTCCAAAAGAATAATGTATATAAAATTTCAGCTCAATTGAGCGCTTTAAAATGTATTTTATTAAGATTGTTAATTCCACCAAGATAAATAAATAAATACAGAGTGTGAGCAAATAGTAGGAATTGAAAAACAGTTATTCGTGTGCTGCTGTAATAACTTTATTTATACATATCCACAATTGGGATAATTTTATACTTACGATGATATTGAAGCTTTGCACGAATATGCAAAAATAGTTAAACGTGACGATGTATTGAAAATTTTACTGCCAATTATGAATAAAATTCCATGTGCACAAAATTATAGAACTTCGCATGAAGTTCAAAATAAAAACCAAGAGTATATAGCTTATATAATATAGAGTATGTTTTTAATTAAATTTATCCTTTTTTATATATAGCGCGCGTACATCACATTCCACTTGAATTAACTGCACATATTACGAGAATTATGATGCATTAATATATTTTTCAAATTACTATATTTACCCTCTGGCCGGAACATCAATTTTTTTTGCCGCACTGAGAAACATCCGTCTGACACACGGGTAGGTACATTTTTTTCAATTTTATTACCTTAAAGACTGTTTTAAATGTTCTTATTACTCATGACATTGAGTATGGCTCAAATGAGATGTGTGCGTTTAAATCAAGCACAACAATATATTTTCATCACTAGAATTGTGACTAGTATTTTTATTAAAACTGATTAAAATTCCTTTGTATTCATGTAAAAGTAATTAAAAATAATAATACTAAACACGAAAAAACTAGGAATATCATGTGCTAGACGGTGACAGATAAGAAAAATCGCACACATCGCGAGTTAAAACAAATCGCCACATACCATCACATGATCCTCTCACTCGGTAGAGTCCAACTGAAGATGTCAAGGTAGCTCACCCCAAAAATCACACCCCAGCGTTGTCTACATGCATCAAAGTAAACCATCCCCATCTGAGAGACGGATGTTACAGTCAGAGGGATAAACTATAAAAATAAATATATTCATTTATTTTTTTATAGTTTTAATTTTTTTTTATAGTTGCAGAATTTTTTACCAATTATAGAACATCATAATACAAGTAAATACAGTTAGCCGTCCATCCGGTATAGGGGTTAGTGACGCTGACTGCGGTGCTGTAGGTCCTGGGTTCGAATTCCAGGGAAGGCATGGATATTTGCATTGTAATCCTTCATGACTTTAGATTCTTTCCTTTGTAATGTGTGCATCATGCTTACTTCTGTAAGCCCCTGTGTGAAACTTTGTGGTGCACGGGGATTTATAAATGTTCTCAATAAAAAAATAAGTAGTTTTACAATTTGAGCAATGAATATGAAGAATTGTATAATTTATACAAAGGGGGTTAGTCCTCTGTCAGGACTAATACCTGGACAGGTGGTTTCCCCTATATTAAGTTTAAAAAACATACTTTTATTATTCATGAATTTCTAAGTAGTAGATTATTATAACATAAAAAAAAGAATTTTAACAAGCGAGAGGAAAATATGATTTCAATTATACATTTTGTCAGATAACTATAAAAAAAAATAGTACTCCTTTGAAATCCCAGACCAATAATTAAAATATCTCTTTTACTTTTGTCCAATTGTTGTTATACTGGGATAAAGTTTATTTTTTTATTACCATAACAGAGTGATTAAAGCCTTTTGTGGTACATAATTTTTTGGCTATTTGTGTGAAAGAACTTATTTTAATATGTTGTGGAAAATATTTATTCAGAAATGTATTTTTACCGAAATGAGTAACACATTTCTTCAAAATATAAAACAGGTATATATTATTCAATAGAAAACTGACAATTCGACATTAAAATTTTGTTTTGTTGTCTTTTTGATGAGATAATATATAAAAAAAATCAAGCTACAATTTATTTGTAGCGTCAAATCTAATTTCGGCAATATTCCATGATTATTTTCTAATAGATTTAATTGAAACGCACAGCTTGGAAGTGTTGTGCTCCTTAATTAAGTGACAATGCCGCCTGTTGCCTTTGACTGACGTCTTTTTTTTTTTTTTTTTTTTTTTGCTGATTTGAAAAACAAAAAATGGTGGATGAGAGAGTTTATTCGCGCTACTTTCCAGTGTAATGAAAACAATGTCATTTATTCTTAAGGATTAAATAAGTGATTGTACCGCTTTCAATAGTAGTTCTGTTCCACAATTACTTCTGGAAGCCAATGCTGCTAATTAAGTTGGAATTTTACTTCCGTAACAAAAAGTCGTAAGGTTATTTTTAGAATATTACCAGTTAATACTGAAACTTTTCCGCTCTACGGGATGCGTTTATACAACAGTAAAAAAAAGTTGTCTAATTAAAAGTTTAAATTATTATTATCATTATTTTTTTTTCAAAATTTATGGGTTTCAACTACATCCAATCTCTATGTGATTCTAATACCCATACAAATATTAATCTAGTCTATTACACATTATTGTGTTTATTAAACATGCTCATTTTTAATTCGAATCGAAATGTAGATGAGTGAGTGAGTGAGTATTAACGTCGCACTGTTCAGTTACACGATTGCTTTTGGTGACAGACCACGTAATTTCAACCATCGAAATGGATAGACATGACTCCCTGCTAGTGAAAATCAAATTTTCCCTCAATTTCTTCACTTACACATTACTGACAACGATTCATCTAGTAGCAATTATCAATGAATCAGGCGTAATATATTAGATGGGCGCGATATTAATTTTTTTATGCAAAGGGCGATTTCTTAGAGGTATAGAACTTTAAATTGCAATAAAACAACGATGTATTATTCGATTGACATGAATTTTTTTTTATTCGAAAGATAATCTTGTGGCATTACATTTTGAATATGATTTCTGGCATAGGACTGCCACGGCTGGCTCGGATGTAGTCCAATCTGGACGTCCAATTTTCGATGACTTTTTCCAACATTTGTGGCCGTATATCGGCAATAACACGGCGAATGTTGTCTTCCAAATGGTCAAGAGTTTGTGGCTTATCCGCATAGACCAATGACTTTACACAGCCTCACAGAAAATAGTCTAGCGGTGTTAAATCACAAGATCTTGGAGGCCAATTCACAGGTCCAAAACGTGAAATTATGCGGTCACCAAACGTGTCTTTCAATAAATCGATTGTGGCACGAGCTGTGTGACATGTTGCGCCGTGACATGTTGTTGGAACCACAGCTCCTGGACATCATGATTGTTCAAATCAGGAATGAAAAAGTTAGTAATCATGGCTCTATACCGATCACCATTGATTGTAACGTTGTGGCCTTCATCGTTTTTGAAGAAGGATTCCACCAGCCCATAAAGCGCACCAAACAGTCAGTTTTTCTGGATGTAACGGTGTTTCGACATACACTTGTGGATTAGCTTCACTCCAAATGCGGCAGTTTTGTTTGTTGACGTAGTCATTCAACCAGAAGTGCGCTTCATCGCTAAACAAAATTCGCTTATGAAAATCGGGAACAACGGCAATCTCGTTTTGGGCCCATTCGACGAATCTACGCCTTGCTTGATCATATTTAAAATGTAATGCCACAAGATTATCTTTCGAATAAAAAATTCATGTCAATCGAATAATACATCGTTGTTTTATTGCAATTTAAAGTTCTATACTTGTAAAAAAACACCCTTTATGACGTAAAAAGCATTCATCTCCGGTTTGGCCTGATTCCACTTGACACAAGTGCACTTTCCACATCCAATATGCCTCGCAATTTTAAACCATGACTATACACCCGCTGACGTTTCCTCTTCGCCATCTTTTTTTCCACATCCACACCCTATTAACGTCAGAGAGAGTGAGTGAATATTTACGTAATTTTTACCTCGTAATTTTTAACCATGGCTAAGTGGCGAGGACGATATTGTGAGCTTACCCCCTCTCCTAACTACCCTCCTGTTTAAGATCTCTACAGATTCAACGAGCATCGCTTCCCTACACTGCTGGTCTTCAGCGGTACTAGGCTCGAACTCATGACACGCCGGCCACGAGTCCGTTACCTTGACCACTATTAACGTCAGAACTTTGAGCCTCGTCAGATTGAATATGCATCTGCCGCTGTACAACACCTGGAGTCTTTAGTGGCACTACCAATAATTCAACGCACGACGCAACTTCAACAACGTCGATTACGAACTCGTAATCATGACTGTTGTAATGTTTTCCCAACCCGTAGCTGCAAGAGCGGCTTCCTTATGCAGATATTATTACGCGCTTCATATCCCCATGGACACCTCTAAAATATTACATGGTCTTTTCATCTGACATGACGCTGACAACCGATGGCCGTGAGAAATCCAATGGCAGACTTCCATACCTGTAGGCCGGAACCTCGTGTGTAATTCGAGGTGTAAGAAGCAACCACCACCATCCCAAGAGAGTGAAAGAACAATTCGTTGAAAGAAAGGCTGTGTTCGGCTCTTTCTTCACATAAAACAAACTCTGTAGGATGGAAATACTCAATAGTTTGAATAACTTATGACCAAATGTACATATTGTAATTAATAACTGTAGATAAACCAGTAATTTAATGACTTGTCTCACGCTACCCATCACTTATCCAGTAGCTTAATGTATAACCCCGCAACCTCCGCATTGCGAGAAGGGACTCTAGGAGGCCCATAGCTTGACTGACGCAGAGTAAGTATTTGGGCTTAGGGCCCAAACCCTGAGTTTTCAGGGGGCATAATATTCTCCGTTACGCCACTGTACTTATCCCAAACGTTGCATTGTCAAGCCATGAGGGAGGGGTATGCATTTTTTTCTAATCCAATTCAGCCGAATTCAGTGTAACTGTTATGAAGGGGAAAATGCAGGAAAGGCTATTCTATGAATTACCAACAGAAATGTAATAGCTTCAAAATATTATAGAGTTGACGGACTTAGTCAGGGAAAGATACAGATTCCTTCATGTCTAATAAACTATTGTTTCTATAATACATTTTCTGAAGGAGGTAGTTTGTACCTAATGCAGCGTTTCTCAAACTGTGGGGGCAACCCCCCAATGGTCGTGATAACTCAATGAGGGGGCGCGAGCATATTGAAAACTCGAAAACAAAAGATTATTTAACAAAATTATTAATTTATGGAAAGTAAAAAACCAAAATATATTCCGACATAATGAAAAATAAAATACACATTTACACTGATATAATACATTTATAAATGTATCAGTACTGCACAATGCATTTTATAGTAAATTTAATAATACTAGTTAAGAACAAGTTTAATAATTATTAGTGGGACCCTATGGTCTTGGTCATATAAAAATTATATCCAAAAATGAATATTTTTCTTGGTAATTTGTACAGTTCATAATTAATTCCTTAACTACACTACTGATTAAATGTTACGTGATTCGCTTTCCAATGCCACCATTTTCTACGTAGGCGTGCTTATGCCAAGTATTGGGGGAGGGGAAGAAAAGGAACAAATAAGCAAATCCTCTGAATAAGCAAACACCGTCAAGTTCCTTTTAAAGCATTTCAGAGAAAGCACTTCAGAATAATTTTATGTGGATAGCAGTACACAGAAAAGATCGTACTTCTGAAAGACGTATATATACGTTCGGGGTAATTATTGCTTTGGATGAGGGAAACGTTTATATACGTTGGGGGCACTTAAGAAATTAAAATTGTGTTGTAGCTAAAACGTCAAAGTATAACTGGATTCAATACATTGTAATTGTATGGAGGAAGGGGGAGGGGGGACGATGAAAATTATGATTGAATATTGGGTCGCAAATAGTGAATGTTTGAGCAGCACTGACCGAATGAGCAAGATAGTACTTAAATTGTTCAATCCGATTACTGCGAGACAGAACTGAAAGCTAGAATGCCATTTGTAACTACCCTAATCCAGATTGTTGATGTGTGACAGACGTAGTACATTTTAAACAGGGCAGAATGACATGCAATGGTGCAGATGCAAATTAATTCCTTAAAGTACTGTACAGTCAAGTAATGCGTGCTATACTACACATTAAATACAAATAGGTCTAAATTTCCTAATATAGGATGATTTGGGATGGTGAGGGGCGTACTAGTTTCATTGTCGTTCTTGTCGATTTATTGTTTACAATCTGTTGTTGAAAGTTGGATTGCCGACAAAGAAACTCATGTACGATCTGAAGATTACGGCCGGGACTTATCATCTGTACAAACACTATTAACCAAACAAGAAACCTTTGACGCTGGATTGGCAGCTTTTGAAGGGGATTGTGATGAAACTAAAGGTTGGATCAGTGAAAAATTGAAAACGGCTACTGATGAGAGCTATTTGGATCACACTAATGTAAATGGGAAAGTTCAAAAACATCAGAATTTTGAGCAAGAGTTAAATGCTAATAAAAGCCGCATAGATGAAATTGCAAGCACTGGACAAGAATTAATGGAAGCTAATCATTATGCCTCCTCACGAATAAGTGAAAGAATGATGGAAATTTTAGACATGTGGAAGTCCCTTGTAGAAGCAACAGAAAGGAAAGGTGCAAAATTAAATGAAGCTGTTGCCCAACAACAGTTCAATCGGGGTATTGAAGATATTGAAATTTGGCTGTCAGAAGTTGAAGGAAAACTTCTTTCTGAGGATTACGGAAAAAATTTGACTAGTGTTCAGAATTTGATTAAAAAGCATGCGTTATTAGAGGCTGATATTGCTTCCCACCAGGATCGCATTGATGGAGTAATAGTTCAGGCAACACACACACAAATTTCGGTGAACGTGGACATTTTGATGCTAAATCTATTCAAAACGAAACTGGGCGTTGGTTTTGCAGAAGTATTTCTGCAAGTAATCAACTCAAGCTAGATCGAAATGGATAACAGAAAAAAATGATCTAATGATTGGTCAAATGGTTTTAATCAAAGAGGATTTCTTACCTATAAATACTTGGCCTTTAGGTCGAATCTTAGAAGTATATCATGGGTCAGATGGAAAAGTGAGAGTTGTCAAGGTTAAAACTCAATCAGGAGAATTTAAAAGAGCTATTAGTAAAATAGCTGTTCTCCCAATTGATACTAAGTACATTGTGTGTATATGTATTGCTATATTATATTTCATTTGTGTAAAATTGTTCATTTAACTTTATTATTACATTTAAATTGTTGTAATCATTGTATTTAATTATGTGCTAAATTTATATGTATTGTGCTAATTATGATATTTGTAAGTTCTTGCATGTGAACATGGCAAGGCCGGGCGGGATGTTGGCGCATGCACGCCAACGTCATGCGCACAAATGCAAATATTCTTCCTTGACGCGCTGTGCCGGCAGTTGAGAACTTTCTGTGGAACGATATAGACGAGAAAATTTCTCTTTAATACTCAGACGTGAGCATTAATATAGGACTCTAATACTCGAAGATCACAATAAAAATTACTTAATTTTGAACCTTTTGGTAAAATCGCAGGATGCTTATGGAGATAGGGCACAGAAGCATTTTCTAATCTTCCACCTACGCGAACTATTCCTTCCCCATCTACAAATGGAAATAAATTAGAAATACTACTTGGAATTTCTTTTTTTACTTTTTTTATTCAACCACACAACATATATCACTACAACATATATATGCTATTTACAAGCGCAGCAAATTTTAAGTAATTTTTATTGTGAGCTTCGAGTATTAGAGTCCTATATTAATGCTCACGTCTGAGTATTAAAGAGAAATTTTCTCGTCTATATCGTTCCACAGAAAGTTCTCAACTGCCGGCACAGCACGGCAAGGAAGAATATTTGCATTTGTGCGCATGACGTTGGCGTGCATGCGCCAACATCCCGCCCGGCCTTGCCATGTTCACATGCAAGAACTTACAAATATCATAATTAGCACAATACATATAAATTTAGCACATAATTAAATACAATGATTACAACAATTTAAATGTAATAATAAAGTTAAATCAACAATTTTACACAAATGCAAATATTCTTCCTTGCCGCGCTGTGCCGGCAGTTGAGAACTTTCTGTGGAACGATATAGACGAGAAAATTTCTCTTTAATACTCAGACGTGAGTTTCGAGTATTAGAGTCCTATATTAATGCTCACGTCTGAGTATTAAAGAGAAATTTTCTCGTCTATATCGTTCCACAGAAAGTTCTCAACTGCCGGCACAGCGCGGCAAGGAAGAATATTTGCATTTGTGCGCATGCGCCAACACAATCAACGCAATACGAAGTAACACGTGGGCTATTGGAAAACAGCCTTATCATTTTGAACCACAATAAAGTGACGAGATCCATCACCTCGTTCTCCAAACTTCCACAGCGTGACAATGTAACTTCCTTGAGTCTCGACATATTTAATGTGCGGCAGTCTTAATAAACGGTAGGTTTTCAGTGGCGCCACAGGATTCACGACTCGACGAACATGAATTCGTTACCATCACCACGGCTATGGTGGCCACAGCCCACTGCACAAATCTAGAGTGAACGTACATTAATCTAAGACTTTTATAAAATGAACGTACATTAATCTAAGACTTTTATAAAATGAACGTACATTAATCTAAAACTTTTATAAAATGAACGTACATTAATCTAAGACTTTTATAAAATGAACGTACATTAATCTAAAACTTTTATAAAATGAACGTACATTAATCTAAAGCTTTTATAAAATGAACGTACATTAATCTAAAACTTTTATAAAATGAACGTACATTAATCTAAAACTTTTATAGCCTATATTTTTAATTATTATCGTAATATTTCTGTAGATTTATTAGGACAAATGACTATGTTACCCTTGAAGCTGATGGGCTGAAGGTTTCCTCAGGATTAGTGTTTATTAGCGTCGCACGATAAGGCAACGCGAGAGCTATTGCAAACGGACATCGCAATTTCGAGCAAGTGAGTTCCTCTTCGGAAACGATTGTACTACTGAAATCCAAAAGAGAACTACTATGGCTAGATGTCTTCATGAAATACAAAAATACTTATGGAATCGAATGTAATCAAAAGAAAACGGTTCTATTGAAAAAAGTTCTATTCTATTTTTAAAATCAGCATTAACTTATGCATGTGAAACTTGGTCCATGTCTCGAACAGATGAGATCACGATGAGTATCTAAAGAAGGAAGATTTTAAGAAATATTTTTGGAGGAATTCAAGAAAATGACACGTGACGAAGATCAAATTTAGAACTCTATTACTCATATGAAAAATCTGACATTGTTAACTTCATCAAAATACAACGAATAAAATAGGTAGGCCCCATTGTTAGAATGAACGACAACCACACCGCTAAAAAAGTCTTCATTGCTCAACCAACTGGCATACGAAGAAAGAGCAGGCAAAATCTTATATGGATTGATGGCCTAGAAAAAGATCTCCCAGTTTTGAGAACTAAGAATTGGAGAACAGTATCAAGAAGAAGGCTGGCCTGGAAAAGGCAAAGGACCTCCCTGGGCTGTCGAGCTACTGAGGAAGGAAGACGGTCCTCTCTGACAACAATACCTGAGCTGGCACCAACCTTTCCAAACTTCAACTAACAGGAGGACTTTGAGCCGTGACAGATTTAACGTGCATTATCCCCTCTACATGGTGAGTCTTCAGTGGTACCAAGGCTTAAACTCCTGATACGCTGACCATGAGACTGCAACTACTCCTTAAGAATAAAAGCTGCTTTTTTTAAGTATTCTGTTGAATTGTAAAGTGTTGAAGTGTGACCTGAAATCTCCCAAAAATTGCTCAACCATTCCTGGGAATAATAGGACAATGTAATTAATTTTGACATTTGTTTCTCATATGGCAATGGACTTTCTTAAAATTTTGAAAATATAGAGTTCAAGGATGCTTCCTCGATCTAAGGGTTGTCTAAGGGTTGAAGAACTAAGCAGTTATTTTTTTTTATTTTCAACAAACTTATACACAAATTCTCTCATGTTGAAAGATATAACGAAAGAAGGCGAACAACACTAACAGAAATGGAAAAAACAAATGCACGTTATAACGCAAAATGCAGGCGAGGCATAAGAACTATATCAACATCAAACCTCGACATATCTTAAATTAAATCTAACTCAGCTACTATAAAATTAAGAGCAAAACATAATATGTTCCGAGAGCTTCATAAACTCATCTGATCCTATCTGTGTGTTCTCGATTATCTCTGAGAACTTATTTCATATAAAATTAGATTATACAACTCGCATTTATCGTCTTTTTTACTTGTCTATTTATACGGAATAACTTTAAAAAAGGGGAGAAACTTAAGTTCTTAGAACAGAATATTATTATAGTTAAGGTATCCGCACGCGCGACTACGTTCGGTACCGTGATTTTAAAACAAAGCACAAGTATAATTTTCATGATATTTAATATCGCTTAGATTAGCATACATCTATAAAATTATTTTCAGGGCATTATGACAAAAAAAATTTATTTAAATACAATATTTTGGCAAAAAATTAACGTCGAATAATCTTTTTTTCAAAACATTCTCCTTTTATAAAAAAATGCTTCTATAATAATAAAATATTTTGCTTATATAAAGTAAAGACTTCTCCAGAGTCTGAACCAGGATTTTTGAAAAATTCACATTATTTTCGGAGTTACTAACATTTGAAATAATTATCGGCATTGTTTTCTTAAATTTCTCTTCTCTGTAAAAAATACGGGTAAATCCACTTCTAAGCTGTATATTTCAAAAATTCTAGTTGAGCCTCTGTACAGAGGTCTGAGCTATATGCAGGGAAATAATTATTATAATAGAAGCATTTTTCATAAAAGAAGAATGTTTTGAAAATGGGTCATTCTATGTTAATTTTTGTCTAAATATTGTACTTAAATAATTTTTTATTGTAATAATATTCTTAAAACAATTTTATACATGTTTTCTAATCTAAAAGTGACTCTAAATATCATAAATATTATCATTTATACGCTTTTGCAAAATCACGGTTCCGAACGTAGTCGGATACCTTAATACCGTAATAAATATAAATTTGAACTCGATGAGAATCTTATAATTTACTTTGTACGTGGTGTATCTATATTTAACGGGAATATATTCACTGTATATGAAGAAATTATAATTAACATTCTTCTCGACTAAAACATCATCTATTTCTCTCTCTCTCTCTCTCGAATTTGATACAAATACCTTCAGAGTACCGTAGTCATGCCAAGAAAATGCTCTGTAAATAAAAGATAATATAGAAATAAGATTTTGAAATACCGTAAAATACGGCGTATAACGCACACTTTTGTCGCTGAAAATAAGGTTGGAATTGACGGGTGCACGTTATACGTACAGTATAAAAATGACAGCTTTAAAAATAAAACAAGAGATGAGCATTAAAAAATTAGGTTTCTATGTATATCGAAATACTGTTTATTTAAAAGACATAACTCATGAGCTTAAACCAGCTTCAAATTGTGGGGATGCGCCCTCTAGGAGGATGTGATAATTAAACGGGTGGGGGGGCATATTCAAAAGTCGAAAACAAAAGATTTTAAAAAATTATTAATTTACTGGAAGTAAAAAAATATAAAATATATTGTGACATATAAGCAATAGATTCACATTTACACTGATATAATACATTTAAAATGTATTAGTACTGCAAAATCTATTTAATCATTAATTCGTCAATACTAAATTAAGAACACACATTGACCCCATGGACTTGCTATGTATAAAATAATATACAAAAATTAGCTCTTATCTTGATAATTTGTACGGTCTATAATTAATGCCGAATGTCGATTAAAAATTGTGTGATTGGCTCTCCAACGCCACCGTTTAACACGCAGGCGAGCGTATGTGTGTGGGGGTGGGGATAGAAAAGGAAGAAATAAAAAAGTTCTATAAAATAAGCAAATCCTTCGCAAACACAGTCAAGTTCTTATTGCATTCCAAAGCCTTCATAATAATTGTATGAATAGCAGTGCACAGAAAAGATCGTTCTTTGAAAAGGTCCTGTGAAATTAACGCTTTGGCTGAGCGAGACGTTTATATATACCGGAGGCCTTTAAGACGTTAACGTCGTATTGTACCTTTAACGTCAATGTAAAGTATAATTGAGTGCAATACATTGTTATTGTATGGAGAGAGGGGGGCGATGAAGATTATGATTGAATATTGGATCGAGAGAAAAAATACAGACTAAAAAAGAGGGTGTACCTTATACGGCGAATATCCCTAAAAATTTCAGCTTGAAAGTATATGTATGCGTTATACAACAGTGAGCGCTACACGCCAGATTTTACAGTAATCTTATACAGAAATGTTTGTTTACTAATAAGACATCACCTGACTATATCACGTGTAGTAGTTGTGCTAGAAAGAACATAAAACTGGCATTCATTGCCTTGAAGTCAATTTGTATCTCATTTCCAATGACGAGAAAAACCCATTAATTCACCGTATATTTGCGAATTTGTCTTGAATTCTCATAAACTTCTTTCATAAGGTCATACATCACTCACACGTCTTCAAATCTGCAACAAAAATGAAACAATCCTAATATATGTAACAACATTTTCGAGGCTACGGCAGCGATTCAAGACGCTCGTCCACTAGAATCATTTTAAAATCCATTATTTTCTTTTTTTTCTCTCTGCATAGAAACATTTTCGATCCGATAACATCAAATTCCCATAACCAGTTTACAAATCGGATTTGACAAGAATTTTCAGAAGCAAGAAGAATTTCGTTCACTATCAAACAGACATTTTTTCCCCATGCTTGGTTTGTCCATGATGCTTGCATATTTTAAAGATGATAAGAGTGGAACGAAAAAGGCTACAAAAATTTCCATTCTTTTTTATCCTTTGGAGGGAATGTCGCTTGGTCAATTGACCATCACCCCTTTTGCTATCGTCGTTGTCGATCAAGGAAGTTGCGGGATGGCTCTTGTCATCCCGTCTCGTCCACTCGGCCTTGGTGCAAGGTCAACAGCTTTCAGGGTCCAGATGTTCTGCGTTTAGGCACTTAGGGCGGGGCCCAAGGTCTCCGGTCCGACACCGAAGAGGAGGAAAAAAATATGAGGATAAATTTCGAGTTTGGGAATCTCGGACATGTACTGGAAATTAAAGTACCCTTGGTCCGAAAGGGTTTATCAAGAAAATTAGATTCGCTGTAATGATGTGGTTGAACGAGGGGTAGGGGAATCAGGGTCACTACCGCAGAGGGATGCAATTATTAATATTTTTCGTTTCTCTCTCCATCCGTTATATATCCTAATTTAAATATGAAATATTACGAGGTGGAGGAAAAATATGTTTTATATTTATGTTAATAATTTTGGAAATGGTGCAATTCTATGGACAAGGTTATGTAAGAGATTTGGTGGGATTTCAAAATAGTACGCTTTCTCAGAAAATATAGCATGGTGATTAATAATTGTGATATATCTTGAAATCGCCAATTTATATGAGACAAGTAAAGCAATTTCCGAAAAATTGCCGTGGTTTTAATTAAATTTTATCCATAGAATCCTTCAATCGTTTGTGTGAACCATAATTTACAGATAGGATATTTTTGATGTGCTAGGAACATTTGTTACCATTTAATACTTTGAAACTTGAGGAATGATAATCACATTAATCGTGGTTGCCAAACTGGTAATGTAAAAGATTCGTATTGCATTGAATTCTTGTGGATTCTAGTTATATCCCTCCAAAAGACCCAAGAGGGGTTGATACACATTAAATCTGTCGGAGCTTCTGAATTTAAAGTAGTGTTAATGTGGACCAGGGATAATAAATAAGTCGATCGCGATCAACTGGTGGATTACCAAGACATTTTGGAGTGACCTTCTTTACTAAGACATAAGACGTGTTTACTATAACAAACGCATTTATGGAACACCGACGTCAGCTAGACTGGAGAATTAGCTTTTCACAATCGATGCGAATATGTTTATTTTTTTCAAATGATTCAATAAATGAATAGACGACACTTGTACGTTCATTGGAAGCGAGCGATGATGCTTAACGAGCTCACTGCCACTGTGGGGGAAACAAGCAATCACCGCTATGCCAGTCGTAGAAATGAATTTTTCCCCATACGCCGACTGATGGAGAGAATAAATGTTGATTATCAGCTCTTTCCGCGATAACACGGGATTGGCTATTGAGACATCAGTCCATACCCAGCACTTCCACGGTATTAAGTTCTGGAGTTGATGTGATGCCCTGTGATGGAGTGGAAATCGACACTGAACAGATATAAGTTCATACGTCTGTTTCAGATGAATTTGTTCATGCATGTTCTCTTTTCGCTGCATTGAATTGAATATGCCCATGCTCATTTGTTTTGTAGCAGTAGCGTAATGTCGAATTTTAGGGCCCCAAGTCGGACCTTACAAAGGGTTCGTTCTTTACATCAGTCAGGCTGTGGGCCCAATAGAATTCTATCCCCCAGCCCTCCCCCACTGTCTTGCAGTCGCTCTCTCATAATTGTTCAGTCAACTTGACAATTTTGTGTTGTGTTTTTTTTTCTTTTTTGGTAAAAATCGTAATATGTCACACTTTAAAAAAGAGGTACAATGTCGAAAACAAGTATTAATATACGATTTTAATTCAGAATGACCACATCTAAGCCACTGGGAGGACAGCAATACCTCAAAAGCTGTACAAGTAGTCCGTAGCGAGGAAAAATCCCACCCCACCCCTGATGTGGACAATGGAGAATCGTCTCATGTCTCCTGTTTTTACTTCTTGATGACTGTAGTTTTAAGTGAACTGTTATGTGGTTGACGAATTTTGTGCCGAAGAGAGACAGAATGCTCTATTAGGCAACACGTGTGCTACTGGTGACGGGCCTCGTAAGTTTGAACCTCAGTTGAGTCACGAAGACACTTGATCTGGACACACCAAGCCAAAGGAAGACTTTGAGCCACGTCAGATTTAGCATGCATCATTTCTCGACACGGCGATAGAGCTAAGGGCAGTCGGAAAAGCATTCAAAAAACAAATAAAGTAAGCTTATTTTTTAATGAATGAGAATACATGAATATTTGCCGATAATGTGTTTGCATTTGGTTACTTATTTCCTTTTCTCTTATTTTCTTATAAAAGTTCCTTTTTATCCATTCACTATTCAATTTTACTGTGATTATGTAATTATCAAATAAGGGAAAAAACGTTTATCTTCTTTCGAATCTGATCAGACATTTCAATAAAAAGAGAAAATAAATGACTCGGATTCTTAAAAGGGGAAAATTAGTACTTATTTTCACATTTTGTAATTTTGAAGAAAAATTATGATTGATTGATTTCTTAGTATAAAGTCATATTTTGAAACAGCCAATGGGCTATGGGGGAATACCCAAGGAGATCAATTACACCTTAAAAGGTTTAAAGTCAGAAACTGACTCCCTGAGAAAAAAAGCGGTCTTGAATACAGTGGTAAAGTGATTTTTTAAAATTCGAAGTCGTTATAAAGAAGCCGCTGTTAGAAGAGTAGTTGTTCGTAGTGCTTAGGAAAGATTTTCATTATTTTAATCGGACTTCAATCTTTAAACGCGTTTTTCTCAAACTTTCCTCCATTATATATCAAGAACGGTTTGACCGAATAACTTCAAATTTATAGGGTAGACTCAGCACATAAATCCGCACCAAATGTGTGGACTATGAACATTCCAAAGTTCAAAATATTTCTATTTTCTGTAACAAAAATATAACAAAGAAACCATGAAATTCGAAATTTTTTTTCAAAGGTTAACCAAAAAATCCAATTCATGATATTTTCAATTGAGTGTAGTCCGTTTTGTGCATTTAAGTTTATAGATTAAAACGCCGTTATTTTTTTTTTATTTCAGATAAGACAACCAGCAAGTTCAGAGCGCTATACTCACATTCTATTTGATATATTTTTGGCTAAACATTTATATACATACACTTAAAATACATGTAAATAAATGATAAAAAAAAAACTTGTTCTAACTTTTTACTAATTGTCAAAAAAAATCGCTAAGAATTTTTAAAAAAACAGGCTGTCACATTGGTGAAACCCCTTAAACCGAATTGACGCAACCGCCTTTTTACAAAAAGGTCTCTCGCGGTGACTCAGAAGGAACAAAAAAAGAAAAGGAATGGAATGGAGCCTTAAGTTAAGTAAAGTCAATGTTTACGTCTTCCCTGAAATGCACTATCCGTATATAAAATAGCCGAGGGCTATTTTCTCAACTCATCTGCATCATGTGAGTGTGGCGTCAATACAATGGCGTGACCGATCCGAGCGAAGGATGTTTACAGCAGTCTCGCTTATAATCAACCCCAACACTTCCGTTGTTTGGAACAGAGTGTTTTCTTTTAATTCACCCCTTTTCCTTCTCATTAAGCGATTCGATTACGAGATCTTTAACGGAGACAGTTCATGGTCAAAACAGTTAGCCACCGAATGACGAAATCAGTGAGTGCTTGTTAAAGAGAGCAATCAGGGAAACAGTCGAATCGGGTAATAAGTTTGGGTAAGAATGGATGAAAAATTCAGCTCCGAATGAAAATACGGCTCTGTTTAAATTTCAGAAATCATAGGTCGGTGCAATCGGCTCTTTAGAAAAATAATTGTTTTTTTTCGGAAGTGAAAATTGCAAAGAGCAAGTGAGTGCGGACAAAAGAGAAAGCTTAAAAGTTAATTAATCTAGTTTTTTTCTAAACACACACACATATTACAGTTGTCGAATCAAAGTCCTAACATTGGCGTGGTATGGAAGCCCGGAGAATAATTTCACATATCGCCGTTCCAGAAGAACAATGAATTACCTGCAAAAATGTGTCAAATACAAATAGGTCCATAGAAAATATCAGAAACATATCCCACACACAGGGGAACATGGACGTAACTGTAGTTCCACTCAGGACCGCCAGAGGGTAGTTGCGTTACATTCACCTGTGTGTGGGATGTGTTTCTGATGTATTATATGGACTTATTTGTACTTGATACATTTTTGCAGTTACGTCATTGTTCTTCCTGAACTGCGATTTCGTCCTCGTCACTGAACCAGGGTTCAAAATTATGAGGTGCATCGCAAAGAGACCCAATGTAGCTTCAAATTGTTGTTAATAATGACCTTCTGACGATGTCAGATCAAGGCCCAAGAAATTCATCGCGGCAAAGGGCTAGATATACGCCTGTCGTTAGCCGTATCTTTGAGCACCAAAAAGGTGACAGTACGTTTTGGCTCTGTTCCACCCCAATTTTGAGGGGTGGTCAGTAGCTTTCCACCTATCTTCTCCTTCCACCAACCTCACGAGAAGACTTG
>BMAU01010289.1:0-60000 GCA_019973935.1 Trichonephila clavipes | reverse complement strand
TTGACGAGGTTGATCGACAAAATCATACGTAAGTACCACTTGAATAAGTATATGCTAAACTTTGTAGCGTTGTGCTTAAAAAAACTATTATAAATAATAATTAAGTACCGAAAAGCAATTCTCTCTCTTTGCGTTAGCTAATTTTTTTCAACCGAAGAATTTGAAACCGTTTGGAAGAACTTTTGAAGATTCTCTTTATATGTATTCCAAAGTAAAGTATCATCCACAGGTCATTCAAAAGACTTCCTTTAAGTACTCAGTCGCTCATTCTTTCATTTCATTAATAACATGTTTGGAACTATTTGCTTTATATGAATATACCCCACAACTACCCCTATACCTAAATTCAGACTCACTAGATTGTTATCTATTCCAACAACTATATAACAGAAGGGAAAAAAGTAATATATAGTAAATGCTCATTCACACCAAAGCAATAATCAGAGAGCGGTGGTGCCATCAGAGGCCTTTACGCGAGATATTCTGGTAGGAAACTTCTTCGCTACTCGCTGAATACTGTCATCTTGTGAATGACCATTATTGCACAAACTTGTGTATACTGGGGACTTATGTAAATTCTCCTAAACGTAACTTCAGGATATGCATTGTTCCGGTCAGATTAATAGTTTGATTATTTAGCGTCGCACTCAGGACCTACACTAGGGCTACTAGCGACGGACCTTGGAATTTTGAATCATGGTCAAGTGACGAAGACTACATCCGAGTTGGCATCAGACTCTATTAACTTCAAGGTCACGTCAACGTAAGGACCATGAGCCTCGAAAGTTTAACGTACATCACCCCCTTTGCACGACGGGTATTCATTGGCGCTGAGTGAATGAAAATTAACGTCGCACTATTCGGCTACATGAGGCTTTTGGCGACGGATCCCAAAATTCTGAACCATAGTCAAGAAACGAGGATGGCATTTAAGACGACATCCTCCTCCTCTAACTTCCACACCACACCATCGAAAGGACATGAGCCTCGACATATTTAACATGGATCGACTGATCTGTATGGCGGTTCTTCAGCGATATTAGGCTCGAACTGCCGACATTCCAGTCATGAGTCCGTTACCTTGACCACTAGGCTACGGCAGCCACTCAGTGGTACTAGGTGTCGAACTTACGACACGCCGGCCACGAGTCCGATACCATAAAAACTAGGCTACCACGGTCTCTGAGATTTCAAGAAGTAGATTCAATAGGACTAAATAAAATCTTTTGAAAAGGTAAGGAAGAAATAAGATTGAATATCACAATTTGTTTAATGTAAATTATCTATAATTGTATTACACACTGACATAACAAAAACTTACATACAGTGACTCCCAAAATTGAGAGTACACTTAATTCCGAATTCACCATCGGATCACCAGGTGTAGAAATTAATACGCTATGTTAACGCACTTTTGTACATTCAAAATGCATACATTACTCTTCCAAATAACATTAAATGTAAGACATGAAAATTGGTTGAAACAAAAATATGAAGGTTTGAAAGAAAAACTACACCATTTTAATGTCACAAAATTGAGGGTACACTTCTTTAATCAGTATGCAAAACTACCAGTAATTTTTTAAATATGAATTTGATAATAGATCTATAATAAAGGAAGGTTTTCACAAAGGCTATCTGATAACAAATTTATGTTTGTGATTTGATGTCTTGATTAAAATGGAGAATCGGAAGGAAACGACGATCGAAGAGAAAAAACTTATTATTAAACTGTCAAATGAAGGTAAATCCCAGCTGAATATTGCTAAAGTAGTTGGACGAAGTGTTAACTGTATCCAAAAAATCCTGCAAAAATTTAAGAAGACTGGTATGCTGGCAAATAACGAAGGAAGAGGGAGAAAGAAAATTATGAACTCCATAACCGAGCGAAGAGTTATACATCAAGTGAAGATTGATCCTAAAATTAGTGCTCCTAAAATTGCAGCCAGTACCTCTAATACCTTAGGTCGATCGGTTTCTGCAGAAACGGTACGAAGAGTCCTAAGAAAGGCTGGCTATAATGGTAGAGTAGCTCGAAAAAAGCCCTTAATTGATAAGAGGAATAGAGTCAAGCGATTGAAATTCGCTAAAGAACACATTTTAAAGCCTCAACAGTTTTGGAACGAAGTCATTTTCAGTGATGAGAGTAAGTTCAACATCTTCGGCAGTGACGGTCGTCGTATGGTGTGGCGTAAACCAAATACCTCACACCACCCAAAACACACAATTCCTACTGTGAAGCACGGAGGTGGGTCGGTGATGGTTTGGGGGTGTATGGCTACGTCGGGGGTGGGAAAGCTAGTATTAATTGATGGAATCATGCACAAGATGGCTTATCTTAATATTCTGCAAAATAATTTGAAAGAAAGTGCTGATAATTTAGGATTGGGGTCGAATTTCATATTCCAGCAAGACAATGACCCCAAGCACACTGCGTTTGTTGTAGAAGAATGGCTGCTTTACCATTGTCGGAATCAACTTAATATACTTCCACAGTTTCCCGACTTAAATGTTATCGATCATCTGTGGTCCCACCTTGAGAGATCTGTGCAAAAACATCAAATTACAAGCAAGGAACAATTGAAAACGGTATTGCAAGAAGAATGGCTGAATATTGCTCCCGAGACCACTAGACATCTTGTGGAATCGATGCCTCGGCGATTGGAAGCTGTCATATCAGCAAAAGGTTATGCTACTAAATATTAACTCTTTATTATTCATGATTTATGCAGGAAAATAGATGCATGTACTCTCAATTTTGTGGCTATTAATTTCTGTTAATTTTCTTTATAAGTTATTATATGTATATTTAAACTAAGAAATATTTTGTTTTATCATTCAAAATAATGAATTATGATCTAATAAACGCATCTATGCTTAAAGGTTTTAATTATTTCCCTAATTTAATATAATTTTTTCATTCTAAACATTGATTCCCGTTTTAAAAGTAGGTGTACCCTCAATTTTGGGAGTAACTGTATATATTTATCTATAGTCGAACCTCCATGTAACGAAGCTCTATATTGCGAATTTTTCTATATTGCGAACGTTTTCCTGAAACCAAGAACATTTCACGATTTTCTTCGTAAAATAACCTCTCTATAGTGAAGTGCATTTTCTATGAAACAAAATTTCTCTTGTGATTCAATTGATTTCTTCCTGTTTTAAAATTATTTTTTAAAATTTCAAGTTATTCTCTCTTTTAACACAAATCTTTAACTGGTTTTATTTGGTGCCTAACTCAACAAGAGCAATAGAATTCTGGGTATTTCATCCAAGAATTGCAACCTTCAACCCCCATTGTCCAATTCCCTGGAAACATCTTCAATATTCCCTTTCATCCTCAGTGGAGTCTCGTGTCCTTGAACTAGCCTCCGTTCATTTATAGTATTGATCAGTCGTACTGGTAAGTTTGTTTCTTGTAGCTCGAAAATGTTAAAACGTAAGTGCTTGAACATCAGAGAAAAAATTTAATTCTTCAGGAGAGGGATTAATATGTTTGATAGATAAAATAAATATATATTAATTTTAAAAGGTGTGAATAATTTCTTTTAATGTGTCTTTTAATTTGTTTGTTTTAATTTCTTTGAAATGTGTTTTGTGTGGTTTATAAGGACAATTGAAATATAAACCTCTATATAATGAATTTTCTATATAACGAACTTTTTTTCGGTATATATTTAGCGACTTCATTAAATAGAGATCCGACTGTATATTATGTGATCTATATAGGGAGAGAGAACAATATCTATATGTATATATAAATATTTTACTATACAATAAATAATACATGGCTAAAATAACTTAAACTAATACTAAGTGAAGGTAGATTTTTTAAATTATTTTCACGATATATCTGGATCAATAATCCACCGTATATTCTTATCAATCTAGAGAGAGCTGCGTTGACATAATTGATGGGATCGTCTCAACAATTAGGACTATTTTCGTCTTTATTACAATGACCATGAGACGGAAGACGTCATTCAAAGTCGAGGGAGAGTACAAAAACAAATTTTTGTTTTTCGTAATTAAAAGAAGAAAATATTAAGTACCTGTGAGAAATACATGTTTTGTAGCAAAATAAACGGAATTTAGTATGAGAAAATAAGATACTGTCGTTTGCTGCAAAAATAAAAATTATTAACATAATAGGATGTGTAAATGATGGCTGTGTGTGCATGAGTGATTCACACGCAGTAAGTAAAATAAATTTTACTGTATTTTTTCATACTTTAATTCGGTATATATTCGAACGTATGATTTCATTTTTCATTTGCGATATAGGTAAAGTTAGAAAGTGAGTGAGTAAAAATATTAGCGTCGCACTGTTCAGCTACTCGATGATTTTTGAAGATGGACCCCGTAGTTTTAAACTATGGTCAAGTGACGAGGACGACACCTGCGCTGGCACCTCCCTCTCCCAACTTCCACACCATACCAACGTGAGGCCGTTTGAGCTCTCGACATAGTTAACGGGCATCACTCCCCTGCACGGTGAGTCTTCAATGGTATCAAGCTCAAACTCATGACACGCTAGTCACGATTTCGTTGCCCTGACCAATAGGCTACCACGGCCACCACAATTTAGATAAACGGAGATATGTAGAAATATTATTTTTAAAAAAAATGTGTTATTTTTAAAATTAATCATTAATTTATACATTCAGTTGTTCATTAATTGTTACAAATATTTAAAAGTTGCGTGTAAATAATTGCAAGATTTATTTCTCTATTACTGTTGTTGACAAACGTGTTTAACAATTTTTAAAATGTGTTTTCCGTAAATTAAATTCGAGTGGTCAAGGTCGTTAACTTGTGACCGGCGTTGTTTCTGTCTATTCGAGACTTCCAGACCTAGTGTGTGTCTGCGATAGCCAACGTGTCATGAGTTCGAGCCTAGTACCAGAGAAGACGCTCCGTCTCCCTTTAGTGTGGCGTGGCTTGGAAAGGGGCGGGCCAGCTCAGGATTCGTCCTCGTCGCTTGACGATGGCTCAAAATTACGAGGTTCATCGCCAAGTGAGTGAGTGAATATTAACGTCGAACTGTTCAACTACTTGAGGGCTTTTGACGAATTTTGAACCATGGTCAAGTGACGAGGATGACATCTGAGCTGGCACCCCCTCTCCTAACTACCACACCACACTAACGGGAGGACGTTTAAGCTCTTGACAGATTTAATGTGTATCGCTCCACTACACGGCGGGTCTTTAGTGGTACTGGGCTCGAACTCGTGACAAGCCAGCCACGATTCGATACCTTTACCACTAGGCTATCGAGGTCCGTCGCTAAAAGCCCTAATGTAGCTGAATACTGTGACGTTGATTTTCACTCACTCCAGACCTGGTGGTACTAAATATACGCCATGTTGTAGGGGATGTGATGCATGTGATAAATCTGACGAGAGTTTCAAAGTCATCATGGCCATAGATGAAAGAAAACAGAAATTAGCCATAATTCAGTAAAAATGCTTAAAAATAAATATTTTTGTGTATATGTTTGATCGAAAAGTGTTAATATATTAAAATAAAAGCAAAAAAGGAGTTTTAAGATTTTGCTTTGTCTAATGTTGCATTGGTCTTATGCTGTGTTTTTTTCACTATCCGCGTGAAGTACCTGTCATACGTATGCGGCCCGGCAGGGAAAAAAGTTGAGTATCCCTGCTATACACGGTTACATAAGTCTTCTGCAGCACTAGTATCGAATTCATGACACTCCGGCCATAAGTTCGTAATCATAACCACTAGGCCAGTGACTCCCAAAGTAGTCTATGACGACCTGCAAGGGGTCCACGTCGGCGAAAAAATAATTTAGGGGTCCTTGAGGTGTAAATGGAGGTTTATGATGGTGGCTCTTATTAAACCAAATCATGATTTTTGTTTTAAAAGAAAATTTAGTCACGGGAGTCATATTTTATCTATGTAATAGATTTATTTACTAGTTTTAATAAAGTTAATTCGCAGTGTTACAAGGTGACAGCGTAAGTTTTATTAAAAACAAAGACCATGTCCGCAATTTTGGCTTTAAAAAGACATATCTGTCATTTATCACGAATTATGGAATATCGTAAGAAAATTTTTGATTACTTTTTCAGCTTGGTTGTTTAGGAGTTTAAGCGTGGTTGCCTATCTCCAAATCAAAAAAGAAAGGGGGAAATTAAGTTCTGGACACTACTAGCTGGGGAGATTTAGGGTTAAACCTGACAAAATTGATTCCAAATGTTGAAAAATTGTTATTGAAGCACCAGATTTATTCCTCTCTTCAAAAGCATTTGTTTGTTTCTCATTTATTTTATGCATTAATTAAATTTTATTTTAATTGACATGTTTTTCTTAAGTTTTGAACACCATACTTCACTTCAGTTAGAAATTTAAATAGTTTAAAGTAAGTAGATCTACGCCAACTGTCAAAAATACATTTAAATTGGTAAATTTGCAAAAATTCAATATTAGGTAAGCAGGGATCTACACCAAACTGAAAAACTTTGCATGGGGTCTATGAGACAAAAAAGTTTAGGAACCTCTGTACTAGGCTATCGCTGCCACAAAGGAAGACGTGATGTCAAAATTTGGAGAATAGGTTACCAACAATTCAGGTATGTCAACAGTAATTCTAGAATAGTTCCGAAATGTGATGCTAATGTAAACAATTAATAATTCATAAATTCAACTTTAAATACAAAATGATTAATGTTGCAATTGTGAGTAATCTTTGTTTCTGCATCATATGCGTTATTGTGAAAATTACTTAAGATGCATTCCTCTAAAAAATAATATTAAGATTACAATTTCAGGTCTTTGACATCTTTCAAGCAAAAGAAAAATGAAGAAGAAAGCAGCTGAGTTTTATTTGAAGTATGTTATACGTATGTCGGGATCCTTTAAAAAAAGTAATAGCATCCGCTAAGTTTGATTGTACGGTGTGTTAAACAAAGAAAGTACTTCTACTTCGACTATATAAGCTAATTACTGACTAACCGCTGCCATTCTTCGAGTTTTAAATTACGATGATCGAGAGATAATTGTTCGCCTATGACGAGGAGTTATATGATCAGATAATTGTCCATAAAATATGAATAACATTATTAAAAAACACACAACTCTCTTAAGATCCCTCTTTTAAGTATATTAAACAAACAACAAAAATATATGTATAAAAGAATTTTCAGGGGAAAAATAAATATCGAAGATTTCGCAGAAATCTAAGAATGGTATTCTCTCTCTCATAATTATACCTTTTCTCATTCCATGATTTTATAGCTTATAAACGAGATCCAGAGAGATGCTTTGATCATTTTATTAAAGCAAAGGTAAACTTTCATGTTCTGTTCAAAGAGAGAGAAATAATAAAAAAGTTTACCATGATATGTAAAGTTGTAATTGTGAACAAGCACTTTTCTTTTTGTTCCCATTGATTGCTGGAACTGATCTTGACACGCTAGTCCACCATAAAGCAACCCATTATTACAATATCGGCTTCTTTTTTTAGATCTATCGATAGCGATTATTTTCATTTGACCTTCGAATTGAGTTAAACACATGATCGTCTTTTAATTCAGCGAAATTCGTTTTTTTGTTCATTTTCTTCAAGGAATTCTTGGTCTTGTATTGAAATGTACAGTCACTCAAAAAACTATTGGGACACTTGGTATGCATAACTGTAAAGCCATTTATAAAATATTTATCACATTAAAACAAAAGCAAAATGAATTAAGAAATATTTTAACATTTGGTGTACAATATATAAGGAAACTTTTATTAGTATTATAAAATTATAATTTTATCTAGCTTTGCAAATATAATTCAAATGCACACTGGAGTCAAATAAGTATTGGGACACTTGAAATCAGAAATTCTACAAATATACAGCACATCAATAGAAATTAATTTCACTCCACTTTTTTAGACTAGAAGTTTAAACATAAACGTATACAACAGGTAAGAATATTTATAGAAAAAATGGCGAGAAACAAAGATTTATCGGTTGGCGTGTGAAATCTGCTAATAAGTCATTAGAAAGAGGGGAAATCAGTTCGCTGTATAGGAAAAATCTTGAAATTGAGTAAATCTACTGTTTGTAACATCATTGACAGGTTCAAGAAAACAAATAGTGTTGAAAACAAGCAAAGATCAGGGCGTCCAATGAACGCGAGAAGAGGTGGATTCTGAGACAAGTACACATTAATCCATGAATTATAGTGCAGTAAAAATGACTTTACAATGTAAAAAAAGGTTCAGAAAATCAATAAATCTTGAAATTGTTAGAAATGTTTTAAGAAAACATAAGTATCAGGGCAGAGCACCTCACAGAAAGCCCTACATCAGCAAAAAAAAAAAAAAAAGCAAATAGACAAGCTACGTTGGCATGTTCTAAAATGTATGTAAGGCAGCCAACAGAATATTGGGAAAAATGTAATTTTTGTTAATGAAAGTAAACATAACATTTTCAGATCGGATGGCAAACAAAAAGTTTGGCGGAAATCAAATACAGCAATGCATGCTAAAAATGTACGACCTACTGCCAAATTTGAAGCTGGTAACTTAATTATATGGGGCTGCATGACAAGCTCTGGTGTCAGGAACTTACATTTTGTTGATGGTATAATGAATAAATGTCTATTTTGACATTCTCAAGCGAAATTTTTAAAGTAAAATGAGAGCAAAATGGGAATCTCAGGAAATTGTACCAAGATAATGACCCGAAACATACTGCAAATATTTGCAAATTATGGGTCCTCTCCACTGACCTAGTATTGTTAAGGCTGCTGCACAAAGTGCAGATCTTTATCCCATTCAGCATGTGTGGGATTATTTTCAGAAAAAACTATATGAGCACCATATTTCTAGCTAGCAGGATTTAAGAAAATATTTAGTCGGAGAGAGAGAGAGAGAGAGAGTGGACCAAAGTCGATAGATCGTTTTGTGAAAAATTGATCCAATCCATGCCAAATAGACTTCGAGAGGTCATAAAAGGCAAGGGTGGCCTAACAAGATATTAATTTCTAATTTAGAATTGCTTTCCTTAATTTATTGGAAATTGTTTTAGTACCTTTTTGAGCACGTTTTTTAATCCAATTTCTTTTATTTTCAATTTTAACCATAGTTGCATTTATGTATAATTTATTATTATTATTTGTATTTACCAAAATAACATTTACTTCTTTTTGGGGGGTTTCATTCGTATGTTTAAGCAAAATATTACGATAAAAATGTAGGAACTGTAGTGTGTGTCAATACTTTTTTGAGTGACTGTAAGTTCACGTAAGAAAAGTCATTGAAAGCATAATGAAATCGTTTTAACTTATTCTTCAAAAATAAATTGCCACTATTGGCATGCTTAATTATGATAACTCCCCCCCTCCAGTAGAATGTTTATTTTTCTGGTTAGCAGCAATATTGGGTCTTTCAAAATCTGGATTTTAAAGTTTAATAAATTAAAGTACAGCATAACGCGTTTCTTAAAAAAATTACAAGTTACGCTTTGATTGTGAAGCAAATAGAATTTATAAACAAATTGAATGACTTAAATAGATCAGGTATATAATTTTTGTATTGTTTGTTACCATTTAAATTAATTTTTTTTCTTTCTGAAAAACTTAAAATCATAGTTTCCTTTTTAAAAATTGAATTGAAATTATCATATATATATAGCAGCTTGAATCCGAAAAATAACATATGTTCTAAGTCAGAATTCTGCAAATTGATTTTTATATATTTTCCACAACTTAATTATTAAGACCATTTACATGCAATACGAGCTAATAACTGTTTTAAAATGCCCTTGTTTTAAAAATTATTCATCAGTCAGTTCCTTGATATTATATGTCTCTCTCTCTCTCTCTCTCTAGTATTTCTTTAGAATAATAATAACCATATTTTGAAATGTTTTAAATATGTATGAGTATAATTTTCCCCTTAATTATTAATTAATTCGTTTGACTTAAGGTTGGATCCTATTTTAGAGCACACACTCTTATTTATTACTAACTTGGCAAATTAATGTCATCACATTGGATTAATCCAAATATATAAAACCAGTGATGGGCCCAATATGGCACCTTTTATCTTTTCCTTAGCCAAAAGTGTGAATTATAAACTAGGATTTTAACATTACTAATTCCCATGTTCATTTCGAAACCAACTTTAAATATTATTAATGATCCTATAATGAATTTAGTTACATACAATTGCTCATATTTTAAGAACGTCTAAAATATCCAACTGAATACTTTTCCTAAATAAATTTTATTTCTTAACATTTCTTAATTTATAATGGATATTTCTGAAACTATCGGAGCAAAGAATTACGAATATATGAAAGATGCATTATTTTTCTAATTCAAATAATGAACTTCATTTTTTAGAATTATATATATTAACTTACTTATGCGTATATGTCCAGAAATATACTTTTGCAGATTCAAAATGAGAGGCTAATAAATAATCAAACAATAAACCGTTATTAGAAAACCGCAATTAGAAATTATTTTTTGTTTCTATATTTATAGCTATTACACCAAGAGTGTTTTTAATTTTATTCGTACTTTATTTGTAAAAGCATGCTTATTTATAAATTTTCGAGAACATATTACTTAATGCTGCTATATATATACTTGCACCCTTATTTTTTCCTAATTTTTTTTTAAATATAAAAATAGTTTTATGGGATTTTCTTAAAAATATGCGTTAACGCTTGTGTACACACAAAAAAAGTGTAAGAAAAATATTTAATTCAGTTATAAAAAACATGCTTTATATTAGTTCAAAAATGTTTCAAAAAAATTCAAGGTGGTTAATTTCCACATTGGTTATAAGTTGTCTTACTTTGTTTCTTGTATTTTCTTACTTAAAATGATTAAACTTTAGAATCTGTTATTTCTAAAGGAGTATTTCAAAAATTGTAGAAACTTTACATCAAAGAAAGCATGCGTCTAAGGGCACAATACAAGCAATTGCCGAAATTACAGAATTGTTGCATATTTCGTTTACTTAAAATTTAATTTTTGTTGTTGTAAAGAATGAAATTTAAGTGTTAGAATGTTACTTAAATTTAGTTATTTATGCAAATAAACTTTGACACAAATTCTTCAAAATCTTCCCCAATTTATTGATGGGCAGGTAGGTTAATATTTAAGTACGTAATTTTCTTTTCGTATGAAAATTTTTTTCAGTCGAATGAATTTAAATAAAAATGTATGACATAAAAAGTTGTTATATATCTGTTTGCAAGTACCACAAATAAATTTCAAATAAAATGACACAAAAAATTAAATTTAAATTACTTCAAAAATTAAGTACACTTAATTATTTTCTTAGAAAATACTAGTATGTTTTCGACAATATCTTAATCTCTCAAAATTTTCTCCCTACTCAAAAATAAGTTAATTACAGTCTTCATCCGAGAGAGGAGAATACGAAGTCCTTCCAAAGAATCCAACCTTGAATGAGCACACATTCTATCTCATCTCTCTCGCTCTCAGTTTCATTTATTCTTTTACCTCTTATCAGTTTTAGGTGACGTCCAGAAGGGATTTGCATGGTATTATTTATTTAGAATCTCTCGAATGGCTATTTTTCAAACACCTCCTCATTCCAGAAAAGAGTCTTTTACTTATCATTCTGAAATTTCTCAGGAGAGCACAGATAGAAAGCTGAAAATAAAAAAAAGAACGAAAAACCCTGTGCCAGAACTTCAATCCAAACCGCTGGAGCTCTAATCACTGTTCCTGTGCTGTAGACAAGCTTTGTGCCGTTGAGTAATGTTTTAGATAACTCTTCAGACAGTTGCTTCATTTCTAGAGACCCGAGGAGGTGATTTTTATTTTCTTTCCTTTCTTTTTTTTTCTTTTTGCAAAGCCTCTGTTTTCGGTAGCCAGATAAAATTTTTAGATAACGAATTTCGCTACCGAAATGAAGTGAAGTTATCAAGGCTTTAAAACAAAACAACAAGAGAAAGAAAACATGGACGTCTTGTAAGAAGCGCTTTTCGAATGGACGTCCGCAGAGAAGAATCCAGCGCTTTTTTTGGGCCTTCGTAAACGCCTTATCTTCAAGGCATAATATTATATTCTCTTGAATACAGGGAGCAGTTTAATGGGCGCACACGAATATACAACCAACCAGTTCAGTTTTTTGGTGCATATTATCACTTTGCCTACCGTGTTGAGGGAGATAAAAATGCAATTTTCTTTTATTTTTACCTTGTGGGTCTTACGAGGAATTTTTGTCGCTCTACCATGAATTGATTCCATCTTAACAAGTCGAAAAGTTTTTAAAAAGTTTGTCGACAAAGATAAAATTAATGGATGGTGTGGAGAACACACATTGTAACGAGTTCGGATAAACTCTGTGGAAACTGTTAGGGTTTGAAAAATATTCTTTATATATAGTCAGTACACATATCGTAATCATTTATTTTTTTCCCCTTTAAAACCTGAGTGATTGTGTGATCTAGTGATTGTTAGACAACAAAAGGCAAAAAAACTCAACTTTTGTTTTTACTTACCGAGGAAATGAACAGGAACACAAATAACTTATTTGGTCTAATACTTTCTTGATATACAAATTTATTTAAACGGGGTTTAGCGTGAATTTCAAACAAGAATAAATTCCTTGGCAGAGAGGATACCTTGAAATTTATTTGGGTTTCAATACTAATAGGCATGAGGCAGGGATGGCCTAAGACTCTTTAAGGCCCTGGGCTCAGAGAGATCTGAAAAATTTTTGAGCCTCTGGGCCCTATACAAAAGTAGGCCCTACCTGAGATCTTAAAAAGTAGACAGTATATATCATGCGTTGTCAAATACTCCTTCAAGCGGCAATTTGAAACAAATAAATGTGCATGACTCACAGTCCCCAAAAAATTAGCTCAAACCGCCTCGACCGGTGGCCGCGTTTCGAATAAATGAGTTGAATGATTTCTTATGGTATTAGACCTAAGCCTAGACATGGAAAACGGTCATCACATATTAATACAGTCTTACCACTTTTATCAGTTGAAAAACAGCTTGAAGTTCCTTGTTTTGGGGAGAATATGTACGGGAATAAAATTTGACCATTAAAATTTTCCGGACCATGATCTTAATAAGACAGAGATAAGAGCTAAACGAGGCCTTGGGCCCGAACCCAATTGGCCCATATCTTACGATGTCCCTGTCTTCAGACCGACTTGCGGGAGAAAGATTGATTTATTTATCTATTGATTCCTTATTATCATTGTACTTCGAAGAACATGGGTGGCCGCGGTAGCCGAGTGGTATAGGTATCGGATTGCGGTTGGCCTTGTCACGAGTTCAAGCCCAGTACCATTAAAGACCCACCGTGTAGGGCAGCGATGCTCGCTAAATCTGTCGAGAGCTGAAATATCCTCTGGTTGGTGTGGTGTGGTAGTTAGGAGAGGGGGTGCCAGCTCAGGTGTCGTCCACGTCACTTGACCATGGTTCAAAATTACGTGGTCCGTCGCCAAAAGACCTCGTGTAGCTGAACAGTGCGACGTTAATATTCACTCACTCGAAGAAAAGGGGACCGCAGTAGCCTAGTGGTCATGGTCACATACACGTGACGGACTTTATTAAAGCACTGATTCGAATCCTGATGTCACTGCCGACCTACCATGTAGTGGGACTGATACATGTTAAATTTGCCGCAGCTCAATCCTCACATTGATGTGATACGGAAGATTGGAGATGGAATATCCACACACACGCACAGCTCTAGTGTAATCCTCGTCACTTAATAGCAGTTCAAAATTAAGAGGTATGTTGCCAAGTACCTTCGTGTTGCTTGAAGTGCGACGTTAATAGAAACTTATTCATTCTAAGAAAAAAATCTTGGTCATGAACTCGTGGTTAGCGTTGTTTTTGTCGAGTCGTAGGTCCGAATCTTAGATTCAGTGAAGACCCGCATTATGGAGGGACTCATCATGGAAAATCTGTTGAGGTTCAAAAGCTTCACGTTGACATGGCGTGGAAGATTGGAGAATGAGTTGTTATCTCAGGTTTGGAAACTTGATCCTGGATTAAAATTACGAGACCCGTTGCTAAAAGAGCTCATGTGTTGCATCTTTCTTTTTGAGACATTGATTAATTATCAATTATTGAAAATTTCAACAAACCGAAAAGAGAAGAATATATATATATATAAATTAAACTCTTACAGAAACTCACAAATTCCAAAACATTAAAAGGTTGATAGCATTTTCCAAAGAAAGACACAAATATCTTTGAGTCTAATGCTCTGTATAGACTCTACAGCAGGGGACGTGGCTACCGCCGTATCAACCATATCAATGATATGAGGCGCAAGCAACAGGTCCCCAATATATATAAGCACAAAGTCGTGGAATTTTAAACTAGCCCAAAAAATGGTCTAGAAAATTTTTTTGAAACAGGACCCATTTAAGACCAGCTACGACAGGACAATTTTGGAAGTAACTACACTGTTCAAAACAATTAAAGGATATTGTAAGTTTTATACAAAATAAAGATATAAGCGAAACTTTTTTTGCCGAAAATGGAAGAAAAGAATCACAAATGCAAATTTTTCTGATTTTCAAACTGTGGAGTATGCTAATTTTGAGTTCGACGTCAAAAACGTCGCTTCAGTGGCAGTGAATGAAATTTGACTTTCAACTGAAATGAAGACAAGGTGGATCAGCATTCAGTGACTGCTTTGTTTCGATGAGTACGATGTCTCAGCAAAGTCATGTAACCGATTCAGAAGCTTGGAGAGTTGTTGGTAGGTTAGAAGGGGGCCAAACTCAAGCCGAAGTAGCGCAAGCCATTGGAGTGTCACAAAGTGTGATTTCCAGGATCTGGAACCATTTTTTGGAGACTGGAAGTGCAGGCCGAAGACCAAGACAAGGTCGTAGATGGGCAACAACGCCCAATTAAGATAGTTATTTAGTGTTAACGGCTCGAAGACACGGAAATAGGAACGCCACGCTTCTCCAACAACACCTTCGCTCGGCTACTGGCACCACGGTTTCAACTCAGACTATCCGAAACCGGCTCCATGGTATAGGTCTGTATGCTCGCCGACCGATGGTATATGTTAGATTAACATCAAGGCATCGTCGCGATCGCAGGGAGTGGCAACAGAGTATGTGAACTGGAGGAGAAATGAATGGAGCAATGTTCTTTTTTCTGACGAGTCCCGTTTTTCTGTTCATCCGGATAATATGCGTATTTTCATCTGGAGGGACCGTGGCAGTAGGAATAATCCTGCGTTCGTGCACGAAAGTGTCAGATTTGGCGGTGGGGGAGTGTTGGTGTATGGTGGCATCTCCATTGACGGGCGCACAGACCTCTACATCATTCGAGATGGACCTCTGACAGCTCGCCGATATAGGGATGAGATCCTCAGACCTATTGTAGTCCCTTACGCTGCAGCAATTGGAGATGACTTCATTTTAAAGGACGATAACTGCAGGCCACATCATGATAACCTGGTGGAGGATTTCCTTTTCGAGGGAGGAATCGTAGTAATGGAATGGCCAGCGTATTCTCCAGGCATGAATCCAATAGAGCACGTTTGGGACGCTCTAGGAAGACGAGTTGCTGGTCGCCAACCACCCCCACAAACTCTCCAAGAACTGGAAAGATCTCTTCTGGAAAAGTGGGATAGAATACCCCAACTCGTGATTAATAGCATCATTGATTCCATGCCTCAAAGGTGCTCAACGTTGCTGGCCGTCCGTGGAAACCATATCCCCTACTGAAAATGATTTCCTTTGAAGAAAACACCTTTTCTTATTTTTTTTTTCTCATATACACAAATTGTGTTTTTTTTTCCTTTTGTACACAAATGCGCAATAAAATGCATTTTTTTCTGCCAAACACGTGTGATTTACTCTCATATAACCTACTACGTCTGTCGACCATGTATCAATCAGCTAAAAAGTTTCCCAGCCACAAGATCCACCTAAAACCGCAATATGCTTTAATTATTTTGAGCAGTGTAGTTTACTTCTGGTGTAAAAGTAGAAAAAATTGAAATCGTAAGATTCGATTACAGAGAAAAAAGAACTGAAAGCTTGCTTATTCTCTTTCAGACTATCCTAGTCCATATTCTTCCCAAGTAAGGGTTCAGGGCGCAAGATTTTTTGATGGAAGACTTTCTTTTAAAACGTGGAGAATGGCTGGTCTTGTCGAACATTTTTCTTCGTAGTACTGTTTATTTTTCACTTCAAATTGTGTTCGATGTATCAACATTAGTCGATGCTCTATTTTGAAAATAAGATGCTAAAATTTATGTCTTGGGCCTCTTATATACTTTTAAGTATCAATAAGTTGAAATCTGACATTATAATACATGAATTTCCAAACTTTTTCCAGGTTACCACCATACGAATCTTATAGGTAGATCTCACCCTCTGTCTTTAGAGAGAATACAAGATATTTACTGAAATATTGCTTTATTACGTATATCGTTTCGATAATTCAGATTTGTAGTATCGTTTTAAATTTGCAATGGTGTCAGATGACAGATGGATATACTGTGATACTCAAGTCTCAAATTTTAGAACGAATCAAATGAGGAATTAAACAACCTCATCTTTAAATCCAATTGCTACCCACATATTTAATAAAATGTAAAATCCATCACACCAATAGCCATTAGGTTTCTTCTATGTGAGTGCTTACTTAAGTTACACGCTAATACAATATGAGGGCTGTTGTCAACAGACCTCGTAATTTTGAGCCACGCTCAAGTGACGAAGACGACACCCGATCAGGCATCCCTATCTCCTTGCTTCCTCATCACGTCAACGGAAGGCTTTAACTCCGTAACTGCCATCGGCGAATACATCCATCTCACTCAACCGATGCGTTGAGTGCCGGGGATATAAGTCCTCTGAAATATGATTCAATTCCTTGCGCTGCTATTAGTAAAAAAATTCCGATGGGTGTGCTGTTGTTGCTCATGCCATCTGTCTGACAGAGTAGTCAGTCAGATCGAGGCCCACGAAATTCATCGTGGCAATGGGCTAGATGTACGCCTGTCGTTGGCCTTAGCCTTGAACACCATACAGGTGACAGTACGATTTCGCTCGGTGAAATTCTCGAAGGGACGATAGAACATTACGATAGATGGCGCCACCATCTATCTCTGCTTCCACAATTTAGGCATGGAACTGAAGTGGAGGGAAATTTTCTCCAGTTCCCTGCACTCGTGATTCAGCCTACAAGATTTTCGGACCCACTGATTTTACGAGCACATACTCCGTGTGTACTCGGAGGGTATTTGGTGGTACGGGCATTGAACCTAGGCCTTCCGGTCTGGAGTCCGGTGCTCTAACCTCTAGGCTACCCAGGGCCCTTCGAAGGGTGTTGGAGGAGTCATTGCGAAGGATCTACTGATTTCAGAGAAAAACTTGCTTATCTGTGCCTTTTCTGTACCCCCCCCCTCCCCCCGAAATACCGCTTACTCGACCCTTTGTAAAAAACGGTGGCCTTGGGATGCGAATTGCTTAACTTTTAATCGGCAGCTAAGGGGTTATAGCAAAATATATTTGACTTGCATCACCCCTGCTACACGGTGGGTATGAAGTGGTATCAGATCTGGAATTCGCGGATCGGCAATGCTAACCACGAGTTCGTTACAATGACCACTACGTTATCGTGGTTACTTTTGTTATTTCAGCATGCGATGTTAATAAAAAATCGAATCAAAGTCTTTTGCTGGTGAGTTTTCATAATTTTAATTCATTGATTTTTTTTTTGCCGCACTTTAAAGCAGCATGAGGGCTATAGGTGACAATTCTTGAACCCTAATGCAGTGTTTCTCAAACTTTCAATACTGGCGCCCCCCTTTTCAATCACAATTTTTATCGCGCCCCCCTATACATTAATAATGTACTAAATCAGTGTTTCTCAAACTTTCAATACTGACGACCCAATTTTCAATCATAATTTTTGTCGCCCCCTGTACAACAATAATGTATTTACTGCAATAAAATGCACTTTGGATCACAAAAGGATGTATTTAATGAAAGATTTATTTCCTTCAGCATTCATTTCTCAAAGTACAAATGTCATTAGAAAAATAGTCTAGTCAATGTCGTTCTCTATCATATTCATCACATCTGGCATTATAGGGTACGTTTGCGTGAGTCTAGGCAACCTATCGGACGTCTGCGCAAAACATGTAAAAATGCTTTTCCTCGTACAATTCCAGTCAGTTTTGGTCGACTCGATACTCCTATAGCTACCGAATCTAGCTTGAATGTTCCTTTTTTTTTAATTTCCACGTTAATTGTAATTCACGGTAATTAAGTATTTACGGCAGTAGATTAAAACAATATCATACATACATTTTTAAGTCGTAAGCAAACATTCGACCGTAATAAAGAATCAACAAGTACACAGACGAACGAGCATGGTTCCGAAAATTAAATCAAGGCAATCTTCTCAAAAATACTTAAATTTTGGATTTACCACTACTGAAGTAAATGATGGAAAAAAAGCCCCAGCTCGATATGTGTTAAAACTTACAAATCTGTAGAACAACATGTGAAAGTTGTTTTTAAAACATGTAAAATCATTTAGCTATGTTGGCAATGAATTTTAAAAAGTATTTTCTGGATGAGGACAGCTTGGTAGCAAGTTACGAGTGGATTAGGGATCTATTTCAAGATACTCCAGAAGGGCTCTCAACTTCCGAAGAGGAAATCTTCATAGATTTCACATCCAGTGAAAAATTAAAAGACAATTTTGTAATAAATCGCTCTTTGAATTTGAGGTAGAGGTGGATGAGGAATTATCTGTACTGAAAACAAAAGCACTTCGTATACTATTACCATTTTCAACATCCTACCTTTGTCAAACCGGATTTTCTGCAGTGGATGCCTTGAAGACAAAATATAGATCTCAGCTAAATATAGAAAAATAATTCTTTAAGTGTCAATTTCTGATGTTAAACCTTCCTTTGAAAAACTTTCCTCTACAAGACAAGCCCGTGGAAGTCCCTAATAATTATTAAACTTGTTCTTAATTTAGTAATAAGATTGATTGATTGAATATTAACGTCGCACTGTTCAGCTGCACGAGGGCTTTTGACGACGGACCACGTAATTTTGAACCATGGTCAAGTGACGTGGATGACACCTGAGCTGGCACCCCTCTCTCCTAACTACCACACCACACCAACGGGAAAACGTTTCAACTCTCAACAGATTTAACGTGCATCGCTGCCCTACACGGGGGTCTTAAGTGGTACTGGGCTCGAACTCGTGACAAGGCAAGCCACGATCCGATACCTATACCACTCGGCTACCGCGGCCAAATTCAGTAATAAGAAATTATTTCTAAAATACCTTCTTCAGTACTGATACATCAAACGTATACTGGCTGAAACACCGACTCTTCACACGAGTTCATTTTTTAAAAAAATAAAACATTATTCTTGATATAATAGCTGAACTGTAAGGAGAGTAAAACTGTGTGCACACGACATTGTATACAAAAATGTAAAATGATTTTTTTTTAGATAAATGCTATAATTGTAAATAACTGTTTAAAAGAACTGTAATTTTAAACCTCACACAATTAGCATTTAGAATTAATGTTAAATTATGAAAAAGAATATAAAATTCCGATGAAGAATAATTGTGTTACTTTTTAACATTTAAAGCGAGAAGACATCAAAATGTTTTAACCCGGGAGCAGGCGCGTACTCGATACTAACATTAATGGTAGTGCGGGGGGACTCAGTCACCCCAATCACATTTGTTTAGAATTATTTTTACTGTACACGATACAAATCGGAATTCTAGTGAATATTTTAATTTATAGAAAGTATATACTTATACCTTCTTTCAAGGACTATTCAATTCTTTGATGATTTGAGAAAAAATCCAGTAAAACTGAACTAAAGTGATTCAAAAGTACAAGAGCATGATAAAGGACGCAAATCAGACACTTTCAATTATCCTACAGAAATGTTAAACCAATCAATTATTTTCCAAATATCGCAAAACTCTATTATTTACAATTTCTCTAAGCGAAAAGCAAACGCATAAAAGAGATGGGAGGGAACTAATATTGATAATAACCATACCATAAGATTGAAGGTCAATCAAATGATTAGGAAACGTACTATTCAGCCTGGCTGAAAAGTGAATCATGACTTCCTTTTCTTTTTCTACAACTAATGTACAGTATTTCAATAATAATTACAGTGGTGAATTGTTTATCTTCTTAGAATTTTTCTCAGGGTCTGGGTTTCGTTTTTTCTTTTAACGAGTAATATTTTATGTTAAAACGTAATAAAAAAATCTCTCATTGAGGAAATACAGCATATAAAACAAAATGTTTTTTTTTTCTTTAATTTGGTTTTGGGATCAAAGATAGCTATTTGATGACGGAAAAAAGCCAGATAATAAACATAAATTATGTCAGTGTTGTTGTGTGTATTTTTTTTATTATGGAAGAAAGCATTTTGTTTTACTTCTCTTTCCGGTTATTTTTTTTAAAAAAAATCTTTAAATTTTCGATACGCTCGCGCCCCCTTGTAGGGTCATCGCGCCCCCCCAGGGGGGCGCGCCCCACACTTTGAGAAACACTGCCCTAATGAAATGACGATCAAGATCAAATGGCCTAGTTCCTGCAAAAGTTGTTTTCCTCATCGATTCCGAAGCAGCATTTGCAGCCTGACTGCCTAACTGCAGCAACTGACTGCCTAAAAGCAATTCAGTGCTGAACTAAAATTGCGGAGCTCATTTCATACGGATGGCCTTACAGTGGGTCAGAAGTCATGTTGGGATCCCCGGTATTCTCAGAGAGCCGATCAAAAAGCCAAGCAGGGAGAAGAGTCGTCTCAATTGGAAGTCAAATTGAACCTCAGTACAGCAAAAGGCGTTATAGCCTAATACATTGGCAAATGTACTGCCCAAAAAATCAAGAATCTTGGAAAGTCATGGGAAATCCTGGGTACTGTGGGTCCTATCCCGAGGCCCCTGGAGAGAGCCAAGGCCATTGCCCCCTTTCGCCTAACCACCGGACATGACTTTTTTGGGATATACCCCCACTGGTTTGACCTGGCTGTTGACGAGGCCTGCTAGCTTTGCTGCCATACCAGGATGGATGGCGATACACTGTACTCAATGTATACCTGATTGACGACGTCATTGGTACTGGGATGATAGGTGTCAAATGGACAAGAAGCCAAGCACAGTCATTGGACAAATGAATAATAAATATATTTTTGAGGTGGTAACCTCACCAGTGACGTAACGTAATCCCCGCAACTCCCGCAATGTGGAGGGTCCCAAAGCCTGGCTACCGCTGAGTACCTATCCTTTTTAAAATCCGACTTGGGGCCCAAAATATTTTTCAGGGGAGCTAAAATGTTCTCTTTTACGCCACAGTACATCACTCTGCAATTTACACAGCACCAACATGAGAAATGACTCTTGAATTAACATCTTATAAAATTATGTCTATAGTCGATATTCATTTGTGGGTTCCTTTTTGATACCGGATGTTTCAAAAGTCACGCACATTCACATAGTAATCCTTGTTGCTCAAAAGCCAAAAGGGTTGGTTGAGATTTCTGTTACTAGATGGCCGCAGGGGCCTCCTCAGAAGAAGTTTCGAACACTTCAGCCATCAGTTTCAAAATACTTATCAGTTGTAGTCGGTTGAGCACAAAGGGAGGAGCATGATGTTTTCCCAAGAGCAAAGAATTTTCGCAGAAATCGTGGAATTTTATTTCGATGTAAAATCTCATTGCATTTCAGCTGAAATATCGAGTTGAAACAGCCCCAAATGCATCAACGATAACACTTTTAGTGCAACAGTTCCGTGACACAGGATTGGTTGCAGACAGGAATCGATCGGGTAGAGCGTCTATAGCGAAACGAAAATGGCAAATTAGGAGACCGTCTTACAAAGAAGTCCATTGAGAAGACCGTCCTTCTACATAAACATCATTACGGAATTAATATTCTTGCTGAAAGTGATGAAAGGCACGTTTGGTTGCAGCAAGACCGCGCAACGTGTTATACATTACGGGACAGTAGGGAAGTTTTAACTGAATTTTTCGATGATCGTGTCATTTCCAAAGGACTTTGGCCCCCTCATTTACCGGACTTGTGAATTCGGGATTTTTTTCTTTGGGGATATGTGAAAAATGTCACCTTCAGGAATAATCCCCATACGCTTGATAAACTTAAAGAGTTACATCCTCTATGCAATATCGGACATTAATTTTAATACTCTTCGTAAAGTGGCAATTAATCTGGCAAAAAGAGTTCGATTGTGTGTTCAGGAAAACGGACATCATTTTAAACGATTACTGTTATTTTACCATGTCTGACACCTGACAATAACGTTAATCGTTCAATCTTTGTTTGTCCTTTATTCTGCTTGTTAACATAATTCATCTGTCTTTAAAACTCAACCACAAAGGTTGTGTGATGTGCGTGACTTTTGAAACACCCGGTATAATACGAAATTTATAGATAAAAATATGAAATATGTAAAAGTGAATTACTTACTGTCATTTTTGCCTTTGTTAATGATAATAATATACAAGTCCCAGTGATCGAATGGTAGCGATATACCACAGGTCCGGGGTTTTTACCCAGGCTGGACAAGGTCGACTCAGCCTTTCACCCCTACTGCAGTGGGTCTATAAATGAGTATCACACACACACACACACACAAGCTTGTTTGAAAACTTAAACACTAGGGGCCTTGCTTCAGACTGTCCACCTAATCGGGACATCTGCTCATGCACCTCAGCGCTCAATGATCTCGTATACTGGGATAGGCTCAGTAGGCCCTGGCCTTCATGGGCTGTTGAGACATTGAGTTTGAGTTATATATATATAAAGTTATTTTTTATATTTTGATTCCAGTACTGAATAAATCATTACATTAAATTGGGTATTGGTTGAAAAGGAAGCAAGGGTAAGAAATGAAAATTATGCATAAAGACAAAACATATATGTCGTGTGAAATTATTTAATTTTTATCTTTTTAAAATATATAAATTCAATAACATTATGTTCAAAAGAGGAATTATGAGACGTCAACAAAATAATTTGTGAATTTCGACTGTTTTTATAACAAGAACACTGCTGGAATTAAATTGTTCCAAACCACTAAATAAAATGTAAGTTTAATTAAATACAGAAAAAATATTAAACAAAGTGAGAGTTTAAAAAAAAATTAGCACATAAAGTTTAACTTTATTATTATTATCTTTATTATCGAAATAATACGATGAATACGTTTAAGAAAATATACCTACGTAAAAGCGTGAATGCTATACTTATCATTAAAATTACATTTTTAAGAAACTGAGGAAACACTAATATTTCCTTGCATTCTTTCTTCTCGGTAATGGAATTCTCCGAATCAATTTAATAAGCAATCTGCGTAGCAAACCATTACAAACAACGATTTATTTTACAATATTTGTAATCAAAAGACGTACGAAGCGAAGCAGACATGTGTAAACAAACGTCAATTAGTTGCTAACATGGTATTTGGTTTGACTAGATTACGTTTTGACTCGTACAAGTCAAGGACACAGGAATCGGAAAACAAATACCATAACTATTAAGTAATTCTCAGTCAATTAACTTTTGAATTTGTCCCACAAACGACAAAACTACATGGTTTTTTTTCCTAGTTTCGTCCGTCATTCAAGGTATGAATATATGTTTTAACTTTCAGGAATTTAAGCTTGGTTTTTTATAGGGCGTTTGATCATAATAAGTAACAATTATAGTGAAAATTTTCAAAGCGTACAAAGTCGAGTGAATTGAAGTAGAAAAGAAATCTGCATCCGTGTTGAAGGCAATAAAATGTTATTTTACTAATTTTACGAGAAATTATAAATAATATTTGATGACCTATATATATGTAGCCAAGTAATGATAATCCCGAACTCGTAGCCGACATATTTTCTGTCGAAACATAGGTTCGAATCCTTGTGTCACAACAGTACAGTTGTGCATAAAGAAAGACGCACATTAAACATGTGGAGGTTCAAAGTCCTCATGCTGGTTTGGAAGTTTGAAGAAAGGAGCGCCAACTGAGATATGCCGTTCATTTGACAGGGGTTCAAATTTACTAAATTTTTCGCTAATAATTTTAGGGTTACCTCGAAATGCGCCGTTAATAAATAAGAATTAATCTATTTAGTGCAGCGTTTCTCAAACTGTGGGGCGCCCCCTAAGGGGGAGAAAGAACTCTACGAGGGGGACGCGAGCATATTGAAAAGTCGAAAACAAAAGATTATTTTAAAAAAGCTATTAATTTACTGAAAGTAAGCAAAATACATTCTGACATAATAAAAAATAAAATACACATTTACACATACATAATACGCTTATAAATGTATCAGTATTGCACAGTGTATTTTATAATTAGTTTAACAGTATTAAGATAAGAACAACATTAATAATTACCAATGACCCCATATACACTGGCCTCAAAAAGTTAAGGTACAACATGTTTTTCGAAGCTCACCATAAAAAAAATGGCAGTAACAATAAAATGCATAGTTTACATGAATGATAATAACGAACTTTAAAAACATTAATGCAAAAACGATTGCTACCACTTTTATTTTATAGAAAAGAACGTATATTTATGAGTGAGAGAAAAATATGCAAATATCAAGCTTTCGTACTTTTGTGTGTAAGTTGTGTTGATTTTCAACAGTTGTTGGCAGTTTCGGTGACAATAGTCAATAGAGTTTAGAAAATGTCTCAGAGACGTCGTTTACCCAATTCGTTAAGGTGGCGGGCAGTTGGATGGATGGAAATGGGATTGTCGCAGGCTGATGCTGCTAGACGTCTCAATGTGTCTCGTAGTGTTGTTCAGTGACTTTGGGATCAATATCAATCCGAAGATTCTGTGTCCAGAAGACCTGTTCCAGGCCGACCACGAGCTACAACACCTGCAGAAGACCGTTTTCTAGCTCTTTCGGCACGAAGGAGAACCACTACTGTGCCGCAGCTCGTTGCAAACCACTTTCAAGCATCAGGAAGAAGAATCTCCGCTACTACGGTGCGAAATCGTCTTCACAATGCAGGTCTGTATGCAAGAAGACCAGTTGTGTGCGTTCCCCTCAACGGACGACAGCGAAGGAACCGCTTATGCTGGGCAAGAGAACATGTTTCTTGGACACAGCAACAATGGGCTTCTGTGCTGTTCACAGACGAGTCCAGATTTACAATGGAGAGGGATTCAGGGCGTCTACTGATCTGGAGGGAACAGCGCACTAGATACCATCAATCCAACACTGTTGAAAGACACAGTTATAGAGGTGGTGGAATCCTGGTTTGGGCAGGGATCTCGCTCGGTGGCCACACTGACCTGCATGTGTTCCATGGAGGAACCGTAACTGGTCTTAGATATCAGGATGAGATCCTTGATCCATATGTCCGCCCATATGCTGCTGCTATTGGTAACGACTTCATTCTGATGGATGATAATGCACGACCTCACCGAGTCGGATTGTTGAGGAGTATCTGGAGGATCACGGTTTGGAACGAATGGAATGGCCAGCTCGATCTCCAGACCTGAATCCGATAGAACATCTTTGGGACTATCTTGGCAGAGAGGTTGCTGCTTTAAATCCTCCTCCAAGGTCGTTACATGAGCTGAAACAAGGCTTACTCTGTGTCTGGTCTTCGCTTCCTATTCCGGTGTTCGACAACTTAATAAACAGCATGGGAAATCGATGCCGCCAATGCATTCAAGTTAGGGGTGGACACATTCCTTATTAGAACCCATTTTTGTATTGTTTTTATGCCATTTTACCACATAACACTGTGATGTGCTGTTTTCTCTAAGAATGGACTTTTCCGCAGAGATTGCTTTTTTTGTTATAAATCGTTTTTGCAATACACTTATACAAATTTCTATGACGCATTCAATAAAAATCTATTTAATGCACATATCCTCCAAATTTTTTGTTTCTACATTCATTCATTTGCAAATTAGACACAAAAACCCGGTTGTACCTTAACTTTTTGAGGCCGGTGTATATAAAAATATACACTTATCTTGATAATTTATACGGTTGATAATTATTTCCTAAGTTGCGGGTTAAAAGATACGCGATTTTCTCCCCAATGCCTCGTTTTCCACGTAGGCACACGTATGTGCTGTATTGGGGAGGGGGAGAAAAAGAATAAAAAGCAAATCCTCTGAAATAAGTAAATCCTTCGCAAACACTGTCAAGGTCCTTTTATTGTATTCCAAAGCCTTTGAAATAATTTTATGGATAGCAGTGCATAGAAATATCATACTTTGGAAAGACGTATATATACGTTCGGGGCAATTAATGCTTTGGTCGAGCGAGACGTTTATATACGCCAGTAACTTTATGAGGTTAAAGTAGTATTGTAGCTTTAGCGCGTCAAACTGTATTATTTAATTCAATACATTGTTTTGTATGGAGGGGGGGAGCGATGAAAATTAAGTTTGAATATTGGGTCACAAATATTTAAACTTTGAGAAGCACTGATACAGCGGGAGCAAGGGTATTTCTAATTTATCAACATAAGTTTTAATAATTATTTTATTTTATTGTTTTTATTAAACTTTCAGAGTCTTAAATTCCAGTTATTCTTCACTGAAATTTTTCTCCTCCTAAGTATTAACACTAACTCTAGATCACCTTCTAGTACCATAGAGTAAATCAACTTAAAAATATAAATTTTTAAACAATAATGTAGCAATAGTCTATTTTGAAGTACAGCTCTCCTTCTTTCCCCATTTTTTTGTACATAGATTCACCCCCTCTCCCCTCCATTACTCTCTTTTAAAATACAAAAGAGAAAAAAATTAGTTTTGTGCCAGAAGCTTAACATGGAGCAACTTTGCATGATTTGATGACAGTAAACTATTTAAAATGAAATTCATGTCAATGTGAAAATTGTTTCGTATGTTTCCGTCTTAAAATATATGCGTGTATAACACACAATAATAATTAAACATTCAAAAAGTTTTGGGGACACTTTATGAAAAGTAAACTAACTTCACACACAATCGTTTGAAAAGTCTGTTTGAACTCTGAATTGAGCTTTTTCCATATGAGCAAACTGAAACTTGTATTTTAAGATGGATTACACTGATAAGAATTTACGTAAGTATAAAGAATTTTTTGGAAATTTGTTATACTGTAAATATTTTATTATATTCTTTTAAATCAGCATTTTTAATTTGCATTGTAACATAAAAAGGAAATATTTTGTTAAATATTTTGATCATGTTTCATTTGCCTATTGGTATAAGAACATAAATATTAATTATTCATTTAAAAATGTAAATACCAATTTTATCAAAGCATAACGCTTTTGACTTTTTAAAATGTATTTTTTAAATCAAATTAGAGACAATGAGAGAGACAGCCAGTATGGTTATTGAAGTATCTAAGTATCGCTAAAAAAAACTAGAAGCGTTAATTATTTCATTATATATAACAATAAATAAATATTTATTCACTTATAAAATACTCACTTTAATTCAAATATTCAACAACAAAAAAATAAACGTTTTATATAATTTAATTATACACATTCATATCGTTTATATACTTTAAAAAAACCTCTAACTTTAAAATATAATATAATTTCTCAACAAAATAATAAGTAATATTTATAAAAATAATTTATCACATGATTTGAAAATTCATGCCCAATTCATAAAAATATAAAATAGAAACAAGCTTGTATAGAAAATACATTATGAGAAAAAATCGCTTTTATTCTCTTTTCATTACTTCACAAACTTATACAAATTAATGAAAGCAAAACTTTTTTCATAATCATTTTCTTCCTTAAAATACACTTGGAAAAACCATAAGAGAAACTAATAATCGGCCATTTGCTGATCCCAAATTGGCCGAATGCCACACACAGAGAAAAACACTTCTTTTTAGAAAATTGAATAGTAATTAAAAGAAGATGCTCCCGTTTCCGCCAAAAAATATTCTTTCATTTCCAAACATCAAGAAAAAAAGAAAACGAAAAGAAAATTGGGGGAGAGCGTAAGTAGATCAAAAAAGAAAGAAAATGGCAAAAGAACAAAATGAGAAAAAGAGGGGCAAAAACAGTAGCCACGACTTTCTAGTCATTGGCGGACCTTTGGCGTGACCCCAGAGATGCCAGAGTTCGAAGGTTGCCTCGCCTCACCTGTGGATACGTGCTCGCCAAACGGGTCGCCAAATAGCTGATTTGGTGTTTGCCACGATGGCTCATGAATTAGCTTCCTAAGAGAAAGAATTATGGACGAGGAAGATGTTTTTGAAAGTTGGGCCCACAATTTTTGAATTTTTTATCATACCTATTTCACCGTGTTTTAAAATTTTATTTTGTTATTTTTAGATTCACAATGCTTACTATACAGAGATTATCATGATTGAGATTCCCACCAAATTGTTCCTTATTTGTTAGTTTTTTTTTTTTTAATTTTCATAAATTTAACTAAATACTTTCGAAATACAATATTTATGTTATTGAATCATGATTCACATGTTTTTTCATTTACATTTTCAACTGAAACAAAAATAATTTTTCACGTTAGCTGATTTTTTTCTTTAATTTTCATTTGATTTGTAAAAAAAAAAAAAAAATCATAATACAGAATATATAATTACTGCGCTTTGTTTTTCTGCGGTTTACCACATTCAAAGATTTTGATAAATACAATGAACATATCCCACGTTAAATTATGTATTGTTGTATATAAGTTACACCTTTTTGTGAAGTTACAAACGAGTTATTTAAATTTAGGTAACATGACTCACGCGTACTTTCATTCACTAAATAGATGTTATTTTCTTGCTTTACAAGAGATATCACTGTCTTGTATTCAATGTAAGCTATTTTCCTCATCACCTAATTATTTTTAGACTATTACCAACAAAAACTAGAATAATAATGGTGATCAAATGTGCTAAATGGAAGTTTAAAGGAGTCTGAAGGAAATTCAAAACGTGAGTTAAAAAGTATTAATAATTAATTGCATTGATTGATTGATCGCAATAATTAGTTCTCTTCATCACGTGCTGTGTTTAAATAATGAAATTCCTTCATTGCTACATCTACATATATTTCATTTCAAGCATTGATTCTGTACTTTCGAACAGGAAATTCATATATTTTTTTTAACAGAAACTGATGAGAAAAGAGTGTGCTTAAAAAAAGTAAAAATAAAGTAATCCGAGCATATTGATTTAATTTTTTAGGTGTAATAGTTTCTCCGTGTATTTTTGAAAGAGGAAGATTTTCAAACAGTTAAAAAACAAACAAATTGATTTTAAAAAAAGGAAAATTTCATTTTTTTTTTCAATTTCAATCAATTTTTAATACTGATCATGAAGAAAAATGAAGTATCATCAATTCAACAGATCTAGCTCACGTAAACTGTCCTCAGAAGTAAGGATGCGTACCACAATAAAGTATTAATGCATGTTAAGGTTTTTACTAGTCGTTAAAAACAGATAGCACAATTATTTTTGTCTGATTAAAAGCAAAATAATTTACTTACAGTAGCAACTCGGCAACTGAATGGGACCGGACTTGCATCGAGCTACCGAATTTACAAAGGAATATTTAAAAATGAATGAAGTTAAGCCAACAATAATGTTGGTAATCTGTTGTGAACTGAGAGATATGAATGTTTAAATAAAGCAAAAACTATAAAATAGTGACGTAGTGAATATTGTATCAAACTATTCCTTGGCGTTTATCTTTTTAAAATCTACCATTTCTTTTTCTCTAGAATATATAAACTCTTTGAAATTCGAATGTAATCAAAAGAAAACACACACACACACAAAAAAGGTTCTATTGAATAAAAGTCTTTAAAGATCAGTATTAATTTATGCATGCAAAATTCGGTCCATGTCTCGAACAGATGAGAACAATATAAATATCTACGGAAGGAAGATTTTAAGAATTATTTTTGGAGGAATTCAAGAAAATGACGACATCAACGGCAATTACAGGGGGGACGGGGGAGGGGAGTGGGTCTGAACACCCCCAAACCCTTATTTTTTTTGTTTCGATCAATTATAATCCTATGTATATAATACATAAAATTTAATTAAGTATTTGTTATTAATAATTAATTTTATTAATTAAAGATGAGTATTTATTCAATAATTAATTTTTTTACTGTTTTTTTGTTCCTAAAAATCGTCAAAACCAAAAGAATATGTTTTGTGGTGCATTGGGGGATGGTACGAGAATGGTGGACTTTCTGAACGCCCCCTCCCTTGAAAATTCCTGTGTGCGCCACTGTCTGACAAAATTAACTTCATCAAAGTGCAATGAATTAAATGGGCAGGCTACGTTGTCAGAATGGACAAAGACCACGTCACTAAAAAAGTCTGCAATTTCCAACCAATTAGCACATAAAAAAAGTCAGGCCAATACAAAATCTAGAAAAAGACCTCCTACTTTTGAGAACTGGAAAATGGAGAGCACTATCAGGAAGAAGGCTGGCCTGGAAAAGGCATTTTGAGAAGGCCCACCCTGGGTTATCGAGTCACTGAGGAAGGAAGGATGTACAACTGCATTAGCCGAGGGGTCACGGTGGCAAATTCATGAATGGCTTTATCAAGTCGTATGTCAAATCACACGAGTCGTTGTACAACTGAAAATCTGCTGAATAGAGAGGCAGATGCATGTTCAGTCCTCCCGTCTGTATGGTGTGGAAATTTAGAGTGTGGGGTGTCAGTTCCAGTTCAATCCTTTTCGCTTGACCGTGATCCAGAACTATGAAGTTTGCCAACAATTGTTCTATCATTGCATTAGAGTGCGACTTTAATAAAGAAAATGAAAAGAAAGTAAGCTCGGATGCATGAGAAATTCAAACTATTGAGAGACAACTGAATAAAGAAATGATGTAACTCCTTTAGCATTAAAGCTATCATCTTATTGAGACTATATTTAAAAAACAAACATGCCTCACCTGGTTTTAATAAAGGATAAAATATCTCCACAAAATTTAACAAAATCGCTACAATTTCTGTTACAATTATAAAAAAATAAATTAATAAATAAGAAAACCCCTCACATTTACTTTATTTTAACGAATCGACGCTTCGCCCAAAGCAAGCGAAAGCGAACAAAATGCGGTAACCCTCCCCGATTACCTTTCGCCTCTTCCAATCACGTATTCTCGGGATGCTCAACTCTCTCCATAAAAAGAAAGAACATAAAAAAGCTTCTTAAAAGCGCGTTTCTCCACCCCACAAAACATGAATTCTCGTGGATTACGATGGTTTCATTTAGAGAAGGCTTTTCGCTCGGCGATAAAAATTTATAGCCGTATTAGACCACTGTAGGCTGTCCTGAGATGAATGACTGGGATCAACTTCCAACAAACTTGTGATTAAATAAAATTGAGAAACATTTATATCAATAACGTCAAAATGGTACTCCGAAAAGATTCAATGTCCATTAATTCTTAATATAAAAAAATGCAGCTATATATATATATATATATATATATGGTTGAGAGAGATCAATTGTGAAAATTTGAAGTTAAATTTTTCTATGTTACGTTTGTTCCTAAAAAGCTTTATTTGCGAAATAATCGTTCTTTCGCAAGAATTTGAAAAATATTGAAATTAAATTTACGTAAGAGATACAGAGTTATATTCAATCTGTTATGGCGGACTATACTTCTTTTTTATGAAAAGGGCATAAAAAGTTATTAAAAATAATATGAAATAATCTTGATTTCAGCGCAATAATATACACAAATAATATACGCGGAATGGTAGTCGGAGTACCTGTTTCCCGAAGGAAACTTCACCTCCTATCTTTTTGTCTTCGTGAGTGAGCATTGCTTCGGCTTTGCCTTAGCCCTGAACTGCATTAATAAGTATTAAAAATTCGAAATTTAAAAATCTTAGAATTAAGTTTCTAGCGCTTTGGAAATGAAAACTTTACTTTGAATAAATGGAGCAAAAATTCAACGACGGGCTCTATCCCTTTTTCTCACACCCCACTGCATAAATTGGTTCCTTTTGCGTGCATGTGTGTTACATCTCCGTGTGCACAAACGCCAACACTGTCTATATCGATTTTTATTAGCATTAATAGTTATTCTTTACAAAATTTGTGTGAAAAGTTTTCCAAAAAACAGTTTAGCTATCATGAGGCATACATAAAAATTACTAATTTCATTTTTCATCAAAGGAATCTCGCGCGTTAATTCTTTCATTTATGAACTCTCCAAGACATTGTAATACGCAATTTTTATTTACCCGTCTAATATGAAATACAATTTTAGTTCATTATGAGTGTTTGGTTCTATAACGTTAAAGTATAGAAAATTGCTTTAAGGCTGTCTTCGGTTAATGCTAAAGAATAGGACCAGAATTTGGAACATTTTTTTCAGGTATAAAAGAAATGAAAAAATAATATGATATTCTGGCTTCACTATCCTTTAGAGAGCAACATTTTTTGTCATGCTTCCCATTTTAATTCTTTTTTTGTGGTATAAAATGTATTTTGCGTTTTTTCTCCTATACCGTAATGTTAAATGAGCTATGTCTTAACGTATTAAAACGAAAAAGAAATTATATATTTTAAATTTTTTAAATATTTTAAATTTTTTGAAAACACTATATTTTGTTAACAGATGTATGAGTTATAATATTGCAAATTTCCATGGAAATTGAGGCCTTTTTCTGTCTAAAAATGTGCTTCGCGTTTAGTTCAAGTTCTCATACTTTTACGAAAAACAGCCTTAAAAAATTCGAAGAACACTTTTATTCTTATTAGGCTTAGCGGTGCTAATATCAAAACGTTGCAACTGGTCTAATGCCAAAATACGAACTGTTGCCAATTTGGTAAACTGAAGTAGATTACACAGAAATTGCTTCCAGATTTACAAATATAAATATAAATGCAGTTAGTTTACATAAAATACAAAATGTTGTAAATTACAAATGCCTAAATATAAAATTGTGAAATTCTCATAGTAAAAATTAATTATTTTTCAAATTATCATGTTCCATAATTTTATTACATTTCTGTTTGTTTATTAATTACTTTTCGAAATATAATGTTCTATAATTCTATTATACTTTTGTTTATTAACTCTCTTGGCTTGCACAGCCATTAGTTGGCAACAAGTTGAATAATATTTGTCTCAACAAGTTTTCGAAAGATCTTGAAATTTTAGGATAGGACTATATGAGCTAAAATCCTTTGGAAAATTATAAAAAAAGAACTCTTTTGTTCGACGTAAGCCTTACGTGTGTGTTTTCTTTCTGCTTTTATGCACAAGTATGCACGTTTGTTTGTATAATGTATCGTGAAAGATAACAGCAAACAAATTAATATTCGTAAGCAACACACCAAGAAATAAATATTTGAAAGCTAAATTCAAAATCTGAAGTGTTTTGGTGTAAAACGCTCAGTATATAAAAATCTTGAAAAAGTTCAAGTTATACACTAATCATAAAACATAAATCGATAGCTTTCTTGATGAAACATTTGTAATTTGTGTGATATAATTTTTTAAATATAAAATGAAATATTAAACAAGGAATTAGACATTCAATTTTAAAAAAATCATTAAAAAGCAAACTTCCAATACATTAGATGGAAAATGTACGTTATATATATTCACGATATGTTTAAAAATCAAATTTTTCGACGTATTTTTCTCAATTTTTTCAACGGTACTTTTCTCTCATTTTCATGACTAGGAACTTGTTTCTGAAAACCTTTGAATCATGTATTCCCAAATGAAACAAATAAATCAACCGCTGGTTTTAATCATACATAAGATTCTATTATGGTTTAAGAAAATATAAATAAAATGCTGCCATTTTTTAAAACTAATTTTTAACCAGCCGTATATAAACAGCACACTTGGTGAAAAGAAAATGAATAAAGGTGGAAAGCCCCAGTTTCTTTACGATGAAGGAAAGCTATCGGTCGATTAAAGAATAAATAGTTATTTGAAGTATTCACGGATATTACAACTGACGCAGGTTTCAGAGCTGAACAATTTCACGGTGAAGCGACTTTAAAGAATTTTTCTTTCATTGATGATGCTGGTTTTCTGCATACACCCCCTTCTTGGAATGATTATTGCCAGCATTTTTACTATCTTTTCATAGCAACCAATCACTGCAAGGGATTTTAAATAACACAACAAGATATATTTCTTGCGTATTCTTATAATTATAGAATATATAGAGAAACGAAGCAACTAAACACTTGCTAACTCAAAAAGAAAACAAAAATGCTACCGAGTGAATTAAGTATGCATTTCTGACGAGTGAGCAATTCTTTGACAATTTAATTTATTGCTTTTCGGGTTAAAAAAAAACATTCTATGTAACGCAAATTTTCATTTGTCGCGTGACTTAATGCAGTTTTTTTTAGGAAGAAATAGTTATTATTTTCGAACCAATCATTATTATTACGATAATTAATTTTCAGATGCGTAGGAAACATCACAGAAACGGTTTCATCATTGAATTTGAACGCATCCTGCAATTTGAACAGATTTTTTTTATTCAACATTATAATAAAATATCTTGCGAGATCTCTCTCTCTCTCTCTGTATTATAGGTATATACTTTGATTGTTCTATTTTGTCCTGCACTGTCTTGCTGGTTTATTGTTTGCTATTTAACTTTCAATTAGAATTATAGTAATTTAACATTATATTTATAATTAAAAATCTTACTCTTTTAAAATGTTAATGGAAAATTATATTACTAAGCAATTTCCAATTCGTTTGATGTTACTGGTTGGAGTTTAAGTTCCCCATTTTGAATAAAGTTCCGAAATTATTTGTTTTCCAAAAATAAAAGAAGATATATTTCGCACACACACACACACTCACACACACACACACACACACAGGGTTTGGTGCAGTTCATTCCAATTATATTCTTTCCTTTTTCCTTTAAGTTTTTAGTTCATCCTTTAGCTAAAATTTGATATAATCTTAAATGATAATTACTATCATTTCTGTCTTGTTTTTTTTTCTAATATTAAATACCTCAGACATTATTATCTATAAAATGATATTTTCTCCTTATTTCTTTTTAAGGTATCCATCCGACTACCCTAAAATCATGATTTTTTTCAAAATTTGACAAACTTTTTTCATGATTTTATTTTATAGACCATTTTATTAGCTTAATAAAAATACCAAGCTTTTTAATGTCCATTCACTAGAACGAAAACTACAAGTGTTTTAATAAAAGAAGATGTCATAACTTTACACAAGTTGTCAAACTTTAAAATGCGTTTTACTCAAAATAGATTGTTTTCGAAAAACTCAAACGGGGACAGCGATTGCTCAAAAAGTTTTGAAAATAATTTGCTGAAATTTTTTGTGAATGTTTCGTATAACAGTAGAAGTGTTTTGATCTTCAGATTTATCAATCACTGTTTTATTTCAAAATTTACAGTCCTTTATGTGAATATAATCACTGTTTTTTTAAGCAATTTCATATAGTCACTAAGATAGAGTGCTCTAGTTTTTGTAAAAATTAAACTATCTATTATCCTCAAGGTCATTTCAAACATGGATAACGAAGTAACACATTAAAACTGAAAAATTTAAAATTTGTTCAAAACATTTTTGTACAGAGCGGGCCCCGTTTATGTAATTTTTTGTACATTTTCACCAGTTTTTTCCCATTTTAATAATAACAAATTTCTTTTCTGTTTTCAATTTTACGATTTTTTTTCTTAAAACATACTAAATAAATCTAAAAATCACAAAAAAATCCCCATACCTCCATTTTTTCAAAAAAAAGTTGTCGCAAGTAGTCGGATATACCTTAAATCCTTTAAAATCATGATTAAAATTCGTGGCACACTTATATGTTGGTGATAAAAATATACCAGAGTAAGAAAATGAATATTTAGGGATTAGCTTTGAATTATATCAACATATTTTTAGTGTTTAATAAAAAGAAAAAAAAACACAGTAAAAATTAATAATAAATAAAAGTATATTATAGTGTAGTAATTTTTATGAAGTAAAAATTTTAAAACTATAAATACTCAAAATATAGCTTAAACAATACAATATTGCACACATTCATTCACTCTGCGGCTAAACTTTAAGGGGTGATATTACAAATTAAGACAAAAACACATTAAGTTAAATAGGAAACTTAGAGTCACAAACGTCTTCCGAAGGAGATAGGTGCCATTAACGTTTAGGGTCCATAATTTCAAATGATTATATAAAAAAAAGGAAAAATGGATCGATTTGTTAGCGTGTTTCGCTAAAATTATTCTTTTTGTCAGTATTTTCTTGAAAAATAAATTTTAAAGATAAAGCTAAAAAAAATGTCGATAGAGGACGCTTTAGACTTTGGAGTAACGAACAACTATTTTTTACTGTTATTTTTTGTATCACATTAAATGCTTTCAAAAGCTTAAACTTAAACTTAAATTTTAAGCTCAAAATTTGAATCGTTTGGGGGTGGTTAAGTAGCGCAAACGGAATTGTGTTCAGGAGGTGAAATTTGAAACTCCCTTCCCTCTGAACAGAGTTCAGTTATTTCCAATCTTGGTGTCGTAGGACTTCGTATCGTAAACCAGACTGCAACTACTACCTCATACACGTAAAGTAAATGAGAGAGGGATGACAAAATTAAAAAAAACAATTATTCATAATAGACTTGAGCAACTTCTCTGCTCAAAATAAAAAAAAAGAAACAATTTGATGTACGCACGTAGTGTGAATGAATGAAGGTCCAATGAGTGATGTCACGTAGAAAATGGTGCACGCATGATTTTCTTGCGGAATCACAAAAACTACTCAAAAAAGCATCCACCAGCAAAGATGCAGACCTCACACCGCCGGCGGAGGGAATGTCGAACATTAGCAAATACCCCGGTCATCTCCCGGATTTCGCCTGATATGACGGCAATCCTCGTAACCAGGGCCTCGTTGGAGTCGACGGGCCTTGCGTAAACAAGGATCTTCATATGGCCCCAGAGGAAGAAGTCTAGGCGGGAAAGGTCAGGCGAGCGTGCCGGCCAATTTACCGGACACCCTGCAATATCCATCGTCCTGGATATACTGTATTCAATGCACTTCACACATCTGCGCTGAAATGTGCAGGTGCTCCGTTATGTTGGAACTACATACGAACCTTAATGTTGGCTGGTACACTTTGCAGTAGAACTTTACATCCTTGCATACAATTAGCACCATACAGTTAAATCCTAGTGTACTACACTTTGCATGCAAATCGGGTGATCTGCGTAACCAGGTATTTTGCGGGGAGAAATTGCTCATGTCTGTTATGAATAACTTTTTTATTTAATTTTGTCATCCCTCTCTCGTTTATTTTACGTTTAGATGGTAGTAGATAGATAAAATACACTAGGGATATCGGTGAAGGATCTTATCATTTTGAACATTAAACAAGTGATGAAGACAGCACCTAAGTTGACACCACATTCTCTAAACTTCCACAATCCGCCAAGATGAAGCAGGGAGGAACTGTATCGTGTTAAATGAATTTGAATCACAAAATTTTCATTTAGAGAGATGAGGAAATTGGGAAAAGTAAGTTTCGTGTATATATTAAGTCTGTTGCTAATACCCATCGTTTTATTCTAGCACAACGTTAAAGCAAAATTTTAAGTATATTTGATATTCTTCTGTTATCCATACACATCTTATTATTCGATATTTTTATAGAAATTTATTTCATGTTTGCATATCTGCCTTATCATTATCAATTATAAACCTTTTCGAAATAGATTTTTGCTCAAAAGTGTTCTTTATATATAGGTCTATTCTTTATAGAAATTAAAGACATGAATATTTATATAAACGCATATATATACACACATATATATACATATACATATACATTATGTAAATTTATATGTATATGTATATATAGGCCGTGGTAAGCCAGAGGTTATGATCACGAACTCGTGGCCAGTGTGTTGCGGTTTCGAGTCCTGGTGTCACTAAAGACTAGACGTGTAGAGGAGCTAATGCACGTGAAATTTGTCGAAGCTCAAAGTCTTCATGATGGTGTGCTGTGTTAGTTTGGAGAGGTAGATGCCAGCTAAGGTGTCGTCGTCGTCACTTGACTGCGGTTCAAATTGACGCGATCATTTCCCAAAAGCCGCCGTGTTGCTTTAAATCGAGTCTTTAATAAGCTTTTTTTTTACTCCCTCACATATTTATTAAATAATACACAGAGATATCCGTTGTAAAAATGTAAGTCACACACACACAATCAACAATTTGTTTTAACAAATAAAAAATTCAATTTGTTTTTTGTGAAATTTAATAGCAATTAAATTTTATTTTCCTACGAGGTTTTGTATTTAAAGTTATGTTATTAAATCTGAAATTATTTTATTTCATAGAAATGAATTCGTTCTTTTTTAATAGAATTTATTATGTTAGTCTGTCTTAATTTTTTTTAAAAAAATAAACTGACTATTGAACACACACAAAAAAAAAAAAAATATTGCTGAATTAATTATTTGATGAAAACAGAGTCCTTATGGTATCCGAACACAATGAAATAACCAACTTCGGGGCTATCTTTTGGTTTTATAAAACATGCTTTCTTTCGTTTCTTTCGCTTCCTCGATATCAAATTAAAATTAGTGGGGAAAGTGTGCGGGTCTTTAATTTACCAGAAGTGACATTTGAATTGTTCAAAATCAATCATGGCGAGTCTGATAACTCAAATTGTTATATAAATGTATTTCTATAAAACTTTTTGAATCTGATATTTATATTGTTTTCTACAGAATGTACTAAAATATTTCTTAATGCATGAATATTTTTGAGTTATAGCCTGTTATTCAAATAATGGTCCCATAAAGAATGTCACATTTCTTCTAGTATTTATTTAATCATCTGTAAAAATATTTAAAGCTTAACAAAGCATTAAAATTTTATTACATTCCCTAGATAAATGCATCTAATTTGTTTAGGTAATACTTGTACTGATAAAAGTTTATTGCTTTTTTCTCTAATTGGCTTGAAGTTTTTCAAAAAATTTCCTAAAATTTCACTTATAATTGCGATTTTTGTAAAATTCAGATAATTTTTTTTTTAATATTGGTTGTTAAATGTTAGTATTTATTAGTACTGATTCCTAAAAAATTATTTTTAATGTTTAAGTACGCTATGTTTTAAAAAAGTACTCCCAACGAGTTCGGATACCTTAAGTAAATGAAACTGGGAAAAATAAAAGGCACAGAAAATAATTTTAAGAACTGAAATAGAAATGAAAACGTCGAAAATATACCGAAACACTTTATTTTTTTAGTTGGAAGTGCATAAATCGAAAAATATTTAAATAAAAATAATTCGCTTATGCAAATACTCAGTATTTATCTTCTATTACAATCATTGTGCTGTTGTGTTATCCAATTACCGACATTTTCACACACTAAAAAAAAAAAAATTACGATACTTAATTTTTTTTAAAAAAAAGAAACTTTATCTTATTTATATCGTATTCCACCAATGCGCGAATTAGCAGTCGATTTTTCGGCACATTAAGTTGATAAGTTTCGTCGGCTCTTACGTCCGATATCGAAGTTTTTATGACACCGTAAAAATATCCATTAAAAATTCACCTAATCTATCTCATCGTTAGAGCCATTTCTTCCAGTTTAACTGTTAAAAACTTCCTCTTTCGAAGGTTTTTTTTTCATTCTTCGAATTCAATCACTCTCGAGCTTAATTAAGCAACCGGGCCGTAAAAGTGCATTGAAAAGTGTCTCCACACTTAAAAAGCACGAAATCCCATTTCATTTTAAGACGATAGAAACGATTGGGAGATGGGGGGAGGGGGGGACCAGTGTGTAAGTTGTCAGCGTGTCACTTATTTATTCACCGATTACTTCTTACTCATTGAAGCATAGCTTTCCAGATAAGAATAATCGTTTTTCTTTCTTTTTTTTTATTAAAAAATTCTTTTTAAATTTTTTTTAATGGTATCTCAGTTGCGTTATAGATTCAATGGCTATAAATTTCTTACAGTGGTAATTATTAGCTTTTTATTTCTTTCAAATAAAGATTATTTGTTATATATTTTATAATTCAATGCATGTAAGCGTAAAATTAGATCTCACGTTTACATATATATATACATACATACATACATGTTTATCTTGAAGTTTAAGAGGCATAAAAAATAATCACTATTTAGTTTCCATTTTAATTCATTGTAGAGTAATTTTTAAGAATGAACAAATTATATTAATTATACTATAAATCGAATGCACTTTTTAATTAAAAACAGCTGCAATTTAATCCATTATCTTCCACCTCCCCTCCTTTTTCCTTGTATTTTAAGCGAAAATGATGCTTCATTTTTTTGAATGGATAGTTTATAATCGTCGACTGCTGAAATTACTCATTGGCTATTGGTGGAATACTCAAGGACAGGGTTTCTTAAGCTGTGGGCCGTGGACCCTCGGGGTCCACAGAGACTTTTAGGGGTCTGCGAAGGTTATCAATTTTTGCTAAAGTTTTCCTCTTTTACAGACTCTGAAAGAGTTCGTGGAAAAATTGAAAGATGTGGCATCCTAGACTAGATCACTAAATTACCCCCAAAGTAAACTCTACTTAAACAAGCAGTGGCATAATGGAGAGAATATTAAGGCCCCCCTGCAGTCTCAGGTTTTGGGCTCTAAGCCCAAATACTTACTTAGCGTCAGTCAAGCTTTGAGCCCCCTAGAGTACCTGCCCCCAAATAGGGGAGGGGTATGTTACGCCACTGAGGACAGGTATTTCTATTAAGAATATTAATTCAGCTTTTTTTTATTGTTTGTAACTACATAGCGATAACTACAACGTAATTTTTTTCTTAGCGCTGCGATCGTCACCCCGTCCACCCACACTTGTACACTCTTGCAAAGAAAACACTACACAAAGCAGTCACAATAAATGTTTATATCTTAAAAATCGCATATTTTAGTTAATTACAGTCCAATCGCACTAATAATTTTCAACAAAAGAAAATACAGAAACACATGCGCAAAGATTAAAAACTGGATTCATAGTCTTAGGATTATTGAGGAACTTTTAAATCACTCAGTCATGTGTTGGTAGTCAAAGAGGGGTGTTAAAAATCTTGGGGATCCTTGGTGTCAGGCGGACACATAAAGGGGAACCAAGTTGATCAAAAGTTTAAGAACCTATGCTCAAGGGAACTGCGCTCACCTAAAAAGGCTTAAAAGACGAACGGGAAATTAAATCGGCATTTTTTTTATTCCTCTAGTGGCGTAACGGAGAATATTAGCCTCCCCCCCTCTTGCAAATTCAGGTTTTGCCTTTTATATTTTATAAATTGGTTAGATACGTACTTCGCGTTGGCCCCCAAGACTCCTGGAGCCCCCGTGATGCGGGGACTGCGAGGGTCTATATTTACGGGATTCCGAGTTCATATTCTTTCCCTCTAAACCAACAATAACTACACAGTTGAAGTCCCAAGGTGGTCGTAATAGCCGATTGGTTATGGGGGCGAGCTCTTCACCGGCGTAATTGATTCTCAGGTTCGAGTCCTGATGCCTCTGAAGAACCGCCGTATAGAGGAGCTGATGCACGTCAAATCTGTTGAGGTTCAAAATCCTTCTATTGGCTTAATGTAGAAGATTGAAGAGGAAAGGTCTACTCAAGTGTCGTTCTCGCCGCCTAACCGAGATTCAAAATGACGAGATCTGTCGCCAAAAGCCTTTGCTTTGTTTTAGAGTTCGACGTTAATAAAAAAATCAATTGAATAAAATTTCCCATGAGGCCAACTTGGGCCATGACTTTCAGGTTCATCAGTCAAGGAACTCGATTTGAATGAAATAACCAATCAATTATCTAACAATCCCAAAGTTTTCAATTTCGTATTCATTTTTTAATTGTATTATTTTGAAAATAAAATAGTCAATATCTAATGAAATGTTTTAGTTTAAACTCTTAGTGGTGTGTGAAAATATAATTTTGAACGAATTTTCGAGTACTTTTACGTCCCTATTCCCTAAACTAATGTATAATAAAAAGAAAACATTATCCTTATATAATATTCTTAATATTCCAAACTCATTTTCATGAATGAATCTACAAAGCTTTCGAACCCAAAAATGATTTTTCGACGGAAACGAATTATTCTTCTAGTAAATTCCCAGAAGCAGCCTATCCCCCTCCATTGGTATTTCTATCTTATCTAGACTCAAATGAATTGTCTGTGGAATCACACATCTTCACTGATGAATCGGGAGCCTCTAGTCTGAAATAAAAAATAAAACACAAAACTTTTTTTTAATGCCCAACTGAAAAGTAATACTGAAAAAAGCAAAAAAGAAAAAAGAAAGGATCTGGCTGGGTGGAGCCTCGTACGCAGACTCCTGAGTGGCTTCCGAATATCGTGACATCATCCCAATACATCATCATAATGGCACGCCATCATAATCATAATGCCACTTACCGAAAATGGTCTGCAGCAGATTATTTTTTCGATCATTATTGATGAAGCCGCTTTCCTTTTTTGTTCTTTTAGTTGCTTTTGATCTTCTTGAGAATGGCAATACTTGTGGAGGACGAAATTCGACCTTGAAGGGCAGCCAGACTGAGGAAAGGAAAGGAAAGACTGGACGAATGCGCATGCGTTTTCTATAGTCTCTAGGTGTTATAATTAAGAAATTTATAATTTTTCTCTCTAGAAAATAATGCGAATTTATTCTAATTAATTACCTAATTAATAATATATGTATAATTATTATTCTTTCAGTTTCTACTTTTGTTTTTTATTCATTATTTGTGTGTGTGTTTTTTTAATCGAACGTTCTTGGAATTTAACATTTTATTGCAATTAACTTAAAACAAAAAGGAAGTTAGAACATATTCTTAACCCGGTAAATGTTTTAAATTATGCATTATCCAGAATTAATAGGTGTACAACTTTGCTTCCGCCGTTTGTTTCAGAAATTCGAGGCTTTATTGTAAAAAACTGATTATACATTTATGATTCAAAGTACTGTCCATCACTGGCCACTACTTTCTCCCATCTTTCGGGCAGCATACGAATCCCGCGTTGAAAAAACTGGTCATCTTTTGAAGTGATCTACGAATCGATCCAATTTTTTACTTCTTCATAAGACCGGAAGTGCTGGTCAGTCAGGCCGTGTGCCATTGATCGAAACAAGTGATAATCTGAGGGAGCAAGGTCTGGAGAATACAGCGGGTGGGGTAGGACTTCACATTTTAACGTTTCCAAGTATGTCTTGACCACTTTCGCAACATGGGGTCGAGCATTGTCATGCTGTAAAATCACTTTATCATGTCTCTCGTTGTATTGCGGCCGTTTGTCTTTCAATGCTCGGCTCAAACGCATTAATTGCGTTCAATAACGATCACCTGTGATTGTTTCAGTCGGTTTTAACAACTCATAACACACTACGCCGAGCCACCAAATACTGAGCATGACCTTGGAACCGTGAATATTCGGTTTGGCCGTCGACGTGGAAGCATGGCCGGGATATCCCCATGATTTTCTGCGCTTGGGATTATCGTAACGAACCCATTTTTCGTCCCCAGTCACAATGCGATGCAGAAATCCCTTCCGTCTTTGCCTTGCAAGCAGCTGTTCCCAAGCAAACAAACGCCGTTCAACATCTCTCGGCGTCAACTCGTACGGCACCCAGTTTCCTTGTTTCTGAATCATTCCCTTGACTTTCAGGCATTTTAAAATAGCTTGTTGCGTCACTCCCAATGATCCTAGCAATTCTTGTTACGTTTAACACGAGTCTAGATCAAGTAGTGCCTCCAATTCTGCGTCTTCGAAAACCTTCTCTCTTCCACCGCCATGCTGGTCTTCGACGTCAAAATCATCGTTCTTGAACCGTTGAAATCACTCTCGGCACGTTTTTTCACTAATAGCGGCCTCACCATAGGTATTTGAGAGCATTCGATGAGCCTCAGCCGCAGATTTCTTCATATTAAAGCGGAAAATTAAAACCTCCCGCAAATGACGAGTATTTGGCTCGTAAGCTGACATGTTTAATCGAGAATAACTTTATGATGCAGAGTCAAATCGACTAATATTTCGATGGCGTTATGTTTACAAATGCCTAAGCTTATTGTATGACACCTACGATCTATTTATTTCGACTTCCACTTACCGCTACAGCCATCTATTCAAAACGGCGGAAGCAAAGTTGTACACCTATTAATACCACATCTGTTGCGGTAATAGAAAATGTTCTTGTATTGATCTCGTCATCTTACCATAGAAATAAATTCCGATTAATAGATTGATTATTTACAATGCGAGAGCTACCGGCGACGAGCCTCGTAGTCTTGAACAATTCATATATGTCGCCTGCGCTGGCAACCAACTCTCACGCCAATATGAAGATTTTGATTAAACAAATTTAATGGTTAAACCACACAATGTCGTACACAGACTATGTTTATAGGATAGGTTCGCATTTTAAAAAACACATAAATGAAAGCCCCGAGACGTAATCTAGTAAAAATTAAAAAAAATCTTGGTGTATGGGCAGTGGCGTAACGAAGAATTTTAGGCCCCCTTTAACTGCAAAGTAAGATTTTGTCCCCCAAGCCAGATCTTACAAGGGATTGTAAAACCATAACACAACACAGGTTTTGGGCCCCCTAAAATTCTGCCCATCTTCGAGGCGGGGATTGCGGGGTTGTACATTACGCCTCTGAGTATGGAAGGGATTTTATTCTCCAAACCCAAATTCGTATACGCCACTGTCCCACGACCCTGACAGCTCATCTACCATGCCGAAGTTGAAAATTATGAGGCATATTGTCTATAAATCGTTCAGTAATAGGGTACGAAACATCCACAGATTAAAAAAATATTACCACATTTTATATAGATTTCTATTATATTTAATTATATGCTGGAATATCAAAATATAAACTTTTAAATTCATTGCTATTAAAAGTGAAAAAGTAATAGAAATATGTTGTATTTTATAATAGGGAATACAAATGCATAAAATTAAATTTTTAATAAATTTAAAATAAAAATTTTTCTTAAGACATTTCACATAAAAAAATGATAAAAAGCCTTTGTGATATTTTAACGTGTGTTAGCACTTCTACCATTAAACTGAATGAACATTTCAGAAAATTTACAAAAGGAAAAAGAGCCTAGGAAAAAAAATATCGCGAAAATATAATACACACTGGCTTAGAGTTCAGTTCCTTTTTTTTTATTAGTTATTCTTTAAAAAAAATTAAACGATGAAAGTAGAGTCAAATATTTTTTTAATTCTTAAAGTAGAGTGACATATATACTTCGTTTAAAAATCTTAAATGCATAAAACACAGATTTAACTAATAATTTAGTATAAAACCAAATGTATAAAACCAAAACATACAATGAATAACTAACCGACATTCAGTTGAGATTCAAATGAGCTTACCGCGCATGCGCTGTAGTCGAATTTTTCCTCTCCCGATCGCTGTCGTCTGAAATGTAATTGTTAATTGTGTGATTCTCCCCCCTCCCTCCCCAATCACCTGTAGGGCCGAGTGGGATTTTCCCCCTTCTCTGTTCAAAGGGGGTTTGGGAAGGTGGGATGTAATTAAAAAGGACCCGGATGGGTAATTACATTGAAGGCGATAGGCTTTTCACATTACCCAACATGGATTGGACATCATGTTTACGCATGTAACAGCTCCCGACTCAAGGATCATCAAGAAATTGGTGATATTTATTGACGCATTCATACATATTCATTGGCGATTATTAAACGGAAAAGAAATTGTCAGTCCCTTTTAAATGCGTATTTGGTATGCGGCATTTCATGACATTGGTCGTAAAAATTGTCAATTTGATTGTATGATACAGACCCTTAATTTTATTTATTGTTGTGATCGTCGTATTGTGTAATTTTGAATGTTTTTTAAGCAAAAAAGATGTGGATTTATTAAAAGACTTTGAAACAGTGTACGGCAATTTTGGAAAATTTTAATGGTTCTAGTGTTTTACTACAATGTTAAAACTAAGAACCTGGAATTTTTTAAGGAACTGATTTTTAAGTTTTTTATTGAAAAATTCTAATTTTCCCTCACATCTTAGTGTAAAAATATATGAAAGGAGAGGGAGAAAGAAGGGATATGAAATTATTTTACCAAAGCATAACTTCGAAAGATGAATTCCAATTTTCAAAAAGGGGTTTAAACTATTTTTATTTTCATTAATGTTATATCTTTCGACGGGAGAGGGGAAGATTTCAACTAGAAACAGATAAACAGACATTAAAAAATCCATTTTCACAGGGAAAGTTATTAAAAGATATGACAGAAGTAACAAAGATAATTAAAAGTAAAAAAAACACACATTACTTAAGCAAGTTAAAAGGAGCATAAAGTATTTGAATGTATAAGTACCTACTTTTTTAAATTGACCAACACTCTTTAGAAATAGGCTTGGTTATTATATAATCTATTATTTAAACTTTTACAACTGAGGGAGAATTTAAAATAAAACATTACTATTTTCTATTTTATTTTTCTTTATGACAAAAATATTATTTTGTTTCAGTATTATTCTTAGAGAAATAAATCTTTTTTAACAATTATTTTTTTAAAAAAAATTTCTAGAAAAAACTTTAAAAAAAAATATTTTGCATTCTATCTCTCTCTCTATGTGTGTGTATAGTGAATAACTGGAAGGTTTTTTTAAGAATAATTTTCTTAAATTTTTTTTTGTATTTTCTCTTTAAAAAATGATTCTCGTTTTTTTTTTCATAATTTCATAATTCGTAAGAAACTGAAACATCATTCCCGGGTATCAAAATACATTATTAAGAAGCAAAATAAGTGAAAACATGTTATTTTTATATTTGAATCGATTTGATTGTGAAAAATGATCTTATCTTTAAGAAAACACACGAATTTCTGATCACCTCTTAAGAACTACAAGCATTACAGGTAAAACCCAAAATGTATCATTACATCTTCTTTAGGCACATTTTTCAGTACTCTACAGAACACTATTATCTTCAATATATTTCTTAAAAAACAACGGTACGTTTTAATTCATCCTCGACTGCAAAAACTACGCTATTTGTCAAAAATATGAGGATGTATTAAACTTGTATTTTCACAAAACATATAAATAATTTAATTGTTTGCATCGTAATGAATAACACGAGCACATTTTATTAAAAAATTATCACTTCTTGAGGAAAGATTAGAAATATTTACAAAAATGAATTTTAATTTAAAACTTAAATGTTACTAATTTAAACTTGTTATTAAGGCTTTATAATAATTATATGTAGCTACGTAATTTTCTCTAATTTCTCTAACCTTATCTATTCATTAAGCAAGTCTTTGATCATTATTTGTTTCAGCTGCTCGACGTGTTGTTGGCGGTCGCCTAAGATTGACCCTGAAAGAAAGCATAGGAGACAAATGATTGAAGGGTTGACACATCTACCCAGAGGACTTTTCAAGAAAAACGACCTACACTATTGTGACATTAAAAACTACTTTTTTTCTCTCTTGCTTTCCCCTCTGTATCCTTATTAACTCTCTGACGAAGTCCTCAATTTCATGGCTAGGAAGACATCCTTATCCCGAGGAATTATTTCTTTTATCGAATAATATTTTGTTTTCTGCTATCGTAAATTGGGCAGAGGGTCTCAATTATCGACCTCATACGGATCTATGTCTGTTAACTCCAACTATTTATTATGACCCTCAAGAGAGGTGACTTGATCGGATAAAAATGAAAACAATCCTTAGACAATAGCGTATTTTCTTTAAATTTTCTGTCTAATGTAACAAATAAATCAGCCATGCCATGGATTTATCGCCAAAAATTAGCTACATGCCAGAGAGCAGAGTAAGTGTTTATTAAGACTTTGAAGCTACTCGATGGCTACTGGTAACGGAACACATATCCTTAAGCCTTGACCAAATGACCAGGACAGGGGTGGCGAACTTTTAGGGAGCAACGTGCCATTTTTTCTAAATAAATGTTTACTGAGTTATAGATGTGCCATCAAATAATTCTGAATATTGATTATTGAGAAAATAATAAAACTAAATGCTAACAACTCTATTTACTACGAAAAAATACTTTTTGCCCTGAAAAGTAGTAAATGTTTTAGTTATATGTGTAATTCAAGTTAAAGTAACATTAGAGTGATTTATGTTGTTACAGATTAAATGACAACTTGTATTAGGATTATAAGATGTTACTTTTAGTAGAATGCATGCTGAATTGGAGTAATTGCAAAGCGGTTTCTAAATGGGTCTTTTATGTTATTCATCTCTAAAAATAATAACTCACGGGCATAGGACGAAAATATGGTTACAATAGCATGAGCCAGCTTCTGCAAACAGTTAAATGTGTTTGGAATCGAATTCCATTTTTCGAATATTTCGTTATTTGCATTTTTATTTATATTTCTTGTTAATCTTTCTATTTCAATATCAACTCCAACTTTTTGCTTGTTCAAATGAATTTTTGAATCCATATTGATCGAGACTGGAAATCAATCAGTTGTGATTCAAATTCTTCAATTTCCAACGAATCGAATTGGAACACAAGTTCAGTTTATCAAATAAAATCACATAAAGGTAAAAAAATAAACTTAGCGTTTCCGAGAATTCATGAAACTGAGAAGATCTTGCTGAAAATTCCTTCACTGAAGAATTGATTACGGAAATAAAACACATAAAATCGTAAATCTAACACAAATAAATTTTAAAACATAGCTGTATCAAAGAAATTGACTATGTTATGTGTAGACAAACATTACATAATTAACAATTGAGGTCCACGTCGTAATTAAGGCAAGGCAGTAACAAATGAGTGTGCTCCCCGCCGCCCCGCGACCGATCACTCGCGTTTGTTCGGAATACTTCATAGTGAACTTTGTTACTTTGAACTAAAAATCAAACCATTTTGATTGGTGGTGTGCCCAAAATATTGTGTTGGACTAGGACATCGCCTTCTCACCCACAAAACTAATCACGCCAAATCAATGTGAGGACTTTTTCAGCATTTCAACATGGCGGCTATTTAATAATGCCAGGACTTGAATTCATGACCCTCTAGAAGCAATACTATAAACTGCTTGGCATAAACTACCACTCAAAAAGAAAAAACATACACTAGGGGTGTAGCTACCACCGGATCAATGATATGAATCTCCTAAGCCACAGGACCCCCAACATGTATATATACAGCCCCACTAACAAAGCTCTCGTATCTAAAAATGGGCCCCGACAGAATTTCGATACATGAAAATCACTCAGTACTAACCACGCTAGTGCTACACACTCTAGGACAGAGCTTCCCAAACTTTTTTGTCTCATAGACCCTTGCCATATTTTTCAGTTTATGGTAGACCCCTGCTTAATTAATATTGAATTTTTGCAAACTTATCAACTTAAATGTCTTTTTGACAGAGGGCACTAGTACTTCTTTGAAAGAATTAAATTTCTAACTGTAATGAAGTACAGTGTTTAAAATTTAAGAAGCACATGTTAATTAATTAACTTAAAAGTTATTTAATAAAAAAAACACTGTCAAATAAAAAAACTAAACAATAAACAAATTACTTTAATGGGAGGGAAGAAACTGGTGCTACAGTAACAAATTTTCAACATTTGGTATCTATCTTGTCAGGTGCAACCTTAAATCTCCTCTGTTAGTAGTATCCAGTTTCTTTCTTTCTTTCTTTCTTTTTTTTTTTTTTTTTTTGGAGATTGGCAAACACTCTGAAACTCCTTCTCACTAGGAAAAGCAATTAAAAACTTTCTTCGCGATATTTTATAATTCAGGACAATTAACAGGTTTCCCTTTTTAAAGTCAAAACTGCTGACATCCGTTTCTAAACTTTAAGATCTTTGTTAGTGCTTATTACCATCAGTTCCTATTGTAACATGACATTTTTTTTTAATGTGACCATATGAATTCAATGCTTTCTGTAGTATTACCATAGTCAAAGCATCCTCAAACCTTGTTTCAAAATGTGAATAAAGACTAGTTAAATGTTGAACGTAGGTTAAAACGTCTGTAGATTGTCTGTAACAAATTGAAAAAATTCGGACCCCATCCAGTGTTATACTTCTAAGCCTCTCTTCTTCCTCCCATTTCTTCCCTTCCATTAAAGTAATTTGTTTTTGTTTAGTTTTTTATTTGACAGTGTTTTTTTATTAAATAACTTTTAAGTTAATTAATTAAACTCTGGAAAAAAAACGCTGAAAGGGTTCTTGCTCTAATAAAATGTATGCCGTCACGTTGTAAGTGCAAATTAACCTCTTTAAATTTAGCTAATAAATCTGTTAAATACGTAAAATTTGGTTTTCATTAGATTAAATTTTCCTTTAAAATTAAAACGATCTAGTTTAATGAGAGACACTATCACCCCATTTAAACCTCATGGACCCCTAAATTAGTTTTTTATTGACGTGGACCCCTTGCAGCTATTCATAGACCCCTGGGGGTCTATATAGACCACATTGGGAATCACTGTTCTATGTACTAAGCATAATATCCTAATATTGTTCTTTAAAATTAATATTTTAAATTTAAAAAAAACTTGATACTTTTCAATGCAATAAAAAAATCTAATTTTTTTTCGTTAAAAACTCAGACTATTTTTTTTACATTATATTTATCCTTGCAGGAACTATAACATTCCCGAATTAATAATATTTGAATACCATGCGGGAAATATGAAAACATTTCCGATGACAAATGACAGAAAAATGTATTTTACGTTTTCAGAGACATAATTTTTATCTTCACTAAAATTACATCTCTCAATAATCCCTCGTAATTCTTACACTTCTTCGCAGAACTATGATTGACCATGACAGGTCAAAGCTTAAACAACCCGCAATTCCATTCACTTAATTTCAGGGGCTGTAATTCTTTTACATACCAACACGTGTTTCGCAACTCCCCTACCCACAAAGTGAAAGCTGCTTCTGCAAATTCAAGCTGAGCAACCAACAACCACAAAAGAAAACTTTCGGCTCGATTTGTCGGAGAGCGCGTGCAATACCATCCAGTCCTGGCGTGCTTAAGACCATAAGTGACAAGAAAATATTTGCGGTCTTGTAAACCGCAGGTCTTGCAAATAACCAGGGGTAGGTCACTCTGCGGTCGACTTTGCTGCGGAGTTGACAAGACGTCCCCGGTGGGAGGGGAAAAAATGTTCTTAGAAGAGATTTTACGTGACATTCTTGTTAGGTGATATTTGCGCAAAGGATCTTCGTCAGTTCCCGTCATTAGTTCTTCAATTATGTGATTAAAAATGGACAGGTCACTGCGTAAGGTTAGGTATTTGGGGAAATCCCCTCAGAATAATCCCTTCGGAAATTATTTTCCCGGATAGAGAGAGGGACCTTTGGAGAGTCCGTTGCCGTTAAAAGGGTGGATGGCTGGTTGCATAACGAAGATTTGTCACGTTAAAATTGAATAAACGAGAAACAATATGAGATATGATGGGAAAATTGAGAATAATAGAATGGATCGTGAAAATACCTAGAGAAATATCTCTTTAAATAACTGCCTAATTCCATAAGATAAGGATTGCGTGAACAAATTAATTTTCTGGTAGAATAAAACCTCAAAACCGCAATCATTTGGGTGATATTAATTCTTCAATTGATTTACTACAGCTTCCATGCACATAATGAATATTTAACTTGGTTGAGGTGAACTAAGGTGCTGTGTAAAGCAATAGCATGGGCAATTGCCTTAATTAATTAATTGAGGGTTTAATTAATTGTTTTTAACACCACACAGAAAGTCAACGCGAGAGCTATTTTGGCAAAAATATCCCAGATAAATTGAACTTAACTCAACAAGGAGATTTAAAGTTATACATAAACACGTTAATTACCGTAAAATCCGACGTATAACGCGCGCACCTGTACTTTTAAGCTGCATTTTTTTTTATTTTTAGGTATACTCGCCGTATAACGCACATCTACTTTTTACAAAGAGTCCTGAAATGTACGTATGCATTACTGTTATGTTTTGAAGCCCTTCATTCAAGGTATTATCCCAAAAGCTTTACAAAAATAGTATATTTCTAAAATTACAGCCCTTTAAGTTCATAAGGAATGTCATTTCTTTCAAATAAACATATTTCGTTACATGTAGAGAGAAGTCAAACTTTTTTTATGCTCATCTCTTTTTATTATTTTTAGAGCTCTCATTTTCATACCTGTCGTATCACGCGCACCCTTGAATTTCAATCTTATTTTTTGTGTTAAAAGTGCACGTTATACGCTGAAATTTATTATATATTAAAGAATATAGGTCATGTGCGTGTGTAGGATAGTATTGGCTTAGTCGGGCGTAAGCGGTATATCACCAAATATTACTATCAGCCCCAAATGAAATACCGTCAATTACAACCATTTATTATTCAATTTATGATGTTCCATGACTACAGAATAGAGATTAGCTTCATAACTTTAGTCTCAGTAATAAAGGTGGAACTTTATCTGTTACTTCACACTCCAAGCTTTTAAATAGATCACGCAAAAATTTCGCTGCAGAGGTTCAAAGTTCTTATATTTCTATAGAAGTTTGAAAAGTTGGGTACTACTACATATGCAATCCTCCTCACATGTACATGCTTTAAACTACGAGGTTTGTCACCTAAAGCCTTCATGTTGCTTTAAAATGCGACGTAAATAATAATCATAAGGTTTTTATTTTTGAATTCTAAAAATACAATCATTAAATGTGGAATTTGCTTAAAATTTTATTTTTGAAAGCAAATAAAAGGAATAGTAAATCTGTTGGAAAAGTATAGGGAGGTTTCAAAGAGATTATATCAGGAAAGAGAAGAATCAATTAAGAGCAGTGGCGCACATAAGGGGGGTCCTGGGGGTCCGCCCCCCCCAAAGCCCCTGATTTTTTTTCCGATTGATTATAATTCTAAGTATATAGTACGTAAAATTTAATTAATTACCTGCTATTAATGATTAATTTCCTTAATTAATGCTAATTATTTATTTAAAAACTAGTTTTTTACTGTGTTTTGTTCCCGAAAATCAAAATCAAAAGGAGCATGATACAAGAATGGTGAACTTTCGACCCCGGACTCCCTCCCCCTTGAAAAATTCCTGTGTGTGCCACTGATTAAGAGTATAGAAAAGTTTCAACTTACCATTGTACTACTGAAATATTTCGATTTTAGCTTGAGTATATGTAATGTCAAAAAAATTTTTAAACAAATTAATTCAGTTTGTTTGGGGATGAGTTTTAATTTCGCTACATGCTATATAAAGGACATTCTATAACGATATGCTCTGCACTGAGCAGATAATACAGAGAGCCCTCTGAAACTCTAACATATTTTTTGTTTTTTATTACGTATCATGATTAAATGAAACACACTTCTCTGAGCTGTTCAGTACTTAAAGAACAATTGTGTTAAGAATTATGAGGTATTTAAATATTTGTATTATTCGTGTCTTAGATCAGGGATTGAAAATAGCGATGCGTCAGAACCATTCAAAGGAGAGACATTTTGTGGTTTTTGTGCAATGACATCAACATCCATTTCTGTTTCATCGGTGTCGAGAGTCGTGGGTAAATTGTGTATGCTAAACAATAATAGTTTAAAATCATCTATGTAATTTTCTATTTTCCGAAATCCCCAGCCCTGGGATGGGGATTCCACAAAATTTATTCTTAGAATTCCAGATTTTATTCTTAGAATCCGTTTTAAAAAGAAAAGCTTTTGATAGCCTTTCTTTAATAACTTTCCTCGTTTTAGGTCTAGAGCTTAGAATTATATCAGTTCTCCATCCACTCAACGAGACGTTTCAGAAAATGCATAATTTATTAAGATAGTCCTAATAGGTCAAAAGTTGTCTATTTTCACGTTAAATACCATTTTTATTAACCACACGTAAATACAACACTTTAAATACCACACATTAAATAATTGTAACTTTTTACCGAAGCGGATTTTTCATTCAAAAATCCAATTCCAGGATCATCAAAGGACGCAAAACCCGAATTCGAAAACGGATTTGGAAAATTCCCGTAACTTTTTTTTACGATTTTTTGTTTTGTTTTTTCGGACTTCGGGGGCCCCGAATTGCGCCATCGCTTAGAAAATTGGTTTGAAATTTCCTCTATGAGGGTTCTATCGTAATTTTTAAATTTCGAGTGAAAATTCGAGTAACTTTTTTTTTCTTAATTTTGCAGGCACCGGGGCCCTCGATCGAGTCAAAAGTAATAAAATCGAGTCAAAAGTTCCCCCTGATAGAGTTCTATCCCCCAGTTTAGTTTTCGAGAGGATATTCGAATAACTTTTGGAGTTACGGCGTGACGTTTCTCCACTGGGGGCTATGAAAACTACGACTCGGAATTTCATATTTTCCGATCGCGCTCCACGAGACCTTACCGAAAAGGGGTCATAATTATCATAATTGCCTAAAAATTATCATATTTTACAATGGTATACTAATAAAATTATCACAGAAAAAAAATTTTGAATTATTTTTTCAAGTTCTTGGAAAACATGTATTCATCGAAACCAGTCCTTCTTTCAGAAAAGATTTAAAATCGGGAGCGGTCTCTTTATTACTTGGTTTCTGAAAGATTCTTTCTGTGGAATAATTGGGAGAAACTAAAAGGCCATTTAAATATATTTAAGGGAATAAATTAAATAAAATTTCTTTTCGATCGAAAACTTAGTTTAAATTAAAAATCGTCTTAAATTGAAAGTATGAAACACACACACATATAGCCTGATGATCATAAATTGTAGCTTTTTAATTTAAATTTTATTCATAAATGTACTTTTTTATGCTCATTTTACAATCGTCAACAAAGTTTTATTAACCATGTCTTTTTTTTTAATTTACGACATTGGTCTCAGCAGTCTCATTTTTCCGTACCATGGCAGAATCTCAATTTGGTTTTAAAACTGGACACCACTACATATGTTGCTGATTGATTGATTCTTTACTAATGTCTGACTTTTCAATGCAACAAGAGTGGCTACTAGCAGCGAACCTCGCAATATTAAACCTTGATCAAGCTATATAGCTTGCACTCTTAACGACTACTTCGAGATACAATTTTTCTATTAAAAAATTATTTACCATTTCGATTTGAAAACTAATATTAATATAAATAATTTTAAAACTCATTGTATTACTATCACGGTCAATTAAACATTTCATCTACATGATATATTAGGATATTGGTATAAGATGTTTTGGTACATGTATTCTTGAAAATAAAAAACCAAACTATTTTTTTAAAAATCTTCATGTATATTTTATTAAAAAATATTTAACGCTGTAAATTCTAAAATTCAATAAATAAATAAATAAAATAACAAAAATTACTCGTCTAAAAAGAAGTTTGAAAAAAAAAGAAGTTGGAATTCATCACATATATTTTTAGTGCTCATGTAATCGATTAAATATGTGTTTGTTTTATTTGAAAATCAAAATCAGATTTAAAGTACAAAAAAAAACAATATCTTCGACTTGTTTAACAAAATATTAATTGTCATTTGTATTTATAAACTCTGGTGATTGTATACATCACAGTTAAACGAGTTAAATATCTGAATTTAAAAGAAAATCAAACAATAGAACAAATGCACTCATTCTTATAAGCAACAAAAACCTTGATCAAATTTTCTGTTATGTCTTGTAAAAATTGCAAAACTTGAAACTTTGCCACATTTTTGTTCCTGTTATTTAACTTATTTTGTCATGATGTTGTTTTTCGATGTAAATTATATGATTTTAAAAGAGTTTGTGACATCAGGTGGTGATTTGGATTTTCAACCTATTTTTTTCACTGTAGATAAATAAACATACGAGAGTAGGAAGAAAGATCCATTGTGTTGTCTGTAATGATGCATTTAACAAAAGAATAAAAAATCTCGAATATAAGTTTAAGTATTATGAACAAGAGAAAGAAGAATATTTTTAGAAGTCTTCTGATAATAATTGAAGATATTATTCTTGTAAATTAGAGCATATATATAATATATTAGAGCGAAAGAATGAAGAATAAGATTTAAGAAATACACATCAATTACTTCTACAGTACATTTCTAATAATTAAAAAAAAATATTCTAAAAATTGTATGAACATGGGAATATAGTTTATAATGATTATGAACAAAAACATACTTCTTTTACTTTATTTTAATATAATTTTTTTTTATCACCACCAAAAAAAAAACGAGTTATATGCAACATACTCTTGAAAACTAGATTGCTTGTTTGTTCCTTTTAGTTCGATATATATGTACGAAATATTGTCTGGTGTATTAAAATAATACTGTCCATTTTGCACTTATATATCAATTCCTATGTCATTGGTTAATTATGCCGAATTTCAACAAATCTTAGCAGTTGTCCTTAAAATGGCATCAATATTTGGCGATTCATTTTTAACATTCAGTTAATCTTGGGTGATATATCACTGGTAGGGCTTAATACGCAAGTAACAATAAGTTTCATGTATAATTTTTAAAATCTTTTCTGACAATTTAAAATGTATCCTAATTTTATTGATTAAAAACGCAATTAGTCTCCAAGTTATGAGTATTTTACGAATTCACTTCGTAAAAAACTGGATTCGTGTATTTTTGATCGAAAGAGCAGATTAATTCCTAGTTCAGTTCACACCTTTGGCGATGTAAAAAAGGAATGTGGTTTTTCTATGTACCTAGTTTTTTCTGCATTGAATATCTATCCGATGTGACAATAATAATCAGCGAAGTCGACGATTAGTAAATGTTTATACCATCGGCGTAGCTACCACTGTATCAGTGATACTAGGTCCTGAAGCGACAGGGGTCCCTACATATGTAATAAAAAAATTGTAAAATGTTATCAATAGACCCATTAACATAGTTCCCATTTTCAAAAAAGGGGGGTCCCCTCAGAACATGCTACGTTAGCGGTTTGTACACTTCAAATAACATCCAACCTAAAAGACCATTCTGGTTACCAATTTAAAAGATGTGCGTAAACTAATTGTAAGAATAAAATAAATTATAGGCGGAAACGATCTTTCCTCTTAAAAGAATTTTTGAAAACTTATTTTTATTACTTATCTTGTCAAGTATATTTATTTTATGGATATTTTATAAAAAAAAATAACGATACACATCTGGATTGAACTCATTCACATTTTTTAAGTAAATAAAACAATTATTTCTCCTTCCGGAATCTATTAAACGATCCATTAAAAAGCAATAAAAAATACTTTTCTCACGATGGCATTTATTTTCACTTATAAAAATTCTTCGTTTTCTTAAAGGGTTATTCTAATTGTGTGAACATGCTCTCCAATGGCCTTTACGCTTAAAAAAGTCTCATCATTATAGAGGAAAACATAATTACCCCTTGTAAAGCGTGACATCCTCTGGTATGAAAAGATTTCAGATTCATCTTGTTCGATTATGCAATGCGAATAAAAGAATCGGGAATTGACGAGCACACAATCGAAAAATCTTTTAGAAAGGAAAAAAAAATAGATCATCCCTCCAGCTCAATCGATTTAATGGAAGATTACGATGCACTTCTGGTATTTGGATTTGTTCCCGTGAATTGTGTATTATTAGATGATTATGGAAGGAAAAAAGGACATGTTATATGTAGGCATTTTTTTTCTGCTTCGGAACTGAAAACGTAAATAATGAAAATTCGTTGTGTATGAGGCAATATTTTACGCACAATTAAAATAAAAACAAATATTAATTAAAAGTTAATGTGCCATCATGTTTTCCTTGAGAGTGGAAAATTGAATCAAAACGGGAATTCAGTGTTTTTTAATTGTGCATCACTCGTAAAAAAACCGTTTTTTTTTGTTGTTGTCTTTGTTGATATATTAAGAATAAAAGAGAATAAAACAAAGATAATTTTATTCAACCGTAAATATATATCTCTTTACATTTGCTTTTCCCTCAAAAGATAAAATCTTACTTCCTTAAGGCACACATTTCTTGAAAACAGGGAAAAAATCAATTGTTTTCTAATTAAAAAACCTCATTTTAGAATCTTGTTTTGGTTTTTTAAAACAATAAAAATGCAAATGAATCAAAATCTTTATTTTAATTTTAAATTTTATTTTTACAATGCAGATAAGAGGGAAATATTGCATTCTTGCTCGTGCACCGACCAGAATTATCTTGCTTTATCCTGCTGTTACGAAAAAACGTAATTTTATCAGTAAAAATATTTATTTATACCTTTTCAACAAAAATAATAATATTAGTAGTATTAAATTAATTCCAGTGGCGCAACAGCCCCTAGCGGGCCAAGGCCTAATATACCCATCTCAGTTTTCATGACTTAGGGCACTGAGGTGCATGAGCAGTTGTTCCAGTCAGGTGGTTAGTCTACGCGAAATTCTCAGTGTTTCGTTCCCAAGCAAGCTTGGTACTTATTTGTTGACCCACTGATGGAATGAAAGGCTTATTCGACATTGCCTAGCCCGGGATTTTGTACCCCGGACGTGTGGTATGTAAGCGAGATATGCTACCACAGTAGTATTATTTATTTAAAGAAAATTATTCAAAATTTTCTTTGTTGTTGCACGCCCCCATTGATCAGCAGTGCTAGACCAGGTCCATGACAGCGTACACTTTCAGAAAGTACAACACCAGCAAGGGAACGTCTACTAAGTCCTGCATGGTGAGCCCTAGGCACTCGAGGATGTGAGCAGGCGTGGCTGGCTCAGAAGAACAGTTTGTGCACATTTCAAAGCTCTTGCATCCTTCGGAATATTTCAATGTTTTGATGTGGCCACTTCGAAAGCGGTCTAGAAGAGTTTGATCATGTCTTGTATAACCGTGAGCCAGAGAGCCTCCAGGACGAGAACACTGATACAATTGGTGCTCTGGGAGGAGGGTAATCCAAGCGGTCTTATTATGGTGTTTAGTTCTGGAAAAAATCTTCTAAAAGCTGAGGGGTGCTAACGGCTCTGGCATCTCGCAAGCTCCAGCCTTAGCCAAAGTATCCGCAATCTTATATTTCCCTCTAGATCTATGTGAGAGGAAATCCACTCTAGATGAATTTGATGCGATGTGGAAAGCCGTTTTAACTTGGTGATATTGACACTCCAACATTATCTCTCACACTTTGCCAATTGGACGAGTGCTGTAATTTTCTTTCGTCTGATATATGTGGAAACACAAGATCCGACATATCCAATTATTACACATATCACGACGATGGATCGTAGTCAGTCTCACGAATGCAGATGGTGATCGCTTATATTTGAGTGTAAAAATTTCAACTGCATCAAATACGAGCCCCCTCGAATGATTTCAAGTGTGCCCAGTTTGGCTTATTTAGTGCTCTCAAAGGAACGCGAGCACGTACGTTAAGGCTTTGAGAAGCCAAGAAATAATTATTGAAATTTGTAGATGAAGGTCACACAGACCAGGTGAGTGAGTCGAAAATATAAACGAGGTAAGGTTTTGTATAATAAAGTCTTCACTGTGTGACAAACACCATGCAATTTAAAAGGTACGGAGAAGATTGCATGGAACTACAAACGTGCATCTGTCCCTAGTTAAAAGTAAAATTTTTATGTGTCCGCTTGAAAATTTATAAATAGTGGTTTGTATATATCTATATTCTTTGTCACTAAACCCCACGAGAGTTTAAATGATTGTTTTTAGAATTTTACTTAGAATTTCTCTTGTATGCAATCTTACTTTTATCGCCGTGAAACTGTAATTTACTGTTCATATGATATACATACAACCCACTTTTGTCGCCCAGCCAGTATGGTGGCAATGACCCTCGGCTTGTAACCGAGTGAGTTCGGGTTCGAATCCCGAGTAAGATATGGTTGTATCTTCTTCAGGAAAGAAGTCGGTCTTTCGTCTGTTATGGATTCCCATCTCGAGAGGAAAGCAGCGCACCCCTTCTTGTTATATGCTGGGAGCATCATCTGTAATAAATGTGTATATTCTTCTGTTGTATTGTATGCTTTCTGCTCTTCTTCACTTGTATTTCATGT
>BMAU01010287.1:0-12420 GCA_019973935.1 Trichonephila clavipes | reverse complement strand
CACTCTGTCGCAAAAAATATATGCACCCAGAAGAAATTGAGCTACATTCACGAAATTTGGTATGCATGTAGTGTATATGAAAATAAACAAATGATTAAAAATTCAGAACAAAATATCATTTTATTAAGCGGTTACAGCTTGCAAAAGGTTAAAAATCAGTAAGTTGTAAAGCCACCTCTGGCAGCTATACAAGCCGAAATTCGGCGTGGCATCGATTCAATTAAATCACTTATGACCCCCTTTGGAAGATCCTGCCATAGTCTTTGCATCTGCGCAGTTAATTCTCCTGTATCTCGGGACGGCTGCAGTTGCCTTCCCAGACATGCTCTATTGGCGAAAGATCTGGTGACCTGGCAGGCCATGGTAGGACGTCATATCCTTGAAGACATTGTTGGGAGAGTCGCGCAGTATGTGGACGAGCATTATCCTGTTGATAAATGGCACCTGGGCGACTTGATAGCATGGGTAGCACAATCGGCGTTAAAATATCGTCCACGTATCTGCGAGCTGTCAAAGTGCCTTGAAGGAGCACTAAAGATGATCGTGTGTCCCAAGAAATTGCTCCCCACACTGTCACACCTTGTGAAATTGCTGTATGCCGCTCGACAATAAATGCCGGATCGGACCGCTGGCCGGTGCGCCTCCAGACACGTGTGCGGTGGTCATCAGCACTGAGACTGAATCGGGATTCATCACTGAAGATGACACGTCTCCAGTCTGTCACACTCCAAGTTGCCCGAGGTCGGCAAAAATCCAGTCGACACTACCTATGATGTGGGGTCAGTGGTAAGCGTCTTAGCGGACGTCGGCTCCTCAAGCCAACTTCGGTCAGTCGTCTCCTTATGGTTTCTCTTGATGGCACTGGATGTCTGGAAGGAGGTAAGTGGCGTTGAATCGATGCTAGCGACGTTGTTGGTGCCGAAGTGGCCACTCTTCTGATTGCACGATCCTCGCGATCATTTGTGTTCCTGGGACGTCCTGACCCTCCGCGACGGTACACTCTACCTTCTGTGATCCACTGTTACCAACACCGAGCAACTACCATATCGCTCCGACCGAGGTGGCGGCCGATACGTCTATTCGACCAACCTGCTTCTCTGAGGCCTATTATACGGCCCCCTATCAAAGTCCGTCAGCTGCTCGTACTGCCGCCGGTTACGTCTTAGAGGCATCCTAAGTCTCAATATCGTCTATCAAAGTCATCAGATTCGTTTAGATAGCCGTACGGCGCTCGTACTCATGCTTTTAAACTCTCCCAGTTGCGCAAATAATATGCGCATAGCACACTTAGCCTTGTCTCATTGGCTTCGAAATTTTAATCATTTGCATATCTCTTACCAGACTACATTCTTGCCGAGTTTCGTGATTGTAGCTTGATTTCTTCTGGGTGCATATATTTTTTTGCGACAGAGTGTATTTATAAGTTTTTTTTTATTTTTTTATTGTGACTCGTGGAACTTCAGGGTTCCGTGGAGCACAGTTTGAATTGAGGAACCCAACGCACTACAAGGAATTTGGGGGGAAGCCCATTCCATTATTAGAAAAATATATCCTGAAACAATATTTAAATTTAATTAACTTGTTATTGGGGTACTTTATAGATTGTAAAAAGTATTGTATTTTTGTTATAAGAAAAATTAATACTATTTTAATATAATTCACGCATTAATAATAAACTGTGCTCCAGATGTCACCTACCCATGCATTATACTTAGTAATTGGGATATGTTTGCATTTTTTTTCACTCAATCGCAAATTATTTGCAATTGAGTCTATGCAAATTTATTTGCAGTCGCATTTTATATTTTGTGTCTAATTTGTTTTCCCGCCTTCATTTTGTTTCCACATACATTGAGAAACGCATTGTTCTGATTGGTATTAAAACTTTTAGAGAGCTGTATGAAAAATCTTGTGCATTCTGCATCTATTTATAACCTGAAACTAAGGAGCCATTTTTGCTTAATTTTAGATTTTAATGTCAAATCTGTTGAAGTGCCAATAAGTTGTTTCCTCTTCTTAATTGGCAAAATTTCTCATTTATCTTTTATTATATTATAATAAATGTTCAAACCCCAATTTTGATAAAATAATAATAATAAACTAAAGGGTAAGTGGCCCACACCTCTTCCCCCAACCTCTTGAGATGATTTGTGGCTAGATGGCTATTTAGAGTCCTACCTTGCTGTAAAGGCACTATACATTTACAAATATCCAGGTTGAAAATTGTTTAATAAAATAAATATTTATATTTGTTGCGTTAGTTAGGTGACTATGAAAATGATAAGCAAAATTTCAGGTCAAATATTAAAAAATAAAATTGTTATCAATACATAAAGCCCATTGCTATATTAATTGAAACTGAACTAATATGCATTTACAATCTGAGTTCTGAAATCTTGTTTATACTTATAAAATTAGAAATATAAAATAAATCTTATGAACGTATTCCCCCTAATTTTCTGACAATATTTTTAGTTAAATTATACTTGTAAAACTTTTTGAGGCAATGTTTTTAGCATAGTTGTTATATTGTATGCTATGTATTATGAAATGCAAAATGTAGGAGACTAAAAGAAAACAATTTTTTCGAAAGGGATAGCTACTGATAAAAGTTTGGAAACCCCTGATCTAGAGATTCTCAATAATACAAACAAACAAATAGCAAGACAATAATACGAACAAAAAGACCCATGATGTAGAGCAGTGGTGTCCAACCCAAATGGCCTTGCAGGACACTTCGGAAAAACATTATAATCTCGCGGGCCGCACATAAAAATATGTACCTTTATATCAGATTTGGAAACAAAAACCATTTATTGGAGTGAAAATTTAAAACAGAATGAATTATAATTGTTTTCATTACTTTTCATGTATACAGACATAGATAATATAATAATGTTTATATAATATATTAATGCAATGATCCAATAATGTTTAAAATATAACAGTTGGCATTTTCTTGAAAATTACATAGTTCCTTTTGAAATGATCTTTCGTTACTCATTGTTGAAATTTGATTGTGCTGTCATTCTCAAACGATTAAGTATACCTTGCCTTTTATCATAACCATCCTGAATAATTTTTTTAAACTTTAAAAAACATCTCTGACTGCCTCTCTTGCTTTTTGGGCACTGCAAACAGAAAAAAGGAGGAGAAATGAGTCTCACACATAAAAAATCATGTACCATCCATAGTAAGGGATATGCATAATGCATTTCGGAATTTATTAAAAAGGTAATTTATTATAGTAAAATCAAACGTAACTGTTTGATAAAATACAAACCTATTTTAATCTAAAGGACGTTTCTATTATAAAAAAGGATTTATTTTAAAACAAGAACATTTAACAGGTGAATACATTGTAGATTTAAATATGTATATAAATTTCCCCTTAAATAAATTTCAAAATGAAAAAAACTTTAAAAACCTGATATTTAAAATTTTTTTATAAAGAGTTGGTGGGCCGCAATTTAAGTACTTGCGGGCCACATGCGGCCCACGGGCCGGGTGTTGGACACCCCTGATGTAGAGGGTTTGATAGATGTTAAGTTTGTAGAGGCTCAGTCTTGTTAGCAGGATGGGGGGAAACTCATGTGACGTCCTCGTCATTTATCCTTGATGAAGAATAAAATGTATGTGCATACAAAACGAATGCATTACGTTTTCCTTTTCTCTGAGAAATTTTCTCTTACTCTCTTGATGTCAGAACTTCCTGATGATTTCTATACTTATGTCATTAAAATTTTTTTCTTTTTGTCTTTCGCTTATTTCCTTCCTCAAAAAGAAAACTCAAATTTGCTTTATAAAAAAAAAAAGCAAATAAAAACATCCCGATTATTAGTATTATTTTGAAAAGAATGCGTCAAAGAAAAAGTCGTGGATTACATAAGCAATGGTACAAGAGAATGTATTCATATATTTAGAATAATCAATACCAAAAATCTTTAAGCATTTCGCAGTTAACAAATAATTTTAACTAAAATTAACGAGCCGAAAAGAGACGAGGAAAATCCGAATTTCACGGATTCTTCCAACCTCCTGAGATGTCAAACATTAAAATTGTGGAATGATTTGCCTGTGCATTAAATATTATATTTAAAGCACAGTTTCCAGAGTGAGGGGCGAGGACCCTGTTCCACGTGTCACTCCACAGTATATAACAAAAGTGTTTACTTAAAAAAATTATTTTATTGGTTGATTAGGTACACACTTATGTTACAATATTAAAAAAAATATATACGGCAGCTTTTAATAGCTTGGTTAAATTTTGAAAATTTTAAGGGTACCAGCATATTATATACTTTCAAAAAACCAATTTTTTAATTTTGCATTTATTGAAGATATGAAACTTTATATGAAGATTAACTAAAACAGAACAATAAAAAAAAAACAGATAAAACAAAGCAAAATTCTTTTTTATGATTTCATTACATATTTTCATGAGGCGAAGTATTTACATATATATTTACATTACCTAACTAGCAATAGTTTTTAAAAGAGTTGATATTCAGGTACCTGAAACTTGGCAAAACACACGATTCTCAATTTTAGAAATTTGTAAGAAAAGAATGTGAAAACTGATTCACTTTATCCTGACGATTCAAGAGGTATTTAATAAATATTAATTGTTCATTTTAGTGATTAACAAAATATAATTTGTCTATTATATAAAAAAAATTAAGAAATATAGAATAAAAAAAAAAAAACAGAGAATAACATTTTTAGAAGACGTATTAGCAGTTTTTCAAGTGCAAACTCAAAGAATGCACTACACTTCCAAAGAATTGAGCAAATGTAAATAGTTTCTTGAATACACTATGGATTCTTAGAAAACTAGCCTCATATATTTGGAAAAGAAGAAAGAAAAAACCCTGTTACACAGTCCCCACTGGAGTCATAAATTACCATTCATCAATGGAACATACGGGGAAATTTCATGTATCCTTCCACAAGAAGGCGGAGTTACAAGTTTACTTTCCCCCTCTTACCAAATGTGCAATGCTGATTTAATAATTACTCGCAAAAAAAAATTAATTTAAAAAGTTTAAAGCATGCGCGTTTGAAAGAACATAAGAAAAGGAAATTTTTCCTGTTTTTACTTTTTTTATCCGATAATTTAAAATATTTTTATGATCGTTTTAATGCACTACATATGAATTTTTAGATCTTTAAATAATACTTAAAAATACTTAGATTTTTTTAAAAAAAATCGTATTAATGGAAGAATTTAATTTTTTTTCGCTTTTTTAGATGCATTTTATTCCATGCAATTGAAAGCAATATCCTAGATGTAAATATACGAGAAAGAAACTCCATAGGACCCTCGAGATTTCGTGGTGGCGTATCAACGGGGTTCTTAAAATACTTGCTTTTTTAAAATTGGCGCGAAAAGAATGTCTGTGACCTCTTGCTTTTAATTCCACGTGCATTCCATTGGATTATATTCATGATTTAAAGAGGAAAAAAAAAAAAAGGTGCGATACTACGAATTAGTTTAAATATTTAAAAAAGAAAGATTAATATTGAGTTTTTAGCGAGAAAAAAAATATAAGAAAATTTGATTATTTAAGTTTCTTTATTTTTTTCTACAACACTTTCTAATGTATTTCCTCTCTGTTCTGATATTTTCTTGAATCTTTTTGCTTTTTCATTCAGTTTTCTATTTATTAGACAATCATCATCTTTTGGAATTGTTATATTGAATGCAACTTTTTTTAAGTTTGGATTCCATGGTATTCATTAGGGAAGAAAAGCTCAAATTTATATTTGTGCTACCACGGTATTCAGTTCTGTCGTGAAGCGTTGTACTATTTGTTCTAATTTCTTTTGAAATATGTTATTGTTTTTCTTCAAATTTCAGCTCTAATTTCGCAAACTTTTTTTCAAGATTTTCTTTCTTCTCTGTTTGATCATTATAGGTTTTGGCCGAGTATGATGTTTTTTTTCCCCTTTGGAATTTCTCAACTGCTTCGTTTCTCGAGATTTGTTGCTGTACTTTAATTTTTAAGATTTCAACTTCCTCTTGATATCTTTTGCAATCTTTATCGTTAGCTTCATGCGCCTCTCCACAAGAGCTACATTTTTTTTATTTTTATTTCTTTGCAATCGTTTTCAGAGTGGTTTAGTGAGAAAATTCGGCACTTTATTGAGCTTCTACAAAATTTTTTGAATGTGTCCAAATTTCCAACAGTTTGTGCATTGCCTAGGTTTTTCCTAGTAGAGATTAGTTTTAATCATTTCAAATCCTATTGGAACTCTTTTGGGAATACTGCATCCAATTTGGGTAACTTTAATTTTTTTGATAGGTTTAAATCCAGATTCTGTTTTTTTTGGTAAAACGTTGAATATCAAAAATTGCATAATTGTAATTTTCTAATTCCGATTTTACGTCATCTATTGTATATTCTGTGTCTATTCCTTGTAATATGTAACTACTGGTTAGGCTAATAAAGGACAATCTTGTACTTATTTTTACACCATTAATTTCTTTAATTTTTAAAGCTTCTTTGGCGGTCTCGCAGTTACTTGTTTTAATTATGATCTCGCCGCGTTTCTTGTTTTGCTTACACTCAGAATACTTTTTTTAATTGTGAACGCTTTCATTATACTTTCTTTTAGTTTAAGTGGATTACCATTCTGAAAGTTATTTTCTGATTTTAAGAAAATTGTAATATTTGGACTCGTATTTAAATTTTGTCTTTCCGCAAACTTGATCAATAATTCTATATCTGTTAAATTACACCTATATTTATTGAATGAAAAATTAGAGTTTGTATTTTCTACCTCCATATTATTATCTGGGTGAGGGTAGTCACCCATTTTGTCTTCCCTAATCCAACATTCAAATTTGTATAAATACACTATCTTGTGTAAATACTTAAATTAAAAGCTCTTATCCGGAGATAGAATAAAAGTTATATGTGTGTGTGAACTAAATTTCAATACACAATAAAAATTCAAAACGATCTCACCCGCTCGAATCCGCTTGAAAAGTCAAAATTATTCAATATTTTTAGCACACTCCTACAAAATGCTACTTAAAAAAATATCCTAAAGTTAATAGTTACAGTTAATATCTTTATCATTTACCGTTAATTATTGTTGCTTCACGTTCTGAGGACCAGTCATGATTTCTAAAGTTATTGTTATATTCAGGAAAACCATATTTTCAAGATCTTCCATTGATGACTGAAGTTGACAGAAGTCCTATGGAAATGATATTTCCTGTGTTGAAAGATCAATCGGAAATTTCGTCCATGTCTAAAAGCTGTTTGGCAAATGTTTATGCAGAATCATCTCTAACCAAATGCACTCGCATGTTAGTGGACAGTGCAAGTTTTTTCACGTGCCGTCAAAGGAATGAATACTTTAGGCTCGCGTTCAGCTCGTCTGCTGGTATTGATCTTGGAAGAACGGGCAAAGTTTGACGGAAATCACCTGCGAGCAGTATCACAGCTCCAGCTATTGGACGTTGGCTGTTTCAAAATTCTCGCAGAGTGCGATCAAGTGCTCCAAACTCTTTTTTATGAGCCACGTTTTCAATACATTTGCTATTCCAAATGTTTTCCCAATGTTACAAATGAGATTTTTTGCTATATTTAGATTCAATGGCAGCTTGAGAGCCGAATGCGCCGTTCGTCCTCAATCAAGTAGCATTGCTACAATCCCCAATGATGCTATAGCCAGTGCAATCTCACCTTTCATTTGAATTTCTGCGAGTATCAGATTGAGCAGAATAGTTTTTCTGGTGCCTCCTGGTGCATCAAGAGGAAGAAGTTCGACATTGACACCGCGTTGATGTAGTATTGTTTCTCTCTTAATATATCCCCCTCAGGGGGCTCATCTTCTTTAGGTGATTACGGGTGTCACACAATCCCGAGGTACCCTAGTGATATTTTCCTATTTTCCCAAGGAGTTTACTATCTTTGGTAAACACGGGCTTCACGAACCCGGGGTACCCTAGTGATCCGTCTCTATTTTCGACCCTCCTTCTTGTCATTCAATTTATCCTTCCTTTCTTTTCCCGTTTAGATCACGGACCTATATTACAAAATGAACTTTGTTCAAATTTTGTTTTTTCTTGTGAAAAAGCTTACGTTTTATTACCAACATATTATGGTTTACATTTTGTATTAAGTTTAGTTTGTTTTTCTTAGATTTCTTTCAATATTTTGATTATTTTTTTTATTTATGTTCGATTAACAACGCTGGTTAGCCAACCTGCATGTTTGCCGTGTGCGGCGTCCCGTAAGGAGGAAAAGGGTGTTCTGAGGATCCTTTGCGTTCCCTTTGCTCACGCTCCTCCCTTATGGAGGAGAATTGTGGCTTAAGTATACCTCTGTGTTCTCTTTGGTCCCCGCTTCACTGTAGATGGGTGGCAGGGAGTGAGCCCGTTTCTGTCGATCGGCTGGTGGTACCTCTCTTCGGTGTCCCCGAAGAGACACTGCTGTAGGGTTAGTGCCGCAGATAAGGGGTGGCGGGTTTACCCGTTGGATCCTCGCCCTGATGCTGTAGTACTATATTCTGGGTGTTCTCCAGGTAAGCGCCGTGCCTGGTTGTGCCTCCCTTGTTGGACTCCGTGGTGGGTGGAGGCATGCCAGGACGAAGTTATGTTTCGCGCTTATGGATCCAATGCTGCTGTGCCCGGGTAAAGGCCTTGTTTTACCCACAAACCTTACAATTGATGAAATAGCTAAAAATACACGTTTCTTCATACTCTCTTTGCCACATAATGAAATGTCCGGTAAATCTCCTTTTTCTATTTTCAAAGCTCTTCAAGTAATCGGTGAACCGAAATCAGTCAAAAAAATGAAATCCGGTGATTTACTTGTTAAAACTAATTCTGCTGTTCAGTCCAAATCCTATTTACCTGCTAAAACTTTTCTTGACTCTCCTTCCTAGTAACCATAAATCTATGAACTCCAGTCAGTGTAATTTCAGAACCTGACTTGTTGCACACTTCTGAGGCTGAAATACTAGAGGGTTTCTCAGACCAGGGTGTAGTGCAGGTCAGGAGAATCACTTTAAAAAAAGATACTCGCATTATTTCAACTAAACACTTAATGTTAACGTTCAATAGCCCAAAACTGCCAACTACAATAAAAGCCGGTTATTTAAATTGTAAAATCCGTCCCTACATACCGAATCCTCTGCGTTGTTACAAGTGCCAGAAGTTTGGACACTTTCAAACTTCCTGCCGTGGTCAACTAACATGCTCTAGATGTGCATCCGTTGGGCATTCTTCCATGGATTGTACTCTAGAGCCGGTATGTGTTAACTGTACAGAGTCCTACCCATCAAATTCCATCAAATTCAAAGTTATGCCCGAAATGGAAAACTGAAAAAGAAATACAGGTTATCAAAACTAATAGAAATATACCGTACGCAGAAGCACGAAAATTAATAGCTCCACAATTGTCCCAATCTTACGCTGAGGTTACCAAACCCTCGGCTGCAACCACTACAACGCAAACAGATGAAAATATTATCAAAATAGTTTCCCCACCATTAAAATTGTTACAACCATTAATAACCATTTCGAAACCAACTATATCTTCCTCAGTCCCTGCAGTTACTAAATCGTCTACATCAACTCAGACACAACTCTTACCATCCACATCTTCTGTCACGGTTACATCACCCTCAAAAAATCTCAGCCTCCTAATTCTTTAATAGATACTGTTCCCATCGCGTCAGATAATTTATCTATCTCTGCTGCATCTTCCTCATCCACAGCATGTTCTGTTCTTGAAACGACCACTACTACATCCAATACCATACCCACTACATCTCTGGATACAAATCAAACCTCAAAACCCCGTAGAAAAAAAAAAATCCCCCCTAAAACCAATCCAACACTATAAAATCAAAAAAAATAGAATTAAGATGGCTCCTCATAGACCTCGAAAATCAGCACCTATCGAGTACACAAAACGGATGAGAGGAAGATATGATAATATATGACGTGTGTGGAAGAAGAACCTAAGCCGAATCCAAAATATGTTTTAAATATGAATGGTTTCACCTACAAGAAAGAGTTAGTTAAAGGACCTAGGAGTGCGTTTATTCGGTATCCCTTTGATAATCCAATCAAAAATCCGTGTTAGCAACAGCAAGAGGTAATATTTTACTTTAAATAATTTGGTTACGAACTACACATTTTTCTGACTTGGTGGGGAAAACCCCACCAAAATTTATTAGCTTTAGCTTTTAAAATTTTTTAATCTGAGATCTTACTATTTTAACCATAATTTGTTTTACTAATTTTATACTTTTAATGCTTAAAAAGTTGTTTGACGCAGTTTAGCCCAAATTGGCTCTTGTGCCATAAAACACTACATTCACTCACTCTTAATATATCTGTATCGATAACATTGTCTCTATCACTTTCTGGAGAAAATAGCCCCAGCAGATTAAGGGTTTTTTTGGTTAATTGACATATATTCATATCTTCCAGTAATATCAGCGATTCAACGAATATGTCTTCCGAATACCACACATCCAAGTTAGGATTTTCTCTGTGAGCTCGGAGAAATATGTCTTCGCTAAGACTCTCTTTGTACTTTTTGCATAGATCTTTCGGATCAGAAGATGCCCAGGTTGTCAAATTTATGGCGAACATTCGTATTTGAAGAGCATGACATGTTTCAAATGCTTCTGTCAATGCGTTATCCTAATGTTGATCATTTCCTAGCATGCCAAGTCTGAAACATGCTTCCCTATATGTCTGACACGACCATCGATGGTTTTGATTGCTTGAAAAGTTGTTGGTCCTTTAATTACGTGAAACAGCATTCGTAAATAGCAACATTCACTATTATTCGGGAGAACAGTGCATACTCATCCCAATGTGCTAGTAGAAAATATGCCAGACACTGAAGAATGTTTTGCGTCTCATTTTATTCTGCAAAATTTCTTCTTTGATTGATTCCATGTATAATACTGCACCACTTCATGATATAGCAATGTTTCCACGAATTCATTAGTTGTACCTAGTTACAAAAAAGCGGTCAACATTGTGTTATTATGTTTGGCGGAGATCTATAAATCTTTGAAGGGCGTACTCTTCCGTGAAGTAAACTCGTTGGCCGTTTTCTAAGTTAGCACTGAGAGCATAACAGCAGGAAAGTTTTTCATGAACCCCGAAAGTTCTCCATATAGCTTCATTACAGCTAATATAACGTCCCATTTGAAATTGTTCGGCTTCATTAACAGGTGCGTTAGAATTCGTAAGTGAAAAATTGCTATATCACTGTTTTCATTTACGTACTAGCTGGTATACCCGTTCTTCGCACGGGTGAATTGAAAAATTGAAGACTGAAGAATAAAGAAGATTTTAATGAGTTAATTTTACGTGAATTATAAATTAAACAAAAACAAGTAATATAAAAAAAATTAAGTCAATTCCTACTTAGATTAACAAAGAAAATTTTTATTTTAGCTACTTTTTATTAAATAGTTTCAATTAATATAAATATATATATATACAGAGTGTTTTTTTTCCAGGTATAGAAGTTTAAGTTGGCATTATTTTCCAAGATGGCGACCGATTTAACAGCTGTCAAGTGATTTATTCCCAGTTTGGTTTGGCAATTCATCATGAATAGACTCACGCCTGAACAACGCTTTCAAATTGTGCAATTTTATTTCGAAAATAATGGTCGATTTTCATAAGCGAATTTTTTGTTTAGCGACGAAGCGCACTTCTGGTTGAATGGCTACGTCAACAAACAAACTGCCGCATTTGGAGTGAAGCTAATCCACAAGTGTATGTCGAAACACCGTTACATCCAGAAAAACTGACTGTTTGGTGCGCTGGGCTGGTGGAATCCTTCTTCAAAACGATGAAGGTCACAACGTTACAGTCAATGGTGATCGGTATAGAGCCATGATTACTAACTTTTTCATTCCTGAATTGAACAATCATGATGTCCAGGAGCTGTGTTCCAACAAGACGGCGCAACATGTCACAGCTCGTGCCACAATCGATTTATTGAAAGACACGTTTTAGTGCAACCACCCTAATTTCACGTTTTGGACCTGTGAATTGGCCTTGAAGATCTTGCGATTTAACCCCGCTAGACTATTTTTGTAAAGCTATGTAAAGTCATTGGTCTATGCGGATAAGCCACAACGCCTGACCATTTGGAAGACAACATTCGCCGTGTTATTGCCGATAGACGGCCCACAAATGTTGGAAAAGTCATCGAAAATTGGACGTCCAGATTGGACTACATCCGAGCTAGCCGTGGCAGTCCTATGCCAGAAATCATATTTAAAATGTAATTCCACAAGATCATCTTTCGAATAAAAATTCATGTCAATCGAATAATACATCGTTGTTTTATTGTAATTTAAAGTTCTATACCTCTAAAAAAAATACCCTTTACATATGACAGAATCACAACATTAAGTGGTAAT
>BMAU01010284.1:0-210359 GCA_019973935.1 Trichonephila clavipes | reverse complement strand
TGTTTTTATAAATTCCAATATCTGGGTTATATTTTAATTTCTGTTTTTGTATGCTTCAGCTATAGTATTATAATAATGATTCGTGTCTGTACAGTTGAGAATATTTAATAATATAATGTTAAATATATAAATATGCCATTTCAGAAACTTAATTTGACTGTCTAAACTGCTAATATTGCTGAGACTGCATTATAAATCCTGAAATATCAAATATGTAGTAGTTACTTGTGCCACTTGTTCGACGGTAACATCAATTCAAGATCGACGAAACCCATAATGGTTAAGGGCTAGATTTTTACACCTGTCGTTAGCCTTAGCTTTAAACACCATGCAGTTGACAGTGCGAGTTTTCTCGGTTTCACCCCAATTTTGAGGGAGAACACCCATGGGGTGGACAGAGGCCTCCCCCCTTTCTTCCCCTTCCACCAACCTCACGAGAGGACTTGCGGCCTGACGGCTTTTTAGAATACCCCCTGTAGCGAAGGAACTATACTTTTACAAAAATCCATGTCTACCCCGGGATTCAAACCCAGGCCCTACGGCACCGCAGTCAACGTCACTAACCACTATACCAGATGGGTGGCTGAATATCAAATATAAATGTAAATATCCAATAGTTTCGTTAATCTTAAAATGATTTCAAGTGTTATCATTTTTTTTTAATTTCCAACTTTACTTGTTATTGTTAGCTAAAAACACAAATACGCTAAGTGAAATCTTACTTTTTAAGTCATGAAACATTATACGAGTTATAAATATACGAGTCTTCTATTCATACAAATGAAGTATACATTAAAAATTTCTTTGAGGATTATAACAGAAAAAAATTTAAAACAAATAGTGAAAAAATACAAATATTTATGTTTTGACTTTACTTGTATATTTTTAAATCAAAACTTTATATTTATTTGTAAGCAAAAGCAAAAAAATAAAATCAATGTTTATGCTTTGAGAATGGAATATAATTAAATCACTTTAATGCTTATGGGTAAAGACTAACATTTAAAAAATGGCAATGTACCCATTTTTTGTCACGATAGAATATATAATTAATGATTTTATTAAATGTTCGCATAAATAATAAATCATATATTTTGACTATTGAATAAATGAGGTTCGCTTACTTGATATATTAAATATTCATGTGCGTCAGATATTCTTTGTTTACTTTTTATGTACTTTTCTTTTGTATTCAATGTAATATAAAATTTTTTGTTCTATTTATGCTTTTTAATTTAGTATACAATGTTTCTAAAAGAAATAAAAAATGTTTAATTTATAGAAAAATAAATCTTTAACATCATATCAAAATCGAGCTACATTTTTTATAAAAAGAATTAAAACATATAATGTTGCTGATGTATAAAATTGAAATTCTTTGATCTTAATAAATAGTTTTAGAACATATTTAAAGATTAAAATTTTTTAAGTAATTAAATATTTAGTAATGATCTTTAATTAAATCTAATTTTATTAATATAAATTTAATATAATGTTAAAATTACATTAAATTAATTAAATTAATATTATATTAAAATTAATTATATTTAAATATTATATAATTTTAATATAATTTATCATTATATTAATTTCTGTAAATTAATATTACATTCAATTTAATTAACATTAAACTTAATTGTCTCAACTTGTTTTTTCAACTTTTTAAAGAATTTTTTTAATAAATTCTGACTCATACTAATTTTTCTGAGCATAATTCAGTTCATTCCTATGGCAGTGTTTTATTAAAAAACATATTGTTAAAATTTTATTAAAAGGCCTTTTAACAAAGTTTACAAAATTTTTAAAAACACTTACAAATCCTTTAAAAATAAGTTATTTATTTAAATTATTTCATTTATAGAATAGTAATCTAGTTCACTCATAATTATTAAATTTTTTTTCAACTTTTATTCTTTACTTATCTCTACCTTTGGGACGTTTTCATATTCCCATAAGTACGATTAATGGTTATTTTAATCGTTCTTATTCTGAATAAAGTAAATTATATCACTAAAGACATTCCACGTGAAAAGAGCTGACGCAACTTAAAGGCAAGGGGAATGTCAGCTCAGTTGTCATCCTCGTCATTTGACCAAGGTTCGAAATTGTGAGGTCAGTCACCAATAATCCTTTGATTACCTTTAAATATAATTAAACACTCTCACAACCATTGTACTTTTGCTAATATGTTTGGTTTATGCTTATAGTTACAGAAATTCTTTGCTTAACAAGAAAATATAATAAACATACGTAAAAACAGCTAATTTATCAAAGACCTAACACATTCTAAAGTAATTCTAGGCGATTATCAACTTTTTAACATTTAATAAACTGCCTCATAAAAGTTTTAACTTTAAAATATAATTATAAAAATTTTTAAAAAATATTAATTATATATTCCTTGGTTTTGAAATGTACACATTACTGATTTCTTTTTAATTTTGCCTGTCCACGCAGAAATGTTTCCTTACAATTTAAAAAAAAAAACATTCCGAGTTTTGTTGCCCTTTCACGTGGTTATTTGGCATTTTCTTACGTTTGCGGGAAGATATGTCTCAAGTGTCAATTTTATTCTAAGAAATAGAAGGTTATGAAATGAAAAATTTGAAGTGTTTTGATAAAATGTGTCTTTCAAAACTTTCCAGCCAGAAACAAAATAAAATTCCGGCGGCTGATGCTTTCAGATCCAGTAGGATATTTTTATATATATATTTATATATATGTTATAAATCTATTCATAACAGGCAGTTCAAGATTTAAAAACACCCTTGAACTGAACAATGCCTAGATGAGGACTGAGTATTTTTCTGGTTATTCGATCAAAAATATCAACTCTGCAGTTTGTCAAATTGAAAAAAAAAATCAAACTTAGGGTATTAGGTGTTAGCCTAATGGTTATGGATCAAACTTTAGAAGAACTAAAGACCCGCCGTCTAAAGGGGTTGAAGCACTTTGAGACAGTGTTTTTCAAACTGTTGGGGTGCCCCTCTAGGGGGGGCGTGATAACTCCATGAAAACCGAAGATTATTTAAAAAAATTAATTCACTGAAATAAACAAACAAATACATTGTAACATAATAAAAAATAAAATATACCTTTACACTGATATAATACACTTATAAGTGTATCATTAATGCATAATTTTTTGAAGTAATTTAACAATTCTAAGTTAAGAACAAAATAACTATCGATGTGCCTTGTCACTAAAAGTAACCCTTATTTTGAATATTTGTAATACTTATCTTGATTATTAATTCCTTAACTGCCGATTAAAAGTTACTCGATTCGCTTCCCAATGCAACACCATAAACGAATAAATAAGCAAATCCTCTGAAATAAATAAATACTTCGCAAGCACTATAAATGTCCCCCTTTTTGCGTTACAAAGCCTTCGGAATAATTTTATGGATAGCAGTGCACAGAAAAAAATCGTACTTCGAAAAGATGTATATATACGTCCTAGGCAATTAACACTTTGACTCAGCCAGACGTTTATATACGCCGATGGGACTTAAGAGGTGTAATTCGTGTTGTAGCTTTAGCGTTAAAGTATAGTTTTATTGATTTAAATACTATGTTATTGTATGGAAGGGGCAAGAGGAGAGAAAATTATGATTGGATATTGTACCGAAAACATTTAAACTTTGAGAAGCAATGCTTTAAGGCGTGTTGGAAACTTAAAATCATATTTTTTTTTTACAATGTGAGAATTTTACATTTTTCTATTGTATAGGTTATAACCTTTCTAAAAATACCTTACTTTAAGCTCTAGGGTAGTAAAAAGCCCTTAAAACTTATTTTTAAATAATCGTTCAAACTGGGCCACGACCATTTTAAATACGAAAAATGTAAACAACGTACCTGGCTTTTGCTTAAAAGTTGAACGCCTGATATAAACCAAAACACGTATATGTTATTGTAAATTAAGCCTTTAATTTTTTTATTTCCTAGCCGATTAGAAGTATCACTATATACCTTAAATCAATTTCTCTCAAAATGTAATTTTAAATGTTCGATGTACCCTTTCTGAGAAACTTGTGTTCACAGATATGAATATATTATAATTTATTTAAAATTATTGCTAATATATACTTAAATGAGCCTTTTGTAAAGAACTCAAAAGTTTATTTTTTACAATTTCTTTATGTGAAAAATGGATCTAATTTTGAAATGTTTAATAAAATGTTTCATAGATTATTAAAAAATTCAAAATTCGCCAAAAGCTCATTTCTGTATAATGCGAAAGGTGTACTTTAATTATATGAAAAATTTCAAGCATGTACATATAACATCGATGAAATAAAGAAATTGTCTAATTTATAGAACTGCATTCTCATCCTTTCAGTTATGTACTTTAAATTACCCTAAATAATATGCATATTGATATTTAAAATTATCCTTGAAGAATAGTCACATTCTTAGATTTCCATTAATTGATATCAAAGTAATATTAGGTTGTGGGGAAAAAGAATTCTATTATTTTTTCGGTAGATGGCTGTAGTGTCGATATCCCGTGAAGTTTCGATCGCACAATTTCAAATTTATGCTCGTTGTCAAGATGGTATTTCACACTAAAATTGATTTTGCATTTTTTTTGTTTAGTCCATTCAGTTGTGAGTTACAGGGTGTTAAAAATTGAAGTCAACAAAGAGAAAATTCGGTTCATTTTACAGTTTTTCTTTGATAAAGGCGAAAATGCAAGTCAGGTGGCTTAAATTGCGAATGGTGTTTATGGTGTCGATGCTGTAACAGCTAATTACGTGGAAGCTTCGTTTCGTCGATTCCGTTCAGGCACTTTTGATGCTAAAGATGCACCTCGCACAGGCAGGCCCCTCGTCAAAAATGTCGATAAAATCCCAGAAATAATTGAAGTTGACCGGCATGTTGGTAGTTGTTGCATCGCCCATAAGCTACAGATCGACCAAAAAACAGCTTTAAGCCATTTGCGCAAAGTTGGATTCAAAAAGAAGCTCCATGTTTGGGTGCCACGCCATTCACCATTGAAAGACATGATGAATGGAATTTCCATCTGCGAAGCCTTGGCCAAACGGAATGAAATAGATCCATTTCTTAATCGGATGGTGACTGGGGATGTGAAATGGGTCTCACACTGCAATATTGTGCAAAAACGATCGTGGTCAAAGTGCGTTGAAGCAGCTCAAATGCTGGCCAAACCAGGACTAACGGCCAGTAAGGTTTTACTGTGTATTTGGTGGGGCTGGAAAGGAATCATTTTTTTAGGAGTTGCTTCCGCATGGGCAAACACTAAACTGAGATCTCTACTGTCAACAGCAGGACCATTTGAAGCTAGGGATTGATCAAGAAATGGCCAGAATTGGCCAACAGAAGGAGTGTTGCGTGCCATCAGGACAACGCCAGGCCACATATTTCTGTAGTGACTCACCAGAACCTCTGTAAGCTTTGTTGGGAAGTTTTAAAGCATTCATCATATACTCCAGACCTGGTACCAAGCGATTACTACCTTTTTCTCGCATTGCAAAACTTCCTGAGTGATAAGAAATTGGGATCAAGAGAAGATTGTAAAAACCGATTACTAGATGTTTTCGCCAATAAGGACCAATACTTCTATGAGAGAGGCATTATGAAACTACTTTTAAAATGGCAACAAATTAAACAACAAAGCGGTGCATATGTGACCCAAATCGGACAATCGGAATTAAGAAAAGTACTGATTTTCATGCAAAAATAATGTATTTCTTTTTCCCCAACCTAATAAATACCAAGTTTTAAATAAGTTGCATAAAAGATACAGACTATTATTTTTTCTAATTTAATCTCTATTTCAAAGTAATTAACATAAAAGTTTCTTAAAATTACTTTCTCCGTCTTTAAGTTTTATACTAACCTGGTGCTTATTTTAAAGTGAGTTAAAAATATCTCAGGGATGTTAACTTCGTTTCTAGGACTGAAAATGTAAACAATTTTCAAACAGATATAATTCTTTGAAATTAAAATTAAATAATTCGAATCTTTTACACGTTATTTATAAAGGAATTTTGCTTCAAAAAAGCGTTAAATGTTTAAAATATAATCATAGTTAATATATATATATATATATATATATATATATATATATATATATATATATATATATACACTGCTGAACAAATGCTAAGGACGGATAACACTATCATCCATAGCAACCACAAAATGAAAGGAAGCAAAATGTGGAAAAATTAGAATAAGTGCGGGATATTAGTAAGAAGAAGTATGAGTATGCAAATTTTTTTCCACGTATGTTCATCACGTGATAGCGTTCATAAGAGCTTTAAAGGTTTGACGCGTGTGGACAGTTGTTGTTTCAAGTCAAAGTTTTACAGAAAAGATTTAATAGACGAACTTAAAATTTTTGGCATGTCTTCCCAACATCACATAGATGATTTTATGCGTGGTCGAAGTATTGAAAGATCGAAGAAGGGCGAAAAATAACAGATGTTGCCAGGAGTTTGACATCGCTCACGGCGTTGTTTCACGGCTGTGGAAGTCATTTAAAACTACTGGAATGTGTAGTAGACGGCACGGGGGAGGTCGTGTTAGAAGTACGACGCCTGCAGAAGACAGATATATCGTCCTATCAGCAAAAAGGAACAGGCGCACCACAGCTCAGCAGGTGGCAAATCAGTTTCTTGCTGCCTCAGGAAAGCAGATCTCCCGAAAAACTGTTGCCAGACTTTGAGGGGAGAAGGACTATACGCACGCAGACCTGTTGTGTGTGTCCCAATGACTAGACAGCACCGTACTGCCCGTTTGCAATGGTGTCGTGAGCATCACAATTGGACTGAACAGAACTGGGCATGCGTACTATTCTCAGATGAGAGTAGATTCAGTCTGTCATCGATTGTAGACGCCAACTGATCTGGCGCGAGAGTGGTACTGCTTATCGTCCAGAAAATATCGTGGAAAAGGACCGATATCCGACATGCATTATCATGGTGTGGGCCGGCATCATGATCAATGGCCGCACGCGCCTACATGTGGTTGCAAAGGGACTATGACGGGCCAACGATACATTGATGAAGTTCTACTTCCTCATGTTCGTCTTTTCCGTGGTGCTGTCGGTGATAAATTTGGTTTTATGGACAACAACACAACATGTCATCGAACACTCGCTGTTCAGGATTGTCTAGACATCGATGGTATTCAACGTCTCCTATGGCCAGCGCGTTCTCCAGATCTAAACCCCATTGAAAATGTGTGGGATGCTTTGAGGAGGCAAGTTGCTGGTCGAAACTATCCTCCGACAAACAAGAACCCCCTTATCCGTGCACTCACAGAGGAATGGGATAAATGGCCTCAACAGCTGCTGGATAATGTTGTGCAAAGTATGGTACGACGTGTGGGATGTTGCATCACACTCCACGGTGGACATAACCCGTACTGATATCTTTCTTTAAGGTGCCTGCTGACTTTTAGATGCATTGTTTCATTTCTCCGTACGCAGATCAAATGAACATTTTTTTTTTTCAGATGTTTCACAGCTTTTTGTATTTTCAGAACAATAAATATTCTTTATTCTAATGTCTGAACAGTGTGGCAACTATATTTTATCCAACTAGGCCTCATGTCTCGCTTAATGTTATGCTACATAGCAATTTGTGATCCGTCCTTAGCAATTGTCTAGCCGTGTATAACCATTTGAAAATGAAGATAGGAAAATATTTCGGTAAGAAATATTAGTTAATTTTACGTTGCGCATATTATTTTCTAAAATAGTAGTTATAATTACTAGCAATAAGTTGATTTATAAATATAAATGTATCCCTATTACCCTATATCTATTTTTAAGTAAGTATAATAATAAATTATATTTAAATATATATAAAAATTGCATTATTTTTTTTTAATTTCAATATTTTTTTAAATATTTTGAAATACAAAAGATATATAATACTAAAATTTGGTAGGTTTGAAAGAGTGTAGTACTTTTTATTCTATAAAGTTATGTGCATCAAAGTCTACTATTTTAGAAAATACCCTGCAAAACGTCAAATTTACTTAATATTTATTACAGAAATGTTCCTTTATTTCATATGCTTATATTTTTTTAATTTATGATTAAATTTTAAACACTATGTACTTTTTTGAAACCTCTTTTTTTTATAAATAATGTGTAAGATATTCAAATTATTCAATTTAAATTTCAAAGAATTATATCTGTTTGGAAAATTTCTTGTATTTGCATCCACCGCGAGACTAAGTTAACACCCTGCGACCCCTTTTATGTGAGAGTAAGCTCCAAAATTTACCATACACTTTAATATATACACATTCAGTTCCCATATCTTGTTATGAAATATGAAACCAGCTTCGAGAATTGTGAACTATTTTCAATTTGAACTGTAAGTTTCCCTGTGTAATTTAAAATAATTGTTTTTGTTGTTCCATATCCTCGTATAGAATTAATTCTTTTACAGAAATAGTGAGCAATATTTTGCAGTTAAACAACCGTTTCGGATTTAGTTTTTAGCTCTAAAAATAGAAAACACAGTTTGTTTGATGTTGGAAGGTACTACCAGTTCCAGGCTTAAGTCATTTCATAACTTCTTAATGTGAATGGCATTCCTTGCCGGAGCTGGAAATCTATTTGCATGTTTAATTTAAATGCTAATGTAAATCTTTAGGTAAACTTTGCCTTTTCGGGTACGATATTTCAAAAATATGGTTCTGGATCTCTCTTCATAAATGTTTGGGAAATATTCAAAATAAAAAAAAATTAAGAAATTTAAAAATTTGTAATTTTTTTTAAATATTGAAATGTTGTCAAATCAATAAATTCGAATTTTGAATGAATTATAAATTATACATTAATTTGCTTTAATCCACTAAAATGGTTAAACTCTTATTTTTATATGAATTAATTTAAGTGTTAGCTATTAAAATATCGCAACTAATTTATTGATATTACAAAAAATTTTCTTTTCTTTTTTTTTCTTTTTTTTTTGAAAAAAAAATTTATTTTTTTCGACAGATTTGTTGGCATTGTATGTTTTGCATTAATTTCATATAAAATATGTTCTATAATGCTTTTCAAAATTTCTTATAATATTTTTAAAAAATTAGAAATGATTAATGTTTAAAGAATGAGTTATAAAATTCAGAAAATAATAATCTATATATAAATGAGAAAAGTGAATCACACTCCCACTCATCAGAAGATCTTCGAAACTATTAGACCAACGGACTTGAAATCTGGCAAGCAACTTTCATTCGTTGAGAACAGATCCAATATGGACTTGTTTTAAGAATGTCAACTCCCAAGTGGATTGATGAGTCATGTATAGATTTTAAAAAATCTCCTCTTTTTGTGAAGTAAATAGATATGTAAACTTTTGAAATTACAAATCATTTTTTGTTGAAGTCTCCAACTTCCAAAATATATTTTGCGGGTGGTTATCAAAGAGTTATAGATAAAAAAAAAACCAGTTTTTGATCGTAGACTTAACAATTTGAAACGTTACAAACATGTTTCTTTTTTTAGTAGATATTCATAATGAATTAATTTTAAGCAAATAAATGAAATTTGCAAGGGTAACGGTGAAGTGAAAGATATCATAAAATCCCGCTTTTGAACATTTAGACCTAAGGTATGAAATTTAACAAATATGTTTATTTTATTGAGAAGAGATTCGCTCAAAATGGAATTTGCAGGAATTGACTCCGAAGCGGGCTACATAGGAATACATGATAAATATATTTAAATATAAATTTATAAATGTACTCCTCCTTAAATCAAGATTCGAGGATATTAGCGTTCAATGCCGTTAAAATCTTAATGGTAGGACTTAATTAACAATTACTTGAAAAGAGTAATAGCGAGCCTTGCAATATCATAAAAAAAATTATTGAAGATACTGGGTAACAACACGTATATAGTTGTTGTAGTGTCCTTCCCCAAGGGAAGGAATGAAAGTTGCCACAGCCTCATATAGATTGGACTTCTATACGATAGATGGCGACATCACCTAATTCCATCTCCACAATTTAGACATGGAACTGGAGGGGAGGGAAATATTCTCCAGCCCCCTTCACCCGTGGTTTCTGCTGCGACCATCCACAAGACTTTCGAACCCACTGATTTAACGAGGACATATCTCCGTGTGTACTCTGAGGGTATTTGGTGACAATGGGCAACGAACCCAGGCACTCTATTCTGGAGTCCGAACTAACAAGTATATTATATTAATGATAGGTGCTTAAAAAATTACAGATTTAAATAAAGTGATAAAGGTATATGATCGAGAATACGAATGGAAAACTTCATAATACTTTTTCCATTATGTCACTTAAATAAAACAGCTTTATGCACATAACATTAATGCACAACAAACTAGAAATTTAACATAAAATCATGCATAAATAGCTATTAATTATAGTTCCGCAATCATAAATTCTTCTGAAAAAAAGGATTAAAATGCTTTAACAAAAACAAAGAAACAGATAAATATATTCTTCCTTAACAAGATATGCAAATCTATAGAAAGATGAAAAAAGCTCTCGATACTGCATTTTTATTTAGAGAAAAAATATATATAAATAGTTTATATTTAAGAAAAAATACAAAAAGCTCTTTTGTGATATTCCATAGTTATAGTCGTACAAGAATTAAATAAAATCGAAATAAAATTATAGATAAATATATGATTCCTGTTTTCTTTACTGAAAAACAAAGAGTACTAATGACAAGTAAAAGGCTCACCATGTTGTTTTATTTAAAAAAGAAATGTTATATTCAATAATTTTAAAATTTCAAACAATAGTTAAAAGCAAAGGCTCAAAATGTTGCTTATTTTAAAGAAATTTTATGTTCACAACAAACACAAAATTACTACCATTGCCCCTGGATATCATTTTATGGAAGAGTTATTTTTTTTAATTCTTTTTGTTTTCTTTCAGTTTATTTTTCATAAACGTGGTGCTTGATGGTGTACAAAATTTTAAGAGTAAAATTCATGGCCCAATATTTATATTTACTTCCAAAACTGAGGAAAAAAGTATTAGGACAAATGTAAATAAAAACGCTTTAAAAAACCTTAACAAAAAGTGCTTATGTTTAAAAACAATTGAATTATTTCTTAAATTATTAAATTTGCCAAGAAAAAAATTATAATGACTCTTATTTGTGAAATCTTATTGTTATTTGCGATTTTTATTTTAATGAAAACGCTGGAGGCATTATGTTTAATCTTAACCAATAAAAAATAAATGTAAAATCGCACGCATTTAAAGACAATGAATGTGGGTATTAAAAAGAAAATTATTGAAACGAGTAACTAATCCCAAATGTTTGGCTGGTATTTCGAAATTATTAAATTAATTTTTTTATTTAATGAACAATAGAATAATTTAAAATACTTATTACATTAGAAGTCTGTTGTCAATTGCAATATATTAAATTAGAGGAGTATCACACATAGTTACTTCATATACTTTTTTACATTAAAATCAGTTTTTTATGAAATTGTCTTGAATATATTATATAATTCTAATTTTTTTTAAAAAAGGCGTGCTATATAATTATCTAGCCCAAAACCTGTCTGTATATCTACTAGCGTCAAGTGATAAAATATTTGTTAGACAACAGTTTACCATTAATATGGTTTTCGTAAAAACTAAAACTATTCTAAAAATTTCTTATAATTTAAAATTAATCTAATTTTCTCATAAATTAATCTAGTTTTCTTATAATTCAAAATTAGTTTAATTTTCTTATAAGTTAAAATTAGTCTCATTTTGTTATAAATTGAAATTAATCTAATTTTTTATGTAATTTAATATTAGTCTGATGTACTTGCGAATTAAAATTAATATAATTTTCTTATGAAATGTTTCAAACCTAATTACAAACGTAAGGGATTTTAGTTTATGAGCCACATTCCTCTCAAAGTTGATGGCAGTAAAATTTATTTAAATGGCTTCAGTGTAGGCATAGAATTCCCAACAGAGCTACTCAAAAAGTAATTACACTGAAAGTTTCTCCATTCACTAATCTTAAAAGAATTAATTTGATTAAGGATTTAACGTTTAACTTCTTTAAACAAAACTCATTTAAACTGTTTCAGTAGAGCAAGACATATTTTAAATAAAAGTTTTAAGAGTTAAGAATTTCTGTGTATCATTTATATATGGATAAAAAGATTTGTGTTATTCCATTAGCCAATTTTGCCAAGTCAAAATACGTCATCAAATAGGACGATGTGCAGCAAATAGGGAAAGCCTTATCCCCTGCATATTTTTACATAATGATTATAGTGATAAATGCATTTGGAGACATTTTTTTAAACGGCTACGTCTTTTGATTTTTTTAAAATTGATCTACGGTAAAATACTTACGAGTCAATTACGATGAATTCCTGATACTAATACATCTATAATTCAAAATCTTGCAAACCATTATATTTTATATAAATATCAATACAGTTTTATGCATAAATAAGTTTCATAATATAGTGAGTGGACAGCTAATTCCGTTTTCTTTACTTACCTCCGCAAATGATTTACAACATATAACTGGAAAGAGAAACATGGCAATTCTGTGTAAAATAGATTCTAAAATAAGTGATTTTTAAAGAAATTCCGCAAATCTTAATTTACTATGAATATAAAATGTTATAATATAAAGTTATAATGTAAATGTTATTTTGTAAATTGGCATTCAAGTGTTAAAAAAATCATGTTTTATTCGGGAAATTCCCTTCTAAATGTGAAGATAATTGTAATGAATGATAATTGTTTAACTGATAATAATAATCAGTTAAACAATAACATATTTATTAATAGGCATCTATGAACAAATAGTTACACGGATATAAGTCGACGTACATACTCACAAAGAAATGTTAAAAGGAGATTATTTATAGTAATGAAAAGACACACTCGCTCTAAAAAAATTTACAGATTTCCAGAAGCTACTCTCCAGAACAGTTCCACTAACATGAACCAACGTAGATAAAGTCTATATGTATTATCGTTGGCAAACAACTAGCAGATTTTAAACTAAGTGTTGACTGGTTATTTGGGACACGCGGTCTCCTGTAGGGCCGATTCCTTATCTTGACAATTGGGAGTTGAACATTAATTGATAAATCTTACCCTGATTAATTAAGATATTAAAATGATAAATTAGAAAAATTTAAAATTAAGATTGCACGTTGAAAAAATAGAATAATACTTGTTTGAACCGTTGTGTGTTATTTCTGTTGTAATGCGAGAGAAATAAAGCTTTATTCGTAAAAAAATATGTATTGTTTACTGCTGGGTTCTTTTGAACTAGACAAACTGGCTTTTGAACTCCACCGACATTTATATAACCTAATGGATATTTTCAGAAGGGTCAATGCCATTGACTTTTCGAAGGATCCTTAGCAATATAATTTCTTGCAAAATATGTCACTAAGGGTGAATTATCACTCTTCTGGTAACCCTGCTCGCACATAATATGGTTGCTAAATTTTAATTCTAGTTCATATCTTAAGAGGACTTGGTACCCCAAAAATCACAAACACTGTCGTTTTTTTAAATTTTCATTTAATCTTATTATTTGCATTATTATATTTCGATTGATATATCACTTATGCATGTCGGAAAGTTAAAAGTTGAATAAAACTTCATTTGAAAACAAATTAGGCAATTCAGTCACAGTCCCCTTTTTAGAAAAAAAAAAAAAGCTAAAAAATGCTTTTGATAAAAAATCTATTTTAAAATAGAAATAATAACTATAAAAAGAATGTGCAATATTAAAAGCAGAATATTTCCGCGGCAATACATACAATCATTTTTTTTCTTTCGTGAAATGTGTGCATGTAAAATTTTTAAATTAAGGCATTTTATATTAATAATTTTATAATTTCAGTTCTTCTTCCTGATATATTTTTCACACAAATGTAATACTTTAATATTATAAGAAGAAAAACAGCTAAAATTTTCTGTCGTGACAGAAAAAAAAATTTTTTAACGTTTTTCTTGAATTTTCATGGGCAATTAGTACTCTCTAAAAAGTTGATCATTTATAAAAATGTGTGGGTTGAAAAATATGAAAATGCAATTATTTTAAATAAAAATGTATAACTAATATCTTAAAGTGGTATTTTAAGTTTAATTAAGCTTATAATAATTATTTTTTCAGAATTATAAACTTTAAAGTGGTTTTTTTCAGTTCGTGTTTTTCGAAACCTTAGTGCATTCAAAATGCTACTTCTTCAATAATTATTTACCAATCACTTCCATTTTTTTCCTGCGTGTTAAAAATATAGCATATAATAAAATTAAGGATCCGTTTTGCTATAAACGGAATACTTTTTAAAAAAATTAAAATGTAAGACATGTTGGCTTTTTCGTTGATTTTTAGCCTGTATATCAACATTTTATTGATTTTTTTTCTCAAAAACGAATAAAGTTGTTCTAAAGTCGATCCCTAAAGTTGTTTAGAGCATTCATAAGAATATTATAAAAATATTTCCGGTCAAAAAATTAATTTTTACAAAAGCAGTAGGATTTTAAAATTTTCCCAATTTTCTTCAAAAAATTTTAAATTTTTAAAATTGTGTGAATAATATATGAAAATTTTCATCTAGAATCATTTACTTGAATAGAAACATTGTATAAAATTCTAAAATATAATTTTTAAATACGTAAATAAAGAAATTTGCTCAAATGGTACCAAGTCCTCTTAAAGTTTTCTCTGTAAACTATCTTCCCCCAAGTAACGAATGATTGCAACGAAAACAACGTACCTAGTATTTTCAGAAATGTACGGAAAAATCTAATAAAAATATGATGAATCAAATTTAATTTCAAATTTAAGTGATTTTTTTCCCTTTTTTTTAATTCTAGTGCCGTGGAGATGCTTTGCATTAAATTTTCACAAATAGAGCTAATAAGTTTAATTTCTAATTTGTATTATGTTATCAATAACTTAAGCTACTTTTATTCAGATATCTCTTTTTTCTTTTTGGAAATTTTTATTGTGGTTTAATAAAGCAAGAATACCAATCATTGTTACTATATTCAATATATCGTGGATTCTATAGAATTCACTTAGTTCAAAAATTAAACTTTAAGTATCAGATTCTTACATTTTGTATGTGGAAGCTGTCTGGGGAGAAAATCTTAAGCGCAATATTTTATTTCAATCTAATATGTGTTCTAAGCCTAATGGATTTTCGTTCGTTGAAATCCTACTAAAATACGCATTAGACAAGAATCTAAGATTTCTGAGTTTTTTATAAGCAATCTAGACTCCAAATTAATTTAAATTTATGTAAATTAGAAACATTTTGATGAAATAATTTCCATACTACAAATATTTTCTTGAAAATATTTTTATTAATAACCGTATTTAAACATGTATTAGAAAAAATAATACATCTTACATACATATAAAACAGGTACTCGGGTCGCATATATTAGTAATGTAATAAGCATTACTAATATGTCTGTTTATGATATAATATTAAATACACAAAATAGAAATGTGTGCTGTAATTTTAGCATGCACACTGTGAATTTGCATTTAAGCCATCACCACCTAAATTCGTAAATTAGATTTAATGTTATATAGATGATACTTTTCTCTTATAATGTGTTCCACATGAGTAATATTGTTTCTAAGTCGAATATTGAAATTTCTACATTGAATATATATATATATATATAGAGAGAGAGAGAGAGAGAGAGAGAGACAAAAATGAACAATAAAAAAAACATAATACATGTTGACAATTTTGGTTATTAAAATATTCCAAATAAGTTTTTCTAAAAAAAATTCTATATCAGACCAAATGAGTAAATTAAAAAAAAATCATTATATGTTCCAAAATTAAATTTTTTGTAATTAAATTTCTTTAGGTACAGACGTTAGGTAAAAATTTAAAATGTTGTTAAAACATGGGAAATACATGGTTAAAAAAGAGTGTTATCTCTTTTAAACACCAATCATTTGTTATTCTATAGAATAATCCAAAGATAAATCAATGCAATGATTGATTATTATCTTGCATTCGATATAGCTTTGATATTTACTTTTATAGTAAAATTATTTAGCACTTTTGCAATAAAATGTAAATAAAAAATAAATAGAATACACATCCATCTATTTATTTCATTAATCCACAGTTATGGAAAAGATTTAAAAAAATCAGTTATTTATTTACAATTCTATTTACACAAACCATCAATATTGCGTTTTTAAAAAACCCCACAACAAATATTTATCGTATATCTGTAACATAAGTATTTGTCTAATTTCCAATATGTAGAACACAAATTGCATTAACATCGAAAGTACGCACCAGTTAACATCTAATAATCATTGGATAAGGAAAACTTCGGAATTATTATTATCTCTAAGGAACTCTTTAAGTATTCCAGTGCTAGAAATATTTAATCAAGCAAGCCTGCTTAAAGTTACGTCTTCTATCCCTGGCAATAATTTATTGAATTACCCGATGCAACGTACCACGGTGGTGCGGTTTGTATTAGTTTGTATCGCTATGACTACCTGCAGTGAAAAGTTTCAAGTGGGGATTCATTAAGCAAGGAATACTCAAAACGAGGGGAAAAAAACTAATTCAGGAATACATTTATTCGTGGAAAATGCCAAAGTTATGTGTTTCGTAATTATTGCATTTTTTCGGAAGCGCATTTCCTTGTTTGTTTTGATTTCAACCGCAATTAACAAATGCACGCATAGTTAAATTGAATCGAATTTTTACTTTGTACTCAAAACAGGATAATTGTAACAATAAATTGGAAAAAGGAGAATTATATTTTATTTGAGTGAGTGAGTCTTTATTAATATCTAACTTCAAGACAAATGATCGCTATTGGCTACAGACCTCGTATATTTGTATAGCAATAACGAAGAAAACATTTTAAATTTTAAAAAGTGATTTTATTGGTGTTAACTTAAAAATAATTTTGGAAATAAAGCTATAAATTTTAGGTACTTACGTACTATCACAGCCTATTGGCAACATTGTATGAAACTAAGTACATGTGTGTGTGGTTGCCATTTCAGCGCGTACGACGCTTAGGAAATCGAGGTTGCCAACTTGGCAAGTTCTAATAGAGTTGGCGATTATTGCGATAATTCGTAAGTACCGAATTATCCGTTTAAATTAAATTATTATTTTACATTGTGTCGTTATTTATATTAAATTGTGTGTGGGGGTAAATGTATGTTTTTGAAGAGTGTTTTTTAAGAATTTTCGAATTATTTTATTTAGGGACTTGGTTCCCCTTGTACGGTTTTATCTTTCAAGTACGAGTTTAAAAATTATTTTCTAGCATACCAAATAGCATTTCTATTCACAAAAAAGGTTTCAGGCAAACATTTGCCTATATTGTGGATGCAATCTTAGATATTAAGTAAATTTTTTAAACTTTTTTAAGCTCCATATTTTTACTTCGCCTGCATTAACTAAAATTTATTATGAGTTGCTTTTTTTGTATAATTAAGCAGATGTTTTAATCCATTTCAGGGATTTACTTTCTTAGAAGTAACTAAATTCTTTTTTAGGCAGGTGGGGGGGAGCTGATATACACTGGTGTGCAAAAATTAAGGACGAGACGGTTTTTTCAATATAACTTTGTACAAAAGCTTTCCAAATCAACACATTTAATACCGTAAGATCCCCAATCCGTAAGTACATGTGTAATATGTAAGCAACACTTACTAAAAGAGAAATCAGAGGGATAAAAAGAAGCTTTATTGAAAAAGTAGCATTGAGCGCAATGCGACTGAAGGCCGAAACATCCCTGTGATGGGTGTCCAGCAAGAAACATCCGGTCTTTAGTAGGGGATATGATCTCCCGCGACAGCTAGGCAGGTTTCACAGTGTCTGTCCATGCTGAGAATGAGGGTGTCAATGAATTGTTGAGGCATTGCTGCCCATTCGTCTTGCAGCGCCAATCGAAGCTCCCGAATCGTTACTGGTGGTAAGGTACGAGCTGCCAAGCGTCTGCCTAGAAAATCCCATACATGCTCGATGGGATTGAGATCCGGAGATCGTGCCGCCCAATCCATACCTTCAATATCCTCACTCTCTAAGAGCTGTTCGGCAGCTACTGTGCGATGATATGGTGCATTGTCGTCCATGAAAAGGAACTGCATACCCATAGCGCCTCTAAAAAGACGCATATATGGAAGAAGAATCTCGTTACAATAACGGGTCCCGTTGACTGAACCTGCGTCGAAGATGTGAAGGTCTGTACGACTACCAAGCATGATGCCTCCCCAAACGAGGACACCGCGACTTCCATACCTGTCCCTTTCAATGATGTTCGAGGGATGATTGCGGCTTCCCCGCTCTCTCCAGATGAGTATGCGATGAGAATCGCTACTCAAACTGAATCTGCTCTCATCTGTAAAGAGTACTCGTCCCCATTCATTGTCTCTCCAATTCCGGTGTTCCAGGCACCAAAGAGAACGCCTTCTCCGATGGGCAGGCGATAAAGGTACACACCGTACAGGGCGTCGTGCATACAGACCACCACCGTGCAGTCTTTTGGCCACGGTAAAACGCGATATCGGTCGTCCAGTCGCCTGTGTCGCGTGTCTAGCGATTTCTCCCGCTGTCTGCCGCCTGTTTCTTCTGGCCTGTAAGACAATGTACCGGTCATGTGCGGGTGTGGTTCCTCGTGGACGACCACTACTGAACCCCCTGATAGCTGTTTCTGTAGTTTGAAATTGTCTCTAAAGTCGTGAAACGATGCTGTGAGCAATTCCGAACTTTTCAGCCACACTTGTCACACTGCGGCCTTCCTCCAACTTCTCCCAATGATTCGACCTCGGGGAAAAGCATCCAGATGTCGTCTAACAGATTGATTATTCGCCATTTCTCGCTGAGGCAGCAACTCGGTGTGATTTTAACTGCTATACGGCATGCAATCTCTTTGCCAGAAATACTGATCTTACACCGACAACATGCTTTATACTACTCAGACACTCCCCCATTACGTCTACCTGCATATCTGCGCATGTGCTACCGTACATCACCTTACTTAATCTCCTCATTGGTCTTTCTGTCTGCCCTGCCTCTTCGTTTAGCTGATATGCTAATTTTTCGACTTCGTCCTTAATTTTTGCACACCAGTGTATATATGATAAAAATGAAGCCCAATATAATACATCATTATATTTGTAAGAAAACATAACAGTTTGTAATAAAATTTATCTTTAAATTTGTTGCATTCATTTTATATAATTCACAGGGAAAAATGCTAGAAATATATATTTAAAAAGAATATCATTTAAATGCATGATTGTTTTAAAAAAACCCGTTTTAAAGCTTACAAATGTGTGAAAAGAAGTTATATGTTTCAATTCATTTTAAATGCTGTTTGGAAGCAATATTATGTGTTATATATTAAAATGTATTTTCATATGTGTTTCACACAGCATATATATTTTTAATACTCGACCACCTCACTTAAAAAAATTAAATACATCTTCCTAACAAGAAAAAAAAGCTATAAAAATAAAACTATTTATATTACTTTTTACGACGGATAATATGGAAGTATTACATTGTAATTAAAATGAATTATCAATTAAAAAGCAAATTATAAATATTGTGTTTCTTAATAACGTTCTTGTCTTAAAAATTATAAAATTTTAAATAAACAATCTTAGAACTATTAAAAGCTACTATTATAATTAAAAAATAAGGTTATTTATGCTATTAAAGTTATTGAGTAATTACTGACATATCTAAGAAAAGAACATGATGAATTCCCAATATTTTCTTACAAATATTGTAATTAATTTCTTGTAATTTATCTAACTTTTCTACCTTCAAAAGCAATAAATTAATCGAAATATAATAATTCAATGAATATTGCTAAGTGAAAATGGAGTTTAAAATCCTTTTTCACTTAGCAATATTTATTGAATTTAAAGATTGCACTTACAAAATTGTAAGGACATATTTTTTTTAGCATTCATTCTATTCAGCTCACCAATTCTACAATCCAACTTTTTTTCTGTATTTCATTGCTAGTAGTCTAAATTCTCAGAGTTACATGAACTCTTCTCGAAAAAAAATTGGTACATTTTAACTTTAAAATGTATTTTTCAGCCTTATACCAAAAATACATTTGAAGACAAAACACGCAAAAAATTAAATCCAGCACATAACCTTTCATTAAGAAAAGATCAGTGTCATTAATAAATTATGTTTTTAGATTAAGGTATCCGACTACTTGCGACAACTTTTTTTTGAAAAAAAGGAAATATGGAGATCTTTTTGTGATTTTTATATTTATATAGTATATTTTAAGGAAAAAATCCTAAAAGTGGTAAAAGAAAAAAAATTATTATTATTAAAATGGGAAGAAACTAGTAAAAATGTACGAAAAAAATTACACAAAACGGGGCCTGCTCTACAAAGATTTTATGAACAAATTCTCAATCTTTCAATTTTGATGTGTTACTTTGTTATTCCTGTTTGAAGTGATCTTCACGATAAGAAATATTTTAATTTTTACAAAAACTAGAGCACTTTATCTAAGTCATTATACGAAATTGTTTAAAAAAACATTGACTATATTCACATAAAGAGCTGCAAATTTTGAAATAAAACAGTTATTGATAAATCTGAAGATCAAAACACTTCTGCTGTTATGCAGAACATAAGCAAAAAATTTCAGCTAATTATTTTCAAAACTTTTTGAGAGCAATCGCGGTCCCCGTTTGAGTTTTTCGAAAAAAACACGTTTCGCGTAAAACGCATTTTTTAAAGTTTGACATCTTGTGTAAAGTTATGGCATTTGCTTTTACTAAAACGCTTGTAGTTTTTGTTCTAGTTTAGGGAAAATAAAGTACTTGGTATTGTTATTAAGTTAATAAAATGGTCTATAAAATAAAATCATAAAAAATTTTGCCAATTTTTGAAAAAAATCATGGTTTTTGGGTAGTCGGATACCTTAATTAAAATAAATTTGAATGCAAAAAAGTATTCATGTCTTAGTTTCTTACTTTAATATTCCGCTAGATTTGAGACCAAACAAAATGAAATAAAGAAAGAGATTTTAATTTCAGAATCATGACAATTTGGAGCTTCTTACACTTTAATATACTTGTCACGCGTAGGATTATCTCTGTAATTAAATTCCGATTAAATCTAAATTTTCGTAAGTCATTCATATTATTAAAGAACAAGTTTATATATATATATATATATATATATCGCTCAGAAAGTTTATTTAGTATCAATTATAATGCTATTAAAATCACAGATCTTTCGAATAAGTTTTATTTGTGACACAATGTGGTCACTTCTGAAAACATTCAAGACTGTAAAAGAAACATTTTACTTCTTTTATATAATATTAAAGGGAAACAAAGATAGCAATGCAAAATATGTTGACTTTTGCTTAGGAAATACTTTTTAAAGACTGAATGCTACTAGTAGCTATCTTAGACGTGTGGTTATGATCTCAAACTCGTGACCAGCAAGTAATGATTTCAAGTCCTTTTGCTAAGAAAAATGTGGCGTGTATAGGGGATGAGGCAATTTAAATATTTTGTGGTTTAAAGTACTTACGTTAGTGTATTGTGGGAATTTAGAAAGGGATTCAGATCAAGATTCACCCCGACTGAGTGAATTTAAAAATTTCGAGGTATGTTGCCAATAACCCTTGCTTTTTGATTTAAATTGAAATGTTAATAAAAAAAATCATTGTATGTAAACGAAATGAAAATTACGTATATTAATTTAAAGCTAATAAAATTTCCGAAACGTTAAAATATATTATATTTTTACGAAACACATACTACATCTATAAACAATAACACACTACCTACTATAAACAATCCCTTCTAAGCGGAGCGAATATTTATTACATTTGAAACATCCATACTATTAATATACAAAAGAAACATAATTTCCGGGGTATTTTTTCTGGCATTATATATTCTCTATTAAAGCAAATTATTTTATTTTCAATATATATATATATATATATATATATACATGTTACATAATAAATAACGCAATTTTACTAATAAATACTGAATAAATACAAATAATAATACAATTTTTCACTCTGTTATCATTTTAAAAATATCCTAGTATACAATATTTTTCTGCAAGTAGAACAAATTTCAAAAATATTATTTTTCCTACCATTAACATCGGTATATCCATAAAAAGCTTAAACGGTATTTAAATTTACTTCATAAGGAATTTATCTTCAATTTATGCATTTATTTTAAAGTAATATTGTTGTTCAATATATAATTTCATTAAATGGAAGTGGATGTACAAATTTAATGTATCTAATTGTATGTGCTTTTTAAAAATATGAAACTGTTACCATATTTAAAACAGAAAAATTACTACATCTTGATGCATTTACAATCAATTTTAACCATTTATTTATTTAAGTTTTCATATGAGACAAAAGTTTCCATCTTCATGAGACAACATACTTTTAGGTACAGATAATGTGTATTGAAACCACCTTAAATATAATCAAATGAAATGAAATATATCGTTTCTATAATAAGTCATGTTACATAATGAATATTTAAATTTATCTAACATCATCCATAACAATATTTTAAATTTAAGAGCAATTATTACTCTTACATTTTCAAATGAAGATTGATAGAGAAATTGATAAAATTTGTTATGTAAATTTAACACAATGATACCAAGAGACAAATAAATCTATATCAATGGCTGAGGCAGTAGCTTAAGACTGATATTTCAAAATTTTAAAAGGGATTTGCCGTCAAGAATATGATTTAGAAGGTTATAAAAGGATTGTTCATAGAATGAAATTATCGGAACTTTTCAAAGAATGGTTAATTTGAAGATAATCAATGGGGATAATACATTGTTATTCGCATAAATCGCTTAATGCCGTTGACATACGTTATAGTGAACAAAGTTGTGATTCATTATTCCTTAGTGATATATGCTAAGTACTGTAACTAAGTGCATGCAGAAATACATAGTGGCCTACGAAATATTATAGAGCTATATTGAACTAAATCATTTTTGTATTAATATATCCGACTACTTGCGAACACTTTTTTTTTAAAATATTAGTGATATGGAGATTTTTTTGTGATTTTCGATTTTATAGGTAAATTTTAAGAAAAAAAAAGTAACATTAAGAGAAAAATAAACCATTTCTACTAAAATAAGAAACAAATGGGTAAAAATTGACTACAAATGACGTAAACGGGCCCCGCTCTGTACAAACAGTATTTGATCAAATTCTCAATTTATTAGTTTTGATGTGTTAATTGACTCTCCGTTCTTAAATTGACCTTTAGGATAAGAGATATTTTAATTTTTACGAAAACTAGAGCCCTTTATCATAGTCATATATGAAGTTACTTAAATAACGGTGATTATATTCACATAAAGAACTGTAAAGGATGTAATAAAACCGTGATCGATAAATCTGAAGATTAAAACATTTTTACAGTTATACAGAACATACACAAATTGTTTCTACAAATCATTTTAAAAACTTTTTGAGCAATCACTGTCCCCGTTTGAGCTTTAAGAAAAAATAATTCCGAGTAAAATGCATTTTAAAGTTTGACATCTTACGCGAAGTTATGGAATCTGTTTTTACTAAAACTTTTGTAGTTTTTGTTCTAGTGAATGGAAAATAATAAAACTTGACATTTTTATAAAGCTAATTAGATGACCTATAAATAAAGCCATAAAAATCGTCATTTTTTTAAAAAAAGGATGATTTTAGGGTTGTTGGATACCTGAAGAAAATTAAAACAAAATGATGAATATGTGGGAAAAACTTCTTATTTTTTTTCGTGTCCATGGACAATCAGATAATGTCGTGAGCTCTCTGAACCGCCTCCGCAAGTCTCGGCGCATCAGCGCTGTAAAGAACCTCGCGTAGCTCTGAAGCCAGTGACCCCCTCAGGGGATCACCTTCTTTAGGTGAGTGCGGGTGTCACAATCCCGAGGTACTATATATATATATATATACATAAAAGAAATATGTATTATATATCAAAAACAAGAAATAATAGATAAAGAACATAACAAGAAATAGCGTAATAAAAATATAAAAGCTGAACATGAAGAACAAAATTATAGAGAAATAAAAAAAACTACAAAAAAGAAGAACCTAGCGAGTCAGAAAGCAATTTCGGACTTAGGACCGAATAAGTGGGATTAAACTAGTTTGAAGGCGCCAACCTTCCCCCTTTGCAACTCGGTAGGAAAACCAAATAAAATAAAATAAACAAAACTTCAGAGTATGGATAACTCAGAGAGCATGATAAAACCACTCACTACTATTATGTAACAAACTCTCCCAATCTCTTAATGCAGAAAAATCACAAAATAATTGCGTAAGAAAAGTAGAAAAATGCTAAAACAATTACATAAGAAAAGTATCTTTCAAAAAATAATTTAACAAAATTTCTTTACTCGCAAAGCTTTTACGAAGAGAATCAAGCGTCTTGCCATTAATAAAAATCAATAATTCACCAAGTTAAAAAATTCGAAAATACATAAACACATCTTTTGAGCTGACTTTTAAACCAGCCAGCAAAGACAGGTATAAAATGACGACAATCAAATATGGTAAAATTTGAATTGGTTGATTGTCAAAAATGTAAATTTGTTTGGCTTCTAATTTGGTTGGTTGTCAACAATGTGTAAGATGTTCAAGATGTGTGTGGAAAAAATGTAAACTGTGATATGAGTGTTATGATATAATGTTCACAGCAAGACCACTAACATGCTGACTTTGAAATCCTATTGTTGTGTGGTGGTTTTGGAATTCGAAGTATATATCATAATATATATATATATATATATATCTCCGGCATATAGCATGCACCACCGTATAAAGCACACCTATGCAATTTTTAATTTTTAGGTATATTCGCCGTATAACGCGCCCCCCTTTTTTACAAAGAAACCTTAAATGTTTATGCGCGATGCTCTAATGTTATAAAATCATTTATTCGTGGTATTATTCCAAGTTTCACAAAAAAATACACTTCTAGAACTACAACTCTTGAAGTTCATAAGAAAACTCATTTCTTTTAAATAAACTGTACTTCAATATATTTAGAAGTCTAATTTTTTTCTATGTCATCTTTTTTTTTAAATCTATCGTTTTTATACCCGGCGTACAACGCACCCGTAAGTTTCAATCTCATTTTTTGTATTAAAACGGCGCGTCATACGCCGGATTTTATAGTATTTATATATAACTTGTGGGTGTTCAAGATATTTGAATATATTTCATTCGTAATTTTAGCATACTTAAAAGCTTGTTTTACATTTTTCTTAAAAAATGCAATTATGTTATATGTGTTTTTTATATTATATAGCATTCAAATTAATCGTACTTTCCTTTCTTTTCAGGTAAGTCATATATTCTTCATGGATTATTATTTTATCGCATCTCACGTGAGTCATCTGTTAATCTTTTCCGTATTAGTTCTCAATTTTATACCCGTCGTAAAACGCGTACCCATTAATCCCGACCTTATTTTATGAGTTAAGGGGACATGGTACGATTTACACTAACATTTTTAATTTAAGAATTTTCAAAAATGTTTATTTGCCTCCAATGTGCGTATACTTTGTAAAACAGGTTTTATATTTAAAATTTCATAGAAGGCTAATCATTTAATTTTTAAAGGAAAAAACTTAAATTTTGGGAAGTGATTTTAAAATGCTACTCCTCCCCTACAAAAATTTACATACACGCATGAAATTTGGTTTGCAAGTACATCAAATCATGTGTAACAAAAGTTGGTAGGGGTTTTGCGATAACATGATTGGTATTCATGCAATACTTCTTTTAATGAATGCTTATTGAAAATTCCTTAGAAAAAGTATGAATTCTGAGTTCAACTATTTTTTAAAAAATAAGTATTGCTTTGATTCAAAAATGCAAACCAACTTTTGTTACATGTACTATTAGCAATAGGTAAAAAAAAATTCAAAGCATTAGGCACAATAGAAAAAAAAGCCTTAGCATTTTAAATGAAGACTAACCAGTTATTTTATCTTTCTGAGATAAGATCGTTTAAAGTTTTGATTTGCCATAGGAATGTGAATAAAAATTTACATAAACGTTATAATAATTCTGCGTTTTTTAAGTTTAGAGATTTAAAATTTTCTGAGGTTAAAGAAATATCTATAAAGAATAATTTAGGCTGTAAAAGTTAGATTTGATTTTTTGACCGATTTTTGTCAATTGAATCGTACCGTGTCCCCTTAAAAATGCACGTTATACGCTAGATTTTACGGTATTTATACTTAGAGAAATTCAAACAATCAATAAAACTTGAAAAAATTGATGATTAAGTTTTACTGTCATTTTATTTTGAAAAATATTAAATTCCGCAAATATTAAATTATCTTTTTTTATTTTTTTCACTTTATTACAGTTAGAATATTTTAGCTTATTGGTGGAATTTTAAACTCCATCACGTATTATTAAAATTTTTCGTAATTTTAGTGAATAAGTTTGATCATATATTACATCCTCATTTTTTTAATACACTATCACTATGAATTTAACTTTACTGTGTGCAATTAAAATTTATTTTGAATACATGAATTATAAAACAACCCTGAAAAATAATAGATAAATAATTTCAATAAGTAGATTTATTATGAATATATCACCTAAAATAAGGCAAAAATTTAAAGTCCCTACTACATTTTTGTTAGCTTATAACTTATTATGAAATTTTCATTTAACAAGAAAATCTAAGAGATATTAACTATAAAATTGCAATACTAAAATTTATTTTAATGCTGAAGTATAAATGACAAGCTGAAATAAGTTTTAAAAGTAAACTCAATCAGACACACCCGTCTACCACATAGACATTTGCTGCTAGGCGAGAGTCCCCCAGTATGCGACTTTTATCAATGCGACCTTTCCATTTTACACATTTTAATAGAATGTCCAAAATATTCATCTAAAAGAAACATCTTTTTTAAAACCAATCTTTTAACTTTGAGTGATTTGGTTGGGGAAACTCTCCATACAAACCTTTTTGCATTTTTACACTCAATTGATATTTTACATAAAACATAATTTTCTTAAGGATTTTATTGTACAATTTTAAAAAAGTGATATTTTTTTAAAAATGCGCTTATTTACTATGCTCAATTTTATATTTTTGCACTTTTTTTAAATACTTTGCTCAATTTTATATTTTTCTTCTGATATTTTAAAAATACATTTATATATATATATATATATTGTATTGTGTATATATTTTTAAAATTTTAATATACTAAAGAATGTCTGGCGCAGTATAGCCAAACTTGGCTTTTGCGCCAAAATTATCAATCAATCAATCAATCAATCAGGTTAAAAAATTTAATTCTGTTCAGAGTTGACTGCAATACTGATTGGGTGACTTTCTGTATCTCTTAGAAATCTTCATGAAATTGGTTGCATAGGAAACTTTAAAAGATCAGTCTTCAAAAATAGGGCACTTATTTATAATAAAATGTTATTGAATTAAATAGCTTCAGTGTTTTGATTTATCTAAGTCGGCATACCTCTAAAATAAAGTTCAGTACAGGATTTGAAAAGTAAATTCTTGGAAAAGATTACATGCTTTAGGGGACAAGACCATTCAAGAATAAGCTCATTCAAGAAATACGCTGAAGTTTTATTCAATTACTCTCTTTCCAATTCTTTTTTTTTTTCGATTTTTTTTACCTTATTCTAACGTACAATCAATAGCATTTCAAATATTTGAATCTGATTTGAAGTTGTAATGCACTGTTGACTATGGCAAATTCGAACTTTGAAAACAAAAATATATCAAATATACGTTTACAGAAGGGAAAAAAATATAAGAATGGGAGAGCAAAAAGATTGAAATAAGACTCTTTCGATTTTAAGAAAACTAATAAATCAATTCATTGTAGAATGCTTACAATGAACTCGGTAGCTGAATGCGCATGGTCAAAACTTATACTCGGTGTTGAATTTGACGATTCCTATTTTCGAGTCCTAGGTTCCTGGCCAGGTATAGTCATCATTACTTAATTGTAATTCAAATTACTAGATATATCGTCTGCTACTTTCTAGATATTTCGCATTGTGATGTTAACGACTAATAAATAAAAGTGCATTGCGAGAAACGGATTTCAGAAGGGCGTTTGCTGATTACGTCAGTCCATTCCACTTCCATACATTACTAAGGTTTATGGAGCGTTGCAGTGATTGCTGCATTCTGAAAAAGCAATTTGTTAGTAATTTACAATTAAGTTTTAGATGGGTGAAATATTTGTTACATGCATTAAAAAATAAAAAAAAATAATATTAAAATTAAGAATTAAAGTGTAGAACATACCATTTTTAATCATAAGCTTTGATGGTGGATATACAGGCAGTTCTTTTTTACATATTTAAAGCCACCTGTTGCTCAATCTAACAACCACAATAGCACCCAATTTTAATTGGAGACTAGCGATTATTTGGTTATTAAGATGGGAGATTAAAAATCAGCATAAAAATCTCCTATAGGGTATATATGACAATGCGCTGTAATTTACCAAAAGATTAATCAGATAAAATACGGTTATAAAAGCAAAATTCAAAATATGCTTTCATATGCGACAACTGCGCTGATAATTTCAGCAATAAAAATAAGTACATATCTCCAAAGAATTGTATTCTCAGATGAATTGAACCAGTGGAAGTGGATATCTGATTCATATTACCGAAACAAATATTATTGATAAAGCTGTAATATCTTAAGGTATCTGACTATTTGCGACAGCGCATTATTTTTTTTTTAAAAAAATATAGAGATATAGGGATTTTTTGTGGTTTTTAGACTTATTTAGTAAATTTTAAGAAATGTTTTCAAAAATTAAGAAGAGAAAAATCAATTATTATTACTAAAATGGGAAAAATTGGTAAAAAATTATATAAACAGGACCATTCTGTACAAAAAGTTCATGAACAATTTATTTCAATTTTGATGTGTAGTTTTGCGATTTCATTTTGAAATGACGTTCAGGATAAAATATATTTTAATTTTCACAAAAACTAGAGTATTTTATCTTAGTTATTATACGAAATTGCTTTAAAAATCTGTGATTATATTCACTTAATGAACTGTTAGTTTTGTAATAAAACAGCCATTTATAAATCTTAAGGTTTGAAACACTTCTACTATTATACAGAACAAACACACAAAAGAAATCAGTTAATTTATTTTTTTCTTAAAATGGGGCTCGCCTCTGTTGTCGTAAAATCTCAATAAATCCTTTTCTAAGTAATATATTTCAAAAATTCTAGTTGAGCCTCTGTAGAGAGGTCTGAGCTACATACAGGCAAAATATTATTATAATAGAAGCATTTTTCACAAAAGAACATTTTGAATAAAAGATTATTCTGTTAATTTTATGACAAAGTATTGTATTTAAATATTTTTTGTCAAAATGTTATTAAAACAAATTTTTACTGTATTCTAATCTAAGTGACACTAAATATGAAAATTACCAATTTATGCGCTTTTGCAAAATCATGGTTCCGAACGTAGTCGGATACCTTAAGAAGTCGATATTTGCCAACAATAAAAAATCACATAAGTATACAAAGTGAATTTTACTTGAACAATACATGCAAAAAATGAAATTTAAAAAAAATTGAAATGTTTTTAAAGAAATTTTATTTTTAGAACTTTTGAAAAAAAAATTAAGATCTGAATTATGGAGTTGGAATTGGAGTTTTACAAATCGAACAAAAATACAATTAGTTTAATGTCTATTTTGAATTCAATGGAGAACACGTGTTTGTCTTCATCATGTAATCATCGTGAATCGAGCAATTTCACCCAGAAAGGGGAAACGTTAGAAAAGGTTACAACAGATGTAGCAACTATAATTTTCGCTGGGTCATAGGAAACCATTGTTGGTGCACAAATCACAAATTGGGTGGAATATGACATATTTCGTACTGCCGTATGAATGTGTTAAAGAGATTAACTCGATTTTTTTTAGAAATACTTTAAAAAAGGAGAACAAAAATTGAATCACAAAAGAAAAAGTTCGTTGTATAGAAAATCGCTATAGAGAGGTTATTTTACGAAGAAAATCGTGAAATAATCAAGGTTCCAGATAAAAGTTTGCCATATAGAAATTTTCGCAATAAAGTGGTTCGACTGTGTATTAAAAAAGGAAATCAAATTTGTCTTAAAAATATGTGTACACTAACAGGAAGAAATGAGTAGATGAGTAGAATGTATCATCATATAATTTTCTTATGTGTGTTTCCATTTTAATCAATATAATACTGTAACCTTTTTTAACGCGAATCGAGATTGAAAAATGAAATCCAATTAATTACCACGACTTAATAAAGTTCCATCCTAAATGTGTTTTTTGCATAATCCAACTTACGTCACCTCTAAAGAGCTGAATGCGTATAACCATGGTTTTCTATTTCGTGTTCATTAACACGAGGGAGATCATGATTAATTAAACTAATTAAAACGCGTTTGATTAGAAAGGACTTTTGTCTAGGATTAATTTTAATACTTAAGAAAGCCCTGTAAGCGATGAAGTTTGAATTCTTGTTAGTTCAGATAAATAATTAATGAAAATTAAAATTAAATGTTACTTTTATATTGCAAGAGTTCATATGTTTTATTTGTGTTAAAATATTTTCAAATATGTATGTGGATCTGTTTTCAATTCCAAGACATTGAGTTTGGACTACAGAACTTTGTGGGTATTTATGTTTGCAAATATGCATTAAATTTCACATTTCAGCAATGAGTACAATGATGAAAATATGGATTTAAAATAAAGAGATAGTTATTGTAATTAATCGTAATTATTGATTTGTTAAGGTGACTAATTACGTTTGAAACTGTGATTTTACAAAAGAGTATAAATGGAAAAATTTTGAAATTTTGTATCAGCTGAATTAGAATACACGTAAGAAAAAAAAAATTAAGAATATAATTAGATGAGACAAAATTATTTAAGAGCAATTTGTTGGCAAGAAGCAAAGAGAGAATGACATATTCTTAAAACATTATTAAATTCCTACTATTAGCTCACACTCTATATACATTTATTTATTTATTTATCTTGGTGTAATTTTCAATCGTTAATAAAATACATTTTAAAGCGCTCAATTGAGCTGAAATTTTATATATATGATTATTTTGGATGACAATCCAGTAATTTAATTATAATTAATAAAAATGATTGATTAAAACTAATTATTCAAATAATTACAAATACAGCCACGTTGGCATCATTTTTGGAGACTTAGCGACATTTTGGCGACTTGTGTCAAAACATGGAAAGTTTTTTTTTTTCTCAAATTTTAAAGCACTCGTTTGAGCTGCATTTTCTATACACGATTGTTTTGGATAAAAATACAATAATTCAAGTATACTTATTAAAAATTAGTTGACTGAAACTAATTATTTAAAGAATCATAGATACAGCCCCGTTTGTTTCACTTTTAGCGACTTGGGTCAAAACTTTAAAAGATTTTTTTCCTCATGTTTTAAAGCATTCATTTGAACTGATATTTTATATACACGATTGCTTTGTATGACAATACGATATTTTAATGATAATTAATAAAAATGAATTACCACTTAATGATGTGATTCTGTTTTATGTATATACATATTTATATTAATTGTAACTACTATTTAATAAAAAGTAGCTCAAATAAAAATTTTCTTTGTTGATCTAAGTAGAAAGTGACTTATTTTTTTATATTACTTGTATTATTATATCAGGATAAATAATTTTTACTAAAAAAACACCACCGAAATTATTTCAAATGGTCGTAACACTGAAAATAATCGGAATTTTACAAAATTCCTTGTTCGGCATTTTTATATAAGTCTTAACTATATATATATATGTAGGCAATATATTATTATAGAATCAATTATCATAACAATAAGAATGTTTTAAAAATATCATATTCCAAATGGCCAAAATATTTCTTTTAAATCATTTTTCTTGTAAAAAAATATTCAGAAAACAATTTAATACGTGTATTAAAATTCGAATGACATTTAATATAAATTCACATTTAAACGATTTTTCTAGATCCTGTGTTACGAATGCAGTCTGTCACATTAGGAACATAAATTTTGTCATTTTACAAACGATAAATTTTGTTATTTTTGACTCTAAAATAAACAAGTGAGAAAATGAACTCTTTTTTTTGAAATAGTTAACCTAAATAATCCATATTTAATTATCGTTTATGCTTTCAATAAATAAGTGAGGTATTAAGGGTGTTCCCCCATGCGACGGCTTGTTTTTTTAAGCAATTTAGCGTTCTGAACACATCTTCCTCGAATAAATGGACACTCACTTCCTCCATGATTCCGGCTGATTGGCTTAGCAGAAATTTTAAAAAATAACGGCATTTTAATCTATAAGCTTAAATTCACAGAATGAACTATACTTAATTGAAAATATCAAAAATTGGGTTTTTGGTAGGGTTTGGGTTGTTATGTTTTCCGTTATAAAAAATAGAAATATGGTGAATTTTTTAATGATCGTAATTTATTTGGTGCGTATATCTGTGCTGAGTTTACTCTATAAATTTGAAGGTATTCGGTCAAACCATTCTTGAGATATGATGGAAGTGTGAAAAACTCAGTTTGGAGAAAAACGCGTTTAGAGTTTAAAGTCCGATTTAAAGAATGAAATTCTTCTGCTATTCTTCTAACAACTGCTTCTTTATAATGACTTGTAATTTTAAAAAATCATTTTGCCACCGTATTCTAGGCATGTCAAAATGTAATAATTGTTTTTGATTTTTGAAGCCATTAAATGGGTTAAGGTTACTATAACAAGATTATTTTATAGCTATATTTATTTATTCCCATATTTTATTCTGAATTTTCATCAATTTAGTTCCTAACATATATTACAATATTCTAAATTTAAGTAAAATATGATTGAAAGTTTTATCAAAGTGAAGTTAATTCGTATAACATTTAAAGAGCATTAAATTCACTTTTCAGCAAAGAAAATGATGTAACATAGAAACATTTGCTTAACTTTTTATACTGCTGAGCCATGCTGTTTTTCTCATTCTCTTATCCATGGATTCTGCACAGAAAATTTATTATAAAAAACAAAAACAAAAAAAACCCTCCTGATTCCACCTAAATTGACAACATCTACAACTGCCAATTCCAGAGCGTAAGGGTTTTAGAGGTTTTCGTGCAATGGATCCATAACTGGAGACAAATCAAGCTTCGATGCTGTTGGAGTCAAAAAGCTGGGCACTCTAATATATATATTAGTGGTAACGGTTGGATTTTTTCCGGCAGTTTTCACATTGTATGCAGGATCTTGTTTCATTTGTATGGATTTTCGTGCCCTTATAATGATGAGTTCTTAGTCTTGTGATTGTTGGAGATGATGTAATTCTTGCTGAGTCAAAGACTTTTATAAAAGTTTTCTTGAGGGAAGGGGGTAAAAGTATAGATCTCGTCAAAGCGTTTGCTTCTGCTATTGTGATGGTGATATAAGGTTGGCCATGGTTTCAGGCTTCTTTGGCCAAAGGATCAGCAAACTCTTTTCCGATATTTACATGAAAAAATATCCATTGCAGCTCATAGGATTTCCCCTTGTATTGCATCTGCTCTAGTAGGGAATTTAAATAGGGGGTGATGTTGATCTCTCCTAATACGATGATCTCTAATGCAGATTTAAATCTGAAAAAAAAAATATAATTTCCTATAGTATTCATAGCTTACTAATAAGTATAATAAAATATAACAATATAGTATACAGAAATAATGCCAAATGATTAATATTATTATTCATTTCAAACGATATTTCATAACATTAAATAGTTGAAGCTGGCGTAATATATGCACGTTGATTCACACACATCGTTTTTATTGCAGAATAATACTTCTTTACTTCCTTTACTCTACCGTTAATGTTGATAGTGAAAAAGATAAGTTAAAGCCAGTCAGTAGGGTAAAACCTTTTTGAAAATCGGTTTTCAGTTTTTGATATTAATAAAATTTCCAAATCATTACCTTTCCAATGATGTAATATACAAGCCATTATATCAATTAAAAGTACTTTAAAAGGATTTTTATAAAAATACTCAGCTGTGCCCCGGTCACACCCACTTTCACAGATTAAGAGTAAACCGTATTCACGGGTTCGAACCCTGTACCACTAAAGACCCGCCGTGTAAACCGTTAAATCTGTCGAAGCTGAAATGTCCTCCCGTTGGTGTGGTGTGGTAGTTAAGAGAGGGGGTGCCAGCTCAGGTGTCGTCCACGTCACTTGACCATGGTTCAAAATTACGAGGTCCGTCGTCAAAAGCCCTCGTGCATCATACGACGTTAATATTCAATCAATCAATCAATTCACAGATTAAATGAAAATTAAACTTGCAAAGTTTAATCATACAGCTGTTTAAATGAAAATTAACTCTTTATGTACATGTACTTTTGGAGCGAAGTTTTAAAAAAAAAAAAAATGATGAAAATATTTTGATGTGTAATTAGAATTTTTTTGTTGTGTATTATTTCTCCTTTCGAAATTTTTAATACTTTTAAATACTTAATAACTTTTTTGTAAAGATGGAAAACGTACTTTATGAAAAAATGATGGATATAAAATTATTTTAGTAGCTTAAAAATGAGGGATATGGAAGAAATGAGCGTGTACTTATTGCACCCAATTTCGGTACTGGACAGATAATAGTTGTTAACATATTGCATATGTAAAACAACTGCTTTTCATCTGAACTATAGTAAAGAACATTTCATACCATCCATTGAATCAATGGAATTTGAAGGAAATCAAGAATCTTACCCTTCATTACCCTGCAAAATAAATTATAGGCTACATTTTTTTTTTTTTGATAAGGTAAGATTTTTTTTAATAAAAATTTCTGTTTTCTAAAATTTATATTTTTAAAAATGTGTAAATTTCCTGTATGTATGTACCCTATGTTTATTAAATGCAATTGTGTATACTGAAATGACACTTTTGAAATACTCTTAATACATCCATATAGAAAGCAGATATAACAAAAAAAATTTTAATAAATTCATGAGATTAATGCTCGGTGGACTAACAGTTTGTCTTTGAAAAAACTAATTAATATATTTAAAAAAAATTCACTCTTCAGTTTAAATATAAATGTCTAAATGATATAAAATAAATATTTGAGTATTTATGTTTAATAGTTTCTGAGAAAAAGGTATGAGATGACACATCAAATGTGATGTTTGTTGTCTTTGCGAGAAGCTCCTTACATTTATAAAAATACATAAATTTCATGTTTAAAAACATAAAAACAGTTTTATTTTGGCTGTTTTAGAAATCATTTATCTAGTTTAGAGTACTTTTTTAATTTAAAATTTAGAAACTGTCCGCAACAACAAAACCTAATGATAACGTTACAAAATCCCAGCGAATACTTTCAAAATGTCGTATATATATATATATATATAATCCGGAATTTTTAAATACCATCTCAAACTCATACAAAAACCATATTGATACATTTTCACATTATATTTATGTAGCTTTATGTTCACATTTGATATATGTAAATCAAAAATTGATACGAAAGCTCGCACTAATTTTCAAAAATTGATGGACGAGAACCCCCTTGAGAAAATTGATGTAATACTAGAAATTATCTCGTTAAAAAAACTGAAAAATGCTTTTCAGGGCAATTTAAGAGTTTTGTGCTTACTATTTTTTGCAAAATAAATTGCAAAGATGCTAATGTTCAAAAAATGGGACAAATACATGTTGTAATTAATTATTTTTGTGATTAAGTGGCACTTTATAGTGAAAATTCAATTTTCTCAAAAATGATGTTTTTAAAACTGTAGTCATGTTTTTCTCAGAATATAATGTATGAATGTAATGAATTTTTCCCCTCATGTTACTGATATTTAACTATTTATATTCATGTGTGTTTTTTGGGGATTTTCCCAAAATATTTGACTGCAGTTCATATATCGTGACAAAAAATGTAAATTTTTTTAAAAAATCATAGTGATATTTTTATGTTATGTTTTTGAGAAAACTAAACAATAGATTTTAAATATTTAACTTAATTGCAAATATTAATGTTTATTTTTCAGACAAGTTTTTAAGCTTTAATATTTTTTTCAAAAGTTTTGTATCAGTAATAGGTAACTAACAACAACCCGCCGTGTAGGGCAGCGATGCACGTGTAGATGTGTAATGCGTCCTCCCGTTGGTGTGGTATTTTGTCGTTGTCCACGTCACTTGACCATGGTTCTTGTTACATGCATAAAAAATACAATCTCAATGTATCTTTTGTCATATTTAAAAACATAAAAACAGTTTTATTTTTGACTTTTTTAGAAATCTTTTGTACAATTTAGATAAAATTTTGAATTTTGAAACTTTTAGAAATTGTGTTTGCATGGGAACATACAAATCCATAATTAAATTTTTCTAACGTCGTAAAATCACATATTTCCAAATCATGACTTTTACATATTGATACATGTTTACATTATAGTTATGATGTTATAAGGTCAAATTTGATATTAATAATGCATCGAAGTTAAAAATTCTTCTCAGGATGTTACATAATTTGTGAAAATTGATACAAAATACTTAAAAATTTCGTTCAACAAAAACTGAAAATTACTATATATTTATTTTCTGAACATTTTAAGGCTTTTTTGTTTCCTATTTATGCTTAAAAAATTAAGAAGATACTATTGTTTAATAAAATGAAGCAATTTCATGTTGTAATTCACTTTTTTTTATAATTAAGTGCCTTTTTACACTTTAAATGCAATTATCTCAAAATGATTGTTTTCAAAGTGCGTGTACCTTTGTCATAGAAAATACTGAATGAAACTACTTTCAATTTTTACCTCACAAATAATATGCAACTATATATAATGGAGCTACTTTCTTGGAGACTTTCCCAAAATATTTTGCTCAGAAGCAGTTATGGTAAAAAAATGACAATTTTCCCAAATTTCAAAGCGATACTTTTACGATAAATTTTTTTGAAAAAAGTAAACAATGTATTTGAAACATTTTACCATTCTTTAAATAAAAAAACCTCATTATTATACAGCCAAAATTTGAAGTTTTTATATGTAGCAATTTATGAGAAACAGGTTCCTAAAATGGCTCGATTTAACATTGCCAGTATAGGGATACCGACTATTCTTAAATACTAACTAATTCAAATTTCAAAAAAATAAAAAAAAATATCTATTCAAAAAAATAATTTAAACTTTTAGATCAATACAAATATAGAAATATGTTTTATATAATACATATTACATTAGCAAAATGATTTTTACAAGTGATACCTGTACCTTTAAGATTATGTGCAGAAAATGCATTCTGCGCATATATATGCACATGCCCCAATAAAAATGTCCGATAAATAAAAATATTATTAATAATTTTTTTAAAAAAATATCAATGTAATATATTACATCATTAAAATAATGAGTACAATAATTATTTATTTCAATAATGTAATAAAACCTAATATTGCATGATATTTAATGAGTAGAATTTAATTGCAAAATTATTATTGGTGTCAGAAATTCTAGTAAAATAAGTGAAGAAAGCGTGATTCAATCCCGCTTAGACTGCATCTACGTTATCAAGGGACAAATAAATCTAGATCAAAGTCTGACACAATCAATTAAAACTTTGTTTGGGATATCTGTAGAGGTACTTATAATTATGGTGATATTGCAAGCAATAAAGGCGTTCCTTCCAATTAATGCGGTGCACTTAATATCCTCAATAATGTTTCCCTTCAAGGCATTCAATGAGGAAATACGATTATTGGTTATAATCTGGATAGTATTGGGTGATATATATATATGCTAAGAAAATAATCAGCACCTATATGAGTACTTGAATTACTATCATTTTATATTATGAGACAATATTAAATCAATGCATGTGTGCTTTCAAATAAAATTTTATGAGCTGTAATCGAATTACATTGATATAACGTGTGCTTTATTGATTAGTCACAAATTGAATAATATACGGAATTAGCTCCCAACAATGGCCAGTAAAAAGTTTATTGAATAAAACAAAACAAGAAACAATGTAGTAATTTTGATTCACATACATAATCAAAAATAATGTATTAAATTTCCATAGATCTAATAATGCAAATCAGTATGAAGAAATTTGAATAAATCAGTATAGGGGGAAAATAAGATAGCTACTGAGTAGTGTAATAGCAAACTCTTAGCCGTAGGGACTGAGATAATAGGGTTAAATATAATTCTGAGCCCCACCAACCTTCCCCTATATTTTTCTGTTCCACTGAGTTTCAAGAAAATAGTGTAAGAATAAGTTTCTGTAAAAAATACATGACATATAAAGATTAAAAATATATATGCATACTTTCCTGCTATCTAGTTTTATCTTAATCAAAATTTCTATATCTGCAGTTATGAAATTTATATAGCCCTTTGTTAGGCAAGTGAATCTCTCAGAGGCATAATAAAAATGATTTCGGTGCTACGTCCGTATGGTGGGTTGAAACACGCTCCTTCTTCTATTTGCCTTTTGTTTCTCATCCAGGGAGTTACAGTCAAATACGAGAGTAATTTCTTCATATTTTGCGCAGCAGGGCCCATTGAATCTGGTAGACGCAGCGCCTCCAGCAACGTCAGTTTTTCGACTTAGTACTATTTCGTTAATTTTGATTTTTACCTTTCAAAATAGTGCAGTTTTCTGTTTTATATAAAAATAATTCGTCGGAGTTCCTGGGAGTTGAGATACATCTGTGGGATATCGTGTGCAGTTTGTGAGGGCGCCCCCTCGGGTTCCTCGGGTAGAATTAACGGAATAACTAGAAGCAGCTATGATCTTAATCTGTCTTTATTAAGATCTTTAACTTATACGTTTAACAAATTATACAATAATAAAACAAGTGAGAGAATCGACGGTGGCTAAACACACAATATATAATAATACCGAACCAACGTAACCCGGACCACGATCCATACTAAATCGCCTAAGCTCTATTCTTAGACAATCACAGGTCCTAATATTAAATAGTCACTCCTACCTTTAATGTATTCTGAAGTAGTGATCACAATAACCCTAGAAGAAGTTGCGTGTTTACTCGAGTGCAGTGGTATGCACCTTGACTTTAGGGATTTCTATCACGTATATTTTCTGCGTTTACTGTTACCTAACGTTTTCCAATACCTCCTCACGCTTAAACCACGGATTACCTTTACATTCCTCAAGTTGCCACACAACTTACTCTAAGCTCTGATGTTTAAAAGCTTCCTAATTTGCATCATTCCTTCACGCTTCACTTCTTGGATTTGGTTGGAAAAGAGTTGCCATTAATTCTGGTCCCAATGGACATGTTAAAGAAAAGACGAGTGAGACCGTCACAAGTTTTCTGTTTTATATGAAAATAATTCGACGCGAGAATTCTGTAACGTCTGTAAGATATGTGTTAGTTTGTTTTTTCCTGGGAGTTGAGATACACCTGCGGGATGTCGTGGGCCTAGACAATTGACCGAAATGTATTCAATTCTCAATGTAGCTGGAATAAACTCCCAAAATATTGTTACGAATTTTGTGTAAATAGTGTAAATAATTTGTATTTGAGTGTTTAATGCATTTAGGCTCTATGTTCTATTTATTTCATGTTAAAATTGTACCATTCACAAGAAATGCCGCCCCTTACATTATAATGGCGATTCAATGAGAACTTGGCGAAATCTTGGTGGTAGAGTCAAGTTGGCATAATTTTTGGCGACCAAGTTCGGTGCCAATTTGGCGACCATTTTTGCGAGTTTGGAACCCTCTGGAATCTTCTAGAAAGTAGTAGATCTCTCCACTAATGTCACGAACGGTTATATTTCTGGAAGTTTCTGTCGCGCTTATAAAAAGATCATCGCTGTTACGGCAATCAGTCTGGATAAAACCAGCGAGTAGTGAGGATTGTTTTGATTAGCGATTAGCTCGGCTGTGCTTGTGAATAATCTTTACTTACGTCTATTTTTAAACACTGGTGATTGTGTTTGAATGCTGTGGAAGGTGTGAAGACCTTCGGATATTTACCCTGTGAATATTGCTGCTGAATCCTGTATTTAAAGGATTGGATTTTCGATAATAAATTTGTATCGCTCTTAAATAACTGTTTATTTTCTTTGGGATTGTTTTACATAAAGTCCTCGAATCCGGATATACGTAACAATATCTATATGGGATCCTCGGACACATATTTAGAAAAACTAATTTACAGACTTTTGAAAGAGCATCCGTGAAGACGATCTGAGTTCAAAATTAACATGTCTCGTTGATTTAGATTCAAGACTGAGAAGAATTATCTGACATATAACGTCCCATTCAACACGAAAAAACCTAGAGAAACGTAACCAAAATCTTGGAAAAATAGGTACACTTCCCTCTTCTCAGGACATCATGAAAATATTACTAAAATTTTGTAATGCATTATACGAAAAAATCCATTTGCTCTTATAACATTGTAAGGCATCCTAAAAGGTAAGTTTTTTGTTGATCGTGATAACTAACTATTATCTTTTTTATGTTATTTTCGTTTAAATATCTCAATTTTCGATTCTATTTTAAATATTATTTTGTGTCAATTATAGTGTTTAATCTCAAATCTCACAAATAAAATGATTAAATCATCTTTAAACTGGTAGATGCCGTGATCCTATGGATGTGACTTTTTGAAGCATGCTTAGCCAAAAGATAAACCATGCACCATTAATGAAAGCAAATGCTCAAAATTACATCAACGCATTTCACTTCAAAAGTGGAAATGTTCAGAATTGCACATGCAAATATATTTTGGTAAATAATAAATATTACATAAATGAAAGAAAAAAATAGTCATGAAGATATTTTAAGTTAGAACTCACAAGTAATTCGGAAGTACAGTAGGACCGCTATGTAACGAAATTGCTCAATCCCAGAAAAACTTTCGTTATATAGAGGTTCATCTGTTAATATACTTTATAAACTACATAAAACAAACTTTAAATTCATAAAGACTATATATTAAAAAAAGTAATTTGTTCACACCTGTTTTAAATTAATACATGATTATTTTATATATCTTACCCATCAAAAAAGAAAGAAAAAAACTGCAAGGAAAACAAGAAAAAAAGAATGTCGGGCAATTCACTGTACTTTCAATATTAAGAACATAATTTTATAATAAAAATAAATAATTTTATGTGTGAACGCACACACATTTTATACTTCTTTAAAGCGTACAAGTAATATTAAACATACATTATTTTATAATTAGAACACGGTGACAAGGGACAACTCCACTGAGAGTGAAAGAGAATATCGAAGATGTTTCTAGTAAATTGGGCAATGGGGGTTAAAGATTGTACTTCTTGGATGAAACGTCCAGAAATGTGTTGCTCTCAGTGAATTAGGTTCTAATAAAACCAGTTCATAATCTATGGCCTCCATAAAATGTATTAAAGAAAGAATAACTTGGTATTTTTTCAGAAATTCTTTTAAGAAAAAGGAGAACAAAATATGAATCACAAAAGAAAAAGTTCGTTATATAGAAAGTACACTTCGCTATGGAGATTTTATTTTATAAAGAAAATCGTGAAATGTTCATGGTTCCAGGAAAAAATTCGATATATAGAAAAATTCACAAGATAAAGATTCGTTATATAGAGGTTCAACTGTAGTCACCTGTTTTTTTTTTATCTAGATTTAAAAGTAGATAATTCACTTACTCTTAAGCCATCGGCGTATATATCCGTCATGTTCAACCCATGCATTAAGTTCTGCTGACGGATCTATCCGTGATTTCAAAGTCCGATTATTCGCATTACGTTGCTCTGCTTAAAACTAATCCGATGAGGTCGGAACCCTTTAAAATGACATTCACATGGTTGGCAATGAATGTACTTATTTGCACCTTTTATTTCTCCCTCAGTACACTACATTTTCATGCCCATGTGAAAAACGGTAGCTTTTTGAACGAATATAGTAACTTTTAATCGGTTGTTAAGAGTTGAATATATTAGTTTCCAGTTCTCTCCTAAATAAAGAATAAAATAACCTGTGTAAGAGTTTACAATACTTAAAACTTGAAATAAAAAACAAATAAAACTTGCTATACACTTGCTTTGCTCCATTCGAATCTAAGAAAAATTAAATCGACTTTTTCTTACCTCATGAAGTTGTGACCCAATAAGGTTTACGCAATTGCGGGATAATTGTGACAATGAACAAATATCATAACTTTTAACATTACGATCAAATTGTTCATTGCATAAAAATTCCACAATTAAACAAAATCTGAATCAATAAAATATGATTATTTAATGCAATCAGAAAATCACGCATTAAGAAAAAAAATTATATACAAGACACTGTCATTTTATTGATGGATATTTTGTAATATAGTATACTACACAATGTAACATATATACTCTGACTGCTAATTTATGAAGTATATATAACATATTTATAACCTATTTCTTCATTTTTCCGAGGATTATTTCTTTGATGGATGATAAAGTGATTTATGTGAATATTTATTTTTCTATTTTTGTAACATTCATAATTCTAATAGAAATTCCATATTCGATTTATCAATAAAACAAATTCATAAGATCTATACTCTCGATATTCTTTATTTCTTGTTTTAAGAAGATTTACATTATGTTCTAAAATTTGCTTACTATTTTTTTTTGTAATAATCCACGCTAATTTTCTATTGAGGGATTTCTACAGAGTGTTATTTTTTCCAGGTATGGAAGTTTAAGTTGGCATTACTTTCCAAGATGGCGACCGATTTAACAGCTGTCAAGTGATTTATTCTCAGTTTGGTTTGGCAATTCATCATGAATAGACTCACGCCTGAACAACGCTTTCAAATTGTGCAATTTTATTTCGAAAATAATGGTCGCGCGCGCGATTTTCATAAGCGAATTTTATTTAGCCATGAAGCGCACTTCTGGTTGAATGGCTACGTCAACAAACAAAACTGCCGCATTTGGAGTGAAGCTAATCCACAAGTGTATGTCAAAACACCGTTACATCCAGAAAAACAGACTGTTTGGTGCGCTTTATGGGCTGGTGGAATCCTTCTTCAAAAACGATGAAGGCCACAACGTTACAGTCAATGGTGATCGGTATAGAGCCATGCTGACTAACTTTTTCATTCCTGAATCGAACAATCACGATGTCCAGTAGCTGTGGTTCCAACAAGACGGCGCAACATGTCACACAGCTCATGCCACAATCGATTTATTGAAAGACACGTTGGGTGACCGCCTAATTTCACGTTTTGGACCTGTGAGTTGGCCTCCAAGATCTTGTGATTTAACACCACTAGACTATTTTCTGTGGGGCTATGAAGAGTCATTGGTCTATGCGGATACGCCACAAACGCTTGACCATTTGGAAGACATTATTCGCCGTGTTATTGCCGATATACGGCCACAAATGTTGGAAAAAGTCATCGAAAATGGGACGTCCAGATTGGACAACATCCGAGACTGCCGTGGCAGTCCTATGCCAGAAATCATATTTAAAATGTAATGCCACAAGATTATCTTTCGAATAAAAAAATTTGATGTCAATTGTTTGTTTTTTTTTTGTAATTTAAACTTATATACCTCTAAAAAACACCTTTATAATGGTCTTGAGCCCTCCAAGACCTTGCATGATAATTAATTTTTAGTTTAACCACATAACTGGATAAAGCATAAACTTATTTCCTCAAAACTACAAGTTCAGCTTTTTAAATTAGGCAGGATGCAATTTAGCATCACTCGAGTATCTCAACTAATCAGAAGAACTTTCATTGGAAACTATTTTTTCAATAACTTTGGGTTGTCCATCGGTATAAATATACAAGATATCTGGAAAAGAAAAAAGAGGCTGGTTTGGGGACAACTTCAGGTAACCCCCAAGTAACAATATCTTGCTTCGTGTTCTACATGTTTTATGTTTTTGCGACTTTAGTTTCTACATAGCAAAATATTTATTTATCAAATGCCTGACCATTGACCATCAGGTCATTAAGCAACGAGCTACCCAATACATTTTTGTAGTAGAGCAGTGTTTCTCAAACTGTGGGACGAGCCTCCCTAGGGGGCATGATAACCCTACAAGGGGGGGGGCGAGCTTATCGAAAAGTCGAAAACAAAAGATTATTTTTTAAAAAAAAAATTAATAATTTACTGAAAACAAGCAAAAAATGCGTTCTCACATAATAAAAAAAATACTCATTTACATCGATGCAATACACTTTTTGTATGGTTTATAATTAGATTTTCATCGTAGCTTTACGTCAAAGTATATTCTTTTTGAATTCAATACATTGTTATTATATGGAGGGGGCCCGAGGAAACTTATGAATGAAAATTGGGTCGCAAGTACAGAAAGTTTGGGAAGCACTGTAGTAGAGTATAAATTACTGGGAACAGACCACACTTCCAAATGAGCAGCGTCCATTACTTGTGTCATAATTACATAAAACACACAGAGGTGAGACGGGCAAGTAAAAATGAAACAAATGAGCACAAACACAGCCACACCCAGACGATACTACAAACTGAGCCACAGCGGTAGCACGAGGAGAGTCCGAGACATAGTCCGGTTTTAATAGTACCCTCCAAGGGTCGTTTTTAAAGGCAATCCGAAAGAATTTTTTATAGATCTTATTAATCTCGACCTTAGCAGAGTGAAGAGGTATGTCTTTGGAAAGCCTTTGCATAATACCCGTATCTTTTTTGCCCAAAGGTCCGCCATCTCATTTTCTCAAAGACCATAATAGGATAGCACCCACTGGAAAACAACCTTTGTTTCAATTGTGTTTAGTAGCTTCCTGCAGCTCTGGTCTTGGGGACCTTTTTTTCTAAGTTACTTGCCTGGGCCCCTGATGGGCAAAACTTGAGTCTGACAAAGTTACAGCTTTATCAGGAGGGGAGAGACGGGCAGAAGGACTAAATGGAGAGCTATGACTTCACCGTCAAAGTAGGTCGTTTGAGAGCCAACATGTAGGTAAAAGGACAGCACTAGCGCCATCAGTAAAGGGTAAAGTAACTATATAAATATGAAGGCACTCACATCATAAGATAATGAGGATTAATGGCTTTCAATGCGATGACTCGAACAGAAGTTGAACATTTTTTTTTTCTCACGTTCTAAGTCAAATCCAATTTGACATCGAGATTTAAACTGTAGTGTATTTATGTGAGATAATAATTCATAGGTCTTGTTGTTAATGCAGTGCTTCTCAAACTTTCAATACTGGCGCCCCCCTTTTCAATCACAATTTTTATCGCGCCCCCTTACACATAATAATTTACTGAATGTAATAATAATGCACTTTTACGATAAAGCAACAATATTTATTATAAACCGTACAAATTCATGACATAAGTATTAAATTTTGTATATGTTACTTTTTAAGCAAAAAAAGTTAAGTAATAGGATAATTACTAAGTTATTTTCCTTTCTCTGATTTTTAAATTGGAACATATTACAAAATGCGGTGGTTGCTTAGAAGACAAAATATAGATATCAGCTAAATATAGAAAATGAACTCAGAGGGTCAATTTCTTATCTTAAAACTCCTTTCAAAAACTTTGCTCTGTGAGACAAGCCCATGGAAGTAGCTAATAATTATTAAACTTGTTCTTAATTTAGTATTAATTAATTAGTCATAAAAATACTCTGTGCACCACTCATACATTAAAAGCAGTGTTTCTCAAACTTTCAATACTGGCGAACCAATTTTCAATCATAATTTTTTGTCTCGCCCCCCGTGTACAACAATAATGTATTTACTGCAATAAAAATGCACTTTGAGAGAGACGCTAAAGTTACAATACGATCTTAATTATAAACCGTACAAATTAATACGATAAGTATATTAAATTTTGTGTATATTTTAAGTAATATATATATATATTTTAAGAAAATTACTTAAAATATATATTACTTAGAATTATGTTATTTTTCTTTCTCTAATTTTTAAATTGGAACAGATCGCAAAATGATGTATTTAATTAAAGATTTATTTCCTTCAGCATTCATTTCTCAAAGCACAAATGTCATTAGAAAAATAGTCTAGTCAATGTCGCTATCTATCATATCCATCACATCTGGCATTATAGGGTACGTTTGCGTGAGTCTGGGCAACCTATCGGACGTCTGCGCAAAACATGTAAAAATGCTTTTCCTCGTACAATTCCAGTCAGTTTTGGTCGACTCGATACTCCTATAGCTACCGAATCTAGCTTGAATGTACATTTTTAAATTTCCACGTTAATTGTAATTCACGGTAATTAAGTATTTACGGCAGTAGATTAAAACAATATCATACATACATTTTTAAGTCGTAAGCAAACATTCGACCATAATAAAGAATCAACAAGTACACAGACGAACGAGCATGGTTCCGAAAATTAAATCAAGGCGATCTCTCAAAAATACTTAAATTTTGGATTTACCACTACTGAAGTAAATGATGGAAAAAAAGCCCCAGCTCCAAATGTGTTAAAACTTACAAATCTGTAGAACAACATGTGAAAGTTGTTTTTAAAACATGTAAAATCATTTAGCTATGTTGGCAAAGAATTTTAAAAATATTTTCTGGATGAGGACAGCTTGGTAGCAAGTTACGAGTGGATTAGTGATCTATGTCAAGATACTCCAGAAGGGCTCTCAACTTCCGAAGAAGAAATCTTCATAGATTTCACATTCAGTGAAAAATTAAAAGGCAATTTTGTAATAAATCGCTCTTTGAATTTGGGGTAGAGGTGGATGAGGAATTTTCTGTACTGAAAACAAAAGCACTTCGTATACTATTACCATTTTCAACATCCTACCTTTTTCAAACCGGATTTTCTGCAGTGGATGCCTTAAAGACAAAATATAGATCTCAGCTAAATATAGAAAAATAATTCTTTAAGTGTCAATTTCTGATATGAAAACCTTCCTTTGAAAAACTTTCCTCTACAAGAAAAGCCCGTGGAAGTCCCTAATAATTATTAAACTTGTTCTTAATTTAGTAATAAGATTGATTGATTGAATATTAACGTCACACTGTTCAGCTGCACGAGGGCTTTTGACGACGGACCACGTAATTTTGAACCATGGTCAAGTGACGTGGATGACACCTGAGCTGGCACCCTTCTCTCCTAACTACCACACCACACCAACGGGAAAACGTTTCAACTCTCAACAGATTTAACATGCATCGTTGCCCTACATGGCGGGTCTTTAGTGGTACTGGGGCCGAACTCGTGACAAGGCAAGCCACGATCCGATATCTATACCACTCGGCTACCGCGGCCAAATTCAGTAATAAGAAATTATTTATAAAATAGTACATCAAACATATACTGGCTGAAACACCGACTCTTCGCACGAGTTCATTTTTTAAAAAATAAAACATTATTCTTGATATAATAGCTGAACTGTAAGGAGAGTAAAACTGTGTGCACGACATTGTATACAAAAATGTAAAATGATTTTTTTAGATAAATGCTATAATTGTAAATAACTGTTTAAAAAACTGTAATTTTAAACCTCACACAATTAGCATTTAGAATTAATGTTAAATTATGAAAAAGAATATAAAATTCGGATGAAGAATAATTGTATTACTTTTTAACATTTAAAGCGAGAAGATTTCAAAATGTTTTAACCCGGGAGCAGGCGCGTACTCGATACTAACATTAATGGTAGTGCGGGGGGGGACTCAGTCACCCCAATCATTTGTTTAGAATTATTTTTACTGTACACGATACAAATCGGAATTCTAGTGAATATTTTAATTTATAGAAAGTATACTTACCTTCTTTCAAGGACTATTCAATTCTTTTGATGATTTGAGAAAAAATCCAATAAAACTGAACTAAAATGATTCAAAAGTACAAGACCATAATAAAGGACGCAAATCAGACACTTTTCAGTTATCCTACAGAAATGTTAAACCAATCAATTCTTTCCAAATATCGCAAAACTCAATTATTTACAATTTCCCTAAGCGAAAAGCAAACGCATAAAAGATGGGAGGGAACTAATATTGATAATAACCATACCATAAGATTGAAGGTCAATCAAATGGTTAGCAAACGTACTATGCAGCCTGGCTGAAAAGTGAATCATGACTTTCTTTTCTTTTTCTACAACTAATGTACAGTATTTCAATAATAATTACAGCGGAGAATTGTTTATCTTCTTAGAATTTTTCTCAGGGTCTGGGTTTCGTTTTTTCCTTTAACGAGTAATATTTTATGCTAAAACGTTTTTAAAAAAATCTCTCATTGAGGAAATACAGCAAATTAAACAAAATGTTTTTTTTTCTTTAATTTGGTTTTGGGATCAAAGATAGCTATTTGATGACGGAAAAAAGCCAGATAATAAATATAAATTATGTCAGTGTTTGTTGTGTGTATTTTTTTTTTTATTATGGAAGAAAGCATTTTGTTTTACTTCTCTTTCCGGTTATTTTTTTTTTTAAAAATCTTTAAATTTTCGATACGCTCGCGCCCCCTTGTAAGGTCATCGCCCCCAGGGAGGCGCGCCCCACACTTTGAGAAACACTGTGTTAATGGATTTACATTAGACATTCTCCCAGACGCATTGAATAAAGCCCTTCTGAGTCTAGTATACGTACTCCATCAAAGTTCTAATCATGCCAGAAAGAAATATTTGAGAGTCTTGTAAGTCTATTATATATGATAGCTGCATTCTTCCAAACTTGGTTAGTTAATTGCTTTAGGTCACAAAATAAATGCATAGCAAGTACGGTAGTAGCTTTAACCCGGTGATCAATCGTAAGGCCTGGTTTTGGAAAATATCAAGCATTTCCAAGTCTCTATACGAGTTGAGTTGTCAATCTGAACAAAATAAATGAAGATTTTAAAAGTACCAAACCTGATAAATCCATTCAATAACTGCATGCCTTTATTTGATTCTCTCAAGCATTATTTTCCTGTGGGTTTCACTAAATTTTATTGTGTAATATTTTTGATTTACTATGGGCATATTTAATAATGGCGATATAATGTAAATGATGCATTAAATTTTTATGCTATTTATTCTTACTTTTAAATTTCCTCCCAAAAATTTTCCAATCTATATAAATAGTAATATTAAGTCGTACATTTTTAATGCACTATAAGTGATTATAAATAATATTTTCTACTTTTTTATACAAAATAAAAGAAATTGTTTTATGAATAATGAGTACTTAAAAATATTTGAGAGCAATGAAAAGCCTTAAGCACTTTACGAAACAGTACGTCTTCACTATTTTACTTTAAACTAATTAGTTATATTTTTCTCATTACTTCTTTTCGATACTTCCTTTCGGATTAAAATATATGTGACGTGACAATTATTATATGAAAATTAATTATAAAAATGCCCAATTATGGAGTCTTAATATTTAAGCTCCCTTTAATTTTTCTTTATGATCAATATTTTAATTAATTATTTTGTATTATTAATTACCATGGTCTTTAGCCTTTTTATTTCATTTCTAATGTTTCATTTTTTTAACGTCGTTACTAAAATTATAGTTAGTTTTTGCTTTCGTGCACCAAATTAGCTTTCTATGTGATTTAATTAATTAAAATTGAGAGTAGTTCTATGAACTAACCTTCAGACTTTTTTTTTCAACTTTGAGAAAAAAATTTGAGGAATTACATAAAAATATATAATGCCCAAACATATAATCCTTTCAAATTTTCGAAATTCATTAAAAATATGTACATATTACATAAGAAATTGAAAATATTGGTAATCTAAATTATTATTATTATTAAAGTAATGTTGCACGTCATTATAAGAATAAGAGACAGTAATATTTCACTATACAGGGTGACTCGCTATCAGAACGACAAACTGGAAAGATGTGCAAAGGATGTGACGGGGCTTTATCGCACCTTCTATTAATCCTCTTAAGAATCTTTGGGGCCAGAAGAGCTTTTCATTTCAACCTTCTCAAGAAGAAAATGTGATATGCAGATTAGAAATGATTAAATACACTCTGTCGCAAAAAAATATATGCACCCAGAAGAAATTGAGCTACATTCACGAAATTTGGTATGCATGTAGTGTATATGAAAATAAACAAATAATTAAAAATTCAGAACAAAATATCATTTTATTAAGCGGTTACAGCTTGCAAAAGGTTAAAAATCAGTAAGTAGTAAAAGCCACCTCTGGCAGCTATACAAGCCGAAATTCGGCGTGGCATCGATTCAATTAGATCACTTATGACCCCCTGTGGAAGATCCTGCCATAGTCTTTGCATCTGCGCAGTTAATTCTCCTGTATCTCGGGACGGCTGCAGTTGCCTTCCCAGCGCGTCCAGACATGCTCTATTGGCGAAAGATCTGGTGACCTGGCAGGCCATGGTAGGACGTCATATCCTTGAAGACATTGTTGGGAGAGTCGCGCAGTATGTGGACGAGCATTATCCTGTTGATAAATGGCACCTGGGCGACTTGATAGCATGGGTAGCACAATCGGCGTTAAAATATCGTCCACGTATCTGCGAGCTATCAAAGTGCCTTGAAGGACCACTAAAGATGATCGTGTGTCCCAAGAAATTGCTCCCCACACTGTCACACCTTGTGAAATTGCTGTATGCCGCTCGACAATAAATGCCGGATCGGACCGCTGGCCGGTGCGCCTCCAGACACGTGTGCGGTGGTCATCATCACTGAGACTGAATCGGGATTCATCACTGAAGATGACACGTCTCCAGTCTGTCACACCCAAGTTGCCCGAGGTCGGCAAAAAAATCCAGTCGACACTGCCTATGATGTGGGTCAGTGGTAAGCGTCTTAGCGGACGTCGGCTCCTCAAGCCAACTTCGGTCAGTCGTCTCCTTATGGTTTCTCTTGATGGCACTGGATGTCTGGAAGGAGGTAAGTGACGTTGAATCGATGCTAGCGACGTTGTTGGTGCCGAAGTGGCCACTCTTCTGATTGCACGATCCTCGCGATCATTTGTGTTCCTGGGACGTCCTGACCCTCTGCGACGGTACACTCTACCTTCTGTGATCCACTGTTGCCAACACCGAGCAACTACCATATCGCTCCGACCGAGGTGGCGGCCGATACGTCTATTCGACCAACCTGCTTCTCTGAGGCCTATTATACGGCCCCTATCAAAGTCCGTCAGCTGCTCGTACTGCCGCCGGTTACGTCTTGAGGCATCCTAAGTCTCAATATCGTCTATCAAAGTTTTCAGATTCGTTTGGATAGCCGTACGGCGCTCGTACTCATGCTTTTAAACTCTCCCAGTTGCGCAACTAATATGCGCATAGCACACTTAGCCTTGTCTCATTGGCTTCGAAATTTTAATCATTTGCATATCTCTTACCAGACTACATTCTTGCCGAGTTTCGTGATTGTAGCTTGATTTCTTCTGGGTGCATATATTTTTTGCGACAGAGTGTATATTGGAGATTTGGCATTCGCAAAAATGTCAACTGGAAGCCGGACAGTATTTTAGAGCGATATAGAAATCTGAAATCAATTATATATATATATATATAAAGGAATATATATATATATATATATATATATATATGACATAATTCTATAATATTTCTGGAGAGTGGTTGATTTTCAAACAATGGCGAACCAAAGGTAAAGCGTGGCCGGTGATGTGATTTTCTGTGTTACGTGGTCGAGTACGGTATTATCGAAGAGGAACTCATGTAAATCTCGTTATTTATTTTTATTCACATCTGGAAACACATAAAGATCCAGAAAGGACGGTATTACACATAACATGAATCAAATATTATGCACAAACGCAGACAAAGACAAACATAGAACGCGTTTCAATCAGCTGATTACATGATGAAAGCAGGTAGACAAAAGAGGGTGATTACACAAGATTTTTGCTTTTATACCAGCAGTGCAGGCGCTTGATTATTACGTAATAGTAGTTCTGATTGGATAGAATGGGCGGGGCAGGATTTTTGGACTAGCCGATTACGATTAAGATTACAATGTTAAATTTAAACCAAAGAGTTAAACTTATTTTAAATATTAGTACAAAAACTTAATAAAAAGAATTCTAGAGGGAATTATTACATTTATATATATATATATATATATATATATATATATATATATATATATATATATATGTATATATATGTATATATAGAAAACTATATATAAAGTTTGGTTGCTGATCGCCGTGTGATAGCGGCAAGAGCTTCCTTATGAATGTTTGATGATAGAGCAGAATCTAGCTTGAAACGGAATCGGCTATAGATAAAAATTAGGAGGTTAAGTTATCATAAGAATAGTTAGTAGGATTTAATGCGCAATTTGCTAAGAATTGTTGATTACATCATATCACTCTTAATCGCTTTACTGTAAGCAAAACTTGTGTTGCAATGCTGAATATATATTGAGAAAATAATAAACTAGATTTATATAATTATGGAAGGTTCGAGTAGAGTCAATCTTTTATCACTACAAATCTAGGTCACGTGGATGAAGAGATGATACCCCGGGCAGGGGGTATCATAGGGTACATAGACGACTCAAAATCAAAGAGAATGCAGGATCGCAAATGAAGCAGTTACGAGAGCAAAGAAGCAGAAAAAAAGAACATAAATATCAACGCATTAGTAGGATATAAAACATTTGATTGAAACGGTGTACTACAACAGGTGCTCGAAATTATGATCAGAAGTTACCTGGTATGCCTGCCAGTGACGCTGCGTGGAATTCTTTACTTTCTGGAAAATGCATCGCAACAAATATTTGATACAGATATTCGAACGTTTCCTTCAACTGAAGAAAAATGCGTCTCGTGCACCAAACTTTGTATGTGGCTCTAAGAAATGGAAGTTCATGCATTTTTGAACACCTGTTGTAGTACTGTGATGACCCCCTTGGGTCACACACCTTGAACATCAAGATTAATTTGAGGCAAAGAACCACTAAGAGCCATTTTGAATAATAATATTTAATTTATTATTATAATTTTCCTCAAAAATCTCTGATAACATATAATAGGATAATGTTACGTCGCTTAAAGAGATTTGCCTTTATATTAAATTAAATCACTAAGAATACAATTAATTAATAATCTAGCTGGAACTCAAGTAAGGTTTACCGAAACTAGGATAACCGAGAAAAACACGTATTCGAATTCTTAATTGTCATTAACTAAGTCACTCAGACTGACGCTTACTTTAAGCGTACGTGAATTATATTTACCGCTCGCTTATATCAGCTTTCTGGTACGTCTAGCAGCAAGACGTCTTCACGAATCTAATCTCCTTGAATCTTCTAGTAATGCATTTAACGTTATTGGCTCGATAGACCACCATCATCTCTCTTGCTATCTCGCAACACTCGACTTAAAAATACCTTGTCTAATTTAATTATCCCATACCTCTTTTTGGAGTTGATTGGAAGTAAACGCGAATTTATATTTCCCAGAAAGACGCCTAAGAAGATTAGTGGAAAGGTTCCGTACATATTCGTCACAGTACAAACACTCAAAAAAGTGTTTTCTGCCTCATTAATGCATTGATGTTTCTGCTCTCTTTATCTGTTTCTTTACACCTACGCAACTACGGCATTTGCGACCCTGCATTCCAATAGGATTCCGAATCTTCTATGTACCCCCTACACACCCTACCAGTTTATCGATCTGGTTGTGAATCCCCTTGCATATGCATTTTTGAAAAAGAATATAGGGTGTGTAAATATTTTGAAATAAGAATCTAACACTTTATCTTACTCTAGCTCTATGATGCGAAGGAGCTCTTTCGTTGAATTGAGGAGACAATAAGGCCGGTTTCACACCAGGCAATTTTGTGTCATTCAACACGTTTTCTTTTCGCACATCTATGCGATTCCGATTCGTCTCTATACCCCTAAGGCTTCCTTCACACCAAACGACTCCAATTCATTCAGCATCAAACTTGTTTGATCGATCAGGATTCGGCTTCGTAATTATCCGCTGAAATAAGCCAAGATTCGCTTCTTGCATTCACACCGGCCGAAACCGGTTCAATCCGCCGTCATTCTGACTTACGCGTGATTTGGCAGGTCAGATTTTCTTCCCTGACTTACCAGCAGCCGGGATCTATTTCTTAAGAAAAAGTGAATTTAAACAAATAGAGTGTTGATTTTTATTGTTTTTTATATTTTTAGTGATTATATCACTAAGTTCCTATTAAAGAAGCTAATTTTAGATATTTAAATATTTTACTGTTCTTGTTAGGGTTAGCATGAATTTGTTTTTATGCCAATAGATGGCGCTTATATTTTTGGTATTCATAGTATTCTTTTTCATTATGGAAACTAACTCTAGTTCTTGTTGCCAAGTGTGTAGGTTGTATTTTATCCCTAATAATCTTGCGCAATTAATAAAATTAATTTTGCATGCATTCTTTTTTTCAAATTTAGAAATTTGAAAACTGTATTATTTACTTAATAATACTTTAAAGCAAAATGTGTTTTTTTTTGTGGGGCGGGGAAATATTCTGAAGGATGTTTGAAATAGCTTCAAAGATCAATTTGATAAGAATTTATTTAATTTTGGGAGAAAATTTAAATATTTATAAGAATGCCGAAATAAAATAAAACACCAATATTGTCGATAATTTTTATTTAAAAAAAATCCAATTTATTACTACATAAATCTCAAATTTTGTTATATAAAACCAACAAAATCTAAATGGCATATAAAGTTTTAAACTTATAAATGTATTTGTGCGGACCCCTTTGGGTTCCACCCTGGACACCAAGATTAATTTGAGGCAAAGAATCACTAAGAGCCATTTTGTATAGTAATAACTTGTATTTATTGTATCAATTCAAATATCAGAAACTCTAATAACATATAATATTTATATGTTACGTCAAACAAAAGGGATTTACCTTTAATATTAAATTAACTTACGAATTATGAAATTAATCAATAATTACGCGCACGATCAAATAAGGTCTACCGAAATAGGAGGTCCGAGAAATACACGTAACTCGAATTATTAGCTTTCATTAACTTTAACTAATTTTATTAAACTAACGCTTTTTTTGAGCGTTAATAAATTATAGTATATAACCTGGTATATCAGCTTTCCAGATTCTTTCGTAGAAAAACAGCAATAAGGCTTCACTAACGTAATCCAATGGAATCCTCTAAAATTGAGGCTACTGCTGCTGGCTCAATAGCCTTCATGCTTGCTAGTTTACAATGCTCTACTTAAATACCATATCTACTTTACATATCCCGTTCACTTTTTGGAGTTGATTGGAAATATACGCGAATTTATAATCTTCAAAAATACGCCTAAGAATATTAGTGGAAAGGTTCCGTACAGATTCGTCACACATTCGAAAACCATTTTTAAATACATAATAAAAAAACTAGTAGCTAAATGCTACAAAAGCTGTAGAATATAAATATTAGCATTGAAAACATTAGATATATTATTTATAAAAGTAATTGCATTTTTATTTAGTAACACAATACATATTTATTATTTGTTACTACTTTTCAGACTATAATTACACTTTATACTAACAGCCAAAATATAAAAAAACACAAATAAATAATACCATTCTTATATTTTTTTTTGTTTTATGTATTTCAACTTCAAACTAAATGAAAATACAGTTGTGAAATTAATGGCTTAAAACGTTAATCGTCTTAAAATATTAAAAACAGCATCCATGTTCGACAGCAACTGATGGAAGAATGATTGACCTGTAGCGGTGTGAAGGCAAATCTCTGTTCATTCAGAATCACTGTGAATTGGAAAGATCGCTACAGACTCGGAATCGTTTGGTGTCAAGGGAGCCTTACCCACCCTACCAGCTTGTTGGTCTGGCAACGAATCGCCCTGTATATGCATTTCAGAAAAATAATATTGGATATGTAACTATTTTGAGAAATAAGAATCTAACACTTTATCTTAATCTAGATCTATGATGCGAAGGAGCTCTTTCGTTGAATTGAGGAGGCAATAAGGTCGGTTTCACACGAGGCAACTTTGTATCATTCAACGCGTTTACTTTTTCCATATCTCTAAAGTGAAAAGGGGACAAAATTATTTTCACACATCTAAGCAATGTTGACTGAAAAGGAAATGCTGTAAGAGAAAAGTAAGCAATGGAGTCACCGGTACAATGATCGAGTCTGAAGAAACAACAGAAAACATTTATTTTCAAAACATAAGTAGCTGTGTGTGTGCGTGTAAAGGGTGTAGCTTCAAGAAGGTATTTTTAGTTGAGTTGATTAATGAGAAGGAGTACATGAAATTAAAGAGAGAGAAGAGGAGAAAGAGAAAGATGGGCAGCAAGGAGTGCCCTTGAATCACGCGTTTACGAATTCAGGGGATTTCTATTCAAAATCTAGTTCCCGACTGCTAGCTCCTTTTGTTAAGTGCTTCCAAACTTAAATCGTGTAAAAACAGGGAACGTCGCTAGCTTCCGAGATATTTACATTGTGTAGCTTTCAATAGAAAACCATATAAATAACAATATGTTTATGTGTTAAGCATCTGACCATCTGAACAAACTATTTTTAAAACATTTTTTTTTTAAATTCATCCTTTTACCTTGTAATGAGCTTCAACGAGGTATACGTATGGAGAGAGAGAGAGAGAGAGAGAGAAACATTGCAAGTCCTTTGGAATCAGACACGACAGGAAAATGCTATTATTTATAGTTTGGCAGTAAATATTATCTACAATCTAGGAGACAGAGTGTGGTACATAAATCTATTATAATAATCAGATCAAGTCAACGTAGCAAAAATATTTTTTCCTTTTGAATGTAGAATGCCCTTAGGACTGAAATACGCATGTTTATAGCGCATGAGTCTGTGTGTTTGCGAGCGTGCGTGGTGTGCGTATGGGTCATTTTCACTAATATTACACCATTTTAAGAAAAATATCTTCTAATTCTTATGTGACAAAGTGCAGAAAATCTTACTTTAAACTTGTCCATTGATGTTACTGGCAACTTAGAGGCTACTAAGGTAACTGTTTCATGTCAATCAATGTCCATTAAACCAGCGTTTCTCAAACTGCGGTGTGTGCCTCTCTAGGGGGGCATGATATCTCTAAGAGGGGGGCGCAAAAAATTAAAAAGTCGAACACAAAAGATTATTTTTAAAAAATTATTAATTTACTTAAAGTAAATAAAACACATTCTGACATAAAAAAAATTAAAATACACATTTATACTGATATAATATAAAAATATCAGTACTACACAATGTATTTTGTAATTAATTTAACAATACTAAGTTAAGAATAAGTTTAATAATTACCAGTGACTCTCCTTGGGCTTATCGTATATAAATTTGTATAGAAATATTAACACTTATCTTAATAATTTTATACTATTTATAACTAATCGCTTAACTTCTGATTAAAAGTTGCACAATTAGCACCCCAATGCCACCGTTTACGTTGGCACGCGTATGCATGTATTGGGGGGGAGAAAAAGATTAAATAAGTAAATCATCTGTGAAGTAAGTAAATCCTCTCTTTGCAAACACTGCTAATGTTCTTTTACTGCATTCCATAGCCTTCGGAATGAATTTAGGGATAGCAGTGCACAGAAAAGATCGTACTTTGAAAAGACGTATATTTACGTCCGGGCAACTAAAGTTACTTACTTTAAAGTAAGAACCAAACAGTCAGGTTGCAATGTTTCTACGTTATTCCACACTACTCGTTAAGTGTTGAAGCTTCAAAAGTCGAAGCACAATCGGTTCTTTAAAATGGGATATCTCTTTCAGAGATAATGTCAGGGCTGTAGAAAAAATTGGATCTTATTGCACATTTATCGCAATCCATCTTTGTTATTCCTACAGATGTAAATTATTTAGTAAGACACATAGAAAAGACGGTGCATTTTTCACTTTGAGTCGACGGAATTAGATCTTTACATTCATCAAAATTTAAGTTCTGGTAATCTGTGATACACTATAGTTTGATTTGGTATTGATGACGAAAATGTGTGGGAGGGGAAGGATTTCACTTCACTTTTCGTCCCACTCAATGACTCTAATCGAATCTGAACTTTTCAACGAAATTTCTAATCAAATTGACTCTTTGTGAAATAGGCTTGAATATGCCGATATTTGTTCATCAATGTGGATTGAGTTTTTCCTTCAAATAATTCATGATATTATTCATTAATCTTAAGGTAATAATGTGCTTCCTTCCCCAGTTTATTTCTTAAGAAATAATGCGGTATTTTTCGTGACAATTTTCAATAAAATTTTGACAGTTTTAAGTAGTGGAATTCGTACAAGAAACCCTTTCTAGCCCAATAACCATGTTCTGCTAATCATTTAGAGATTTGATGACAAAATAATATTATAAAATTGATATCTTATCTGTCACTTTACCGCTTATGGTAGATAAGAAACTATACACTTAGTGATACATTTAATTATACACTTAGCAAAAAGAGACTAGCTACATCAACATAAAATTTGCATTCGCATTAATGCTTTTTTTATGCTGCTTCAGCACAACAATATTTTGTCTACAATTTGTGACCAGAAAAACGATTTTTTTTAAAGAATATTTATTGCTTTAATAATCATTTTTATAGTTTGCATTACAAAAGATATTCTCAAATTTATTCCTAGTCTACGAAAATGCGCATAAAATATCCTGAGTAACATATTGAGATTTCTCTTTTTGCGTTATTAGTGTAGTCGGCTTTTTTTCGTCTGGAACATTTGAATGCTTAATAATATACTTTTCTCTAGTTCAGTACCATGCTGTTTCTTTTCTTAAATTTTCGTATCTTAGGTTTATGAAAAAACTGAAAATTCTTTAGGAAATATTTGTCGTTTGACGATATACAATATAAATGTATTTAAAAAGACTGAATATTCGAGACATTAAAGATTATTTTATTTTGTTTCTATATATAGAATTGAAGATTGTTAAAATCAACTAATATTTCTGGAAAAATGACCTCCCGGCATTCAAAGATCTTGTTCTAATAGTAATAAAAATTAAAATAGTATTTCAAATGTGAAATGTAGACACATTATAAGTTAAAGCATTTTTTTTAATTATCTTCAAAGTACTCTAACCCCTAGTTTATTTCCCTGAAATAGACTAGTAATTTCTTATAATATCAACTAGCATGCTTTTTTTAATATATATCCGAACATCTAGTCGAATTTCACAAATTTACAATTTTTAAAAATGTACTTTAAAGTTAAACTGTTTTCTACCATTGTTTAGAAAGCAACATTGAAAGTAATATTGCATTCTGAACCAATTTCCTAACTGCCATAATGTTTTACAAGGAATAAAACATTCACATTCCGAAAAGTAATATTCCTCAAACACATGAGTAATGCAGAATAACTCAAACGTAAAGCATTTATTTAAAAACTAGTTGCGGTAAATACACCGATGAATTTATTCTAAAAATGACCTGTTTAAATAAAACACTTGTAAGTCTTATTTAGAATTCAATAATGAGCAGTGTGCCTCTGCCCAAGTCATTATTTTTAACGATATTTTAAAACCAACCTAAGGTAAACAAAATGTACATCACGTCCGAAGCCTTCGTTTTCCCAAAATATTTTTAATAATCGCGCACTCAAAGAGCCCAGCGCTTCACAGAAGACTGCTTCAGCAAATTATCGTTCTTCAATCGCATAAACTATGCTTGAAATGGAAAACGGTCCCCATCCTTTAATATCCTCTTACCTTGGCATCCTATCAGATAGCCCAACTAAGAGTTCCCAGATATTAAAACACGCAATAAAGTCGAAAAGATAAGCGGAAATGAGCTAGGCTCTTTTGTCGCCAAATATATCCGCTTCTGGGTTATTTATGTCTCGAACGCGCCAGGCTTCAGCAAGGTAGCGAGCAATTACATCGTTGCTCGTTTACATTCGTAGAAAAGAGGATTCGAATTGCGTGCGAAGCTCTTAGTGCCTCTTGGACCGTAATTACCCCCCTTAATGAACATTACTCGAAAACTTTTCATTCAAATGCGAAGCAACCGGATGCCTACTTCTCCCAGTTTCAGATTCGTAATTGTAAGAAGATGGCTAGCTGGCGAAAAAAAGCGAAAAACGCCGCCAAATGTGAAACCTCCGAAATCTGATTAACACTACAATCTCCATAGTGAAGTTAAATTAATGTTTAAACGCCCTCTTTGAATGTAAAACTTTTAAATGCAATTAAAGTTCCAGCGAGAGTATGTTAGTTTCTCTTTAGCGTATAAATTCATTGGAATGGGGATGAATATACATTTCGAATGCTCGAAATTATCGAAGAGATGGGTTATAACACATACATATCTCATTTTTGAGAGATATTGAAAGGTATTGGGTAGAAAATATTGAGTGAGTTCTTAATTAAAGGGGCAATTTGAATTTTATTAGATTCCTAAATAAATTAAGTTGCTTGTTTGGAAGCGTTCATTGACAAGTAATAGTATGCATAGAGAATCATTTAAAAGCAGAGTTAAAATGAGGCTTAAGTTTATTTGATGAGAGTTTTGCATTTAGGAAATGTAGGAAAATTGACTTGCCCAGGAGTTAATCAATTTACCGTTAAGTATCATTTTAATGCGCCATAACTAGTTATTAAATTCTTTATCAATATTCGCTTAAAATGTATTTCAAATTTTAAGAACTTTGACATACATTTTAACAAGGTATAACATTCATTAAATTGAATCTATCTGAAGGTATCTGACTATTCACCCTAAAAACGAGAATTTCTTCATAGCTCGTCACAAATATTTTATGATTTAATTTTACACGCCAGTTTACAATGTTTATAAAAATATCAATTTCCTAAGTATTATTTTCCATTTGCTAGTATAAATGTTAAGTTTTTCTAATGAGATGGTCTTTGTGTTACTTCTATTATGCAATTATCAACATTAAAACAAGTTTTACATAAAATACAGTTTTCGGAAAATTTAAAACGAGAAATGCAGAAAGGTTAAGTGATTAAAGGACATTTTTTGTGCTTATAGTTTGTAGCACTAGAATAGATTTGACCAATGCTTTTTTTTAATATATATATATGTGTGTGTTATTACAAAATTTAAAACTACTTATAAAAGTACAGCAAATTATTGGTTAAGGGATTTCATATAGTTAACTAAAATAAGAAATACTCTATATTTTTTTTGTAAAATTTTTAATATCCCTTAAAACAAAGATAATTTGAAAACCAAATAGTAACGTAGTATATAAATATATAAAACAAAATTCCTTCAATAACTTTTTGTTAATAGCAGGCTGCGTTTATATATTTTTCTTATCAGTTTTCAGCATTTATCTTATTTCGGTATTAACAAGGACTTCACACACACACAATAGTTTTAACATCTCGTTCGTATAATTTACCAAACAAATCTAAAAAAAACATAAAAAATCTTTAGATCTGAATATGTAAGAAAAAAAGTTTCACATATGCTTTGCTACCTTAATTTGTGTGCAACATATCAAAATATTCAAAATAAATTATATAATGTCTGTAATCATATAATATCGAGAATATCTGTTCTTTTTTTTTAAACTCTTTTTATCAATCAAATGAATGTTTCGTTCGTATTAAACCGTAATGTAAATGTTTCAATATATATTTAATTGCTCATATTTATTTGATAAAAATAAGTTCAAATAATAAGCTTAGTAAGGGCTTGTTTCTGAATGTAAATGCATATTTGATCTTCATTATACATTTAATTATCTGTAACTTTTTTAAACAAGTGACTTTTTTTTGAAAGATTGACATATATCTAGCAAACATTTCATAGCGGAATAAGAAGATAGTAAAAAGTAACGAAGCCAACGATTTAAATGCATTAAAATGTTCATTTACTTTTATATATAAGTATTGCTTTCTGATGTAGAGGCTTCAATTTCTTTTTTGTCCTTAAATTAATTTTACATACATTTAATTAAGTTCAAATTTTAAGATCTTTGGGACAGCAACAAAGACATTACTTTAAAAGACACCTATAACATCATATTTTATGTATGTTTATAAAACAAAAATAGTAAAATATTGTTCTTGTCACAAATATTTTATGAATTTCACATAATTGGAAAATTCCAATTAAGGAAAGTTTTGCATAAAACCTTTGAAGTTTATCTATTTTGTGTTTTACATTTCCTTCTCATGTTCCTTTAATTTTATTTCTCTTTAAAGTTTTACTTTTACCTTACTTAAAAATATAAATGATAGTATTATTGCGACTAGAATATGCATTTTATATTTATTGTGGACTTGTTATAACTAAGAAAAATCAAATGAATAAGTAATAAACTTATAATAAAATTAAAATTTTAAAATAATAGCCATAGAAAAAGTAATCATTATTTTTTCTGTAAATAAAAAGGTTCAATGCACACATAACTTTGGAATGTTTTTTCAATGGGCTAAATTTATGTGACGGCTTAGTTAGATGATAACTATAATGAGACTTGTTTCCAGCCAAACATCTTATAAATCCATATGACTTCGTAAACACATGCACTTACGTTTTTTCAGTTAATCAAATCATGCACGTCCATGTTACCAGCTTTTCTTTTAGCTGAAACTTTCTTTTAGAAAATACATAACTTTATCAGCAGTAATAAACTATATAAATAATGAAAATATATGTAATGTAATAGTACATGCAAAATATTGATTTTTTTTTAATTTAAAAGAAAGAGTAATGTAATTTTTTCTCAATTTGAAATCTTTACCCAATTGTAAAACATGAAAATATATTAAAGTTTTACAAATTAAACAAGTACTAGTTTAACATCAGATTTGAATTCAATTGAGAACACGTGATTGTCGCTATCATGTGACTGCCATGGATTTATTTCGTTAAGATTATTAATCTTCCTCCTAATTTGTTTAACGATTAACCAATTTCTTAAATAATAAACCGTTATTGAAATGTTTACAAAGGCTATTAATAAGTAACCGCTATTCAGAGATTCTTATTTTAAATAATCACTACTATTTAAAGAATGTTTCCTTTCCCTATTAAAATGTATGCGAAAAAAACCCATTCAACGAATAACAAATCCCTAATTAATGAATTATCATTTAGTCGTTTGGATTAGAAAAAAATTGAACTTATTTTCCAATGACATAACATTCTTGTCTGGAACCAGACACACTTTTCTTGAAAAGGAAAATTTTGATAGAAATATGTTTAGTAAATTATTATATTTTACAAATACAGATGAGTCATGAAAGTAACACATCGCTTGAGTTTTGAATATGATAGGGAATTCGTTTCTTATCTCATCTCCCTCTCATAAAGCAGGGGATATCATAAGATTTTAACGAATGTTATATTTGATGACGGACTTGATGATAATGGAAGTTGAGGAAATTGTTGATTTGACGGAGCCAATGAATAGATATCTTTATGCACAAAATTAGTATTAATCTTCTATTAAAACTGTTTCATTTTCAAACGTTTTACATTGTTCGGATCTGGGTAAATGTAATTTATACAATACAATGTAAATGATGCAGTATTTTTTTCTCTACTTACAGTTGAAAAGGAAATCTTCTGAGAAAGAAATCAAAAAATTGTCAAAGATGTATCAGTCAGTATTTTTAAATTTTCAATATTGATTTGATAGTCGGCCGGGGTGGAGTGGTTGGTTTTTCACTGGCCTTCGGTACCCAAATTTGCGGGTTCGATCCCGGCCGAAGTCGATGGATTTTCATGATGCAGAAAATCGACAGGACCATGTCGTATGAGTATACGGAATGTAAAACATCCCTATGGAGGTGCTATAGGCAAAATTAAATTCTAGTACAAGTTCGGATCGTCAGAGCTGAGGTTCCTCCTTCTAGAGAGAAACTGGGCGTCAAAATTACCTGCGGCGATTTGTACCCGCCTATGTGGTGCCTCACTAAAAAAAAGAAGATATACCTGCTTTTTCTTGAATGTACAAAGTAGATTGATGAACTCTGTTAATAATAGTTCATAATCTGACATTAGAAATAAAATAAAAAATATTTGTATGACGTGAAATTTCGAGAAGAGTATTTTTAGTTACAAAAAGCGTACAATTAATTGTAATATTTTTTGTGTAGTTGCTTATGATATAATTTCCTACAGGGACATTTAAGAAATTAGTATTTTCCTTGACCTCCAGTGTTACGATAACCCCTAATTTACTAAGTGTATCCGACTACGTTCGGAACCGTGATTTCAAAAAAGTGCATAAATGAATAATTTTAATGATATTTAGTGTCACTCCGATTAGAATACATGCATAAAATTGCTTTAAGGGTGTTTTGATAACAAAAAAATATTTAAGTATAATATTTTGGCAAAAAACTAACTTAGAATAATCTTATTTCCAAATGTTCTCCTTTTGTGAAAAATGGTTCTATTATAATATTATTTTGCCTGTATATAGCTCAAACCTCTGTTCAGAGACTCAACTAGAATTTTTGAAAAATTCACATTATTTTCAGAGTTACCACCTATTGAAATAATTATTCACGTTTTTTTCTTAAAATTACTCCCCTCTGTTGTCATCAAATATGAATAAACCCACTTCTAAGTTATATATTTGAAAAATTCTAGCTGAGCCTCTGAACAGAGGTCTAAACTATATGCAGGCAAAATATTATTCTATTAGAAGCATTTTTCACCAAAGAACATTTGCAAAAAAATTATTCTAAGCTAACTTTTTGCCAAATCATTGTATTTAAATAATTTTTTTGTCAAAATGTCCTTAAAACAATTTATACATGTATTCTAATCTAAGTGACACTAAATATCATGAAAATTATTCATTTATGCGCTTTTGAAAAATCACGGTTCCGAATGTAGTCGGATACCTTAACAAAATTTTTGGTCCGAAGAAGTTATTAAACCAGGTCTGACTGTATATGTGTTTCTAGACAGTACATCAATTAGTTAATGTAATACATACAACATAATTTCTTATAAAAAACGACAAAAATATTCGTCCTTTGCAAGCCATGTAAATTAATACCGCAAGTCAAAAAGAATATCAGAAATTTAAAACAAAAAACAAAACTAATACATTAGATTCATCGAAACGTAAAATAATAATATTTATTCATATTTCCATACGACTGGAAGTATGGGCTTTCTTTTTGGGTACACCACAACAATTTCCTGAGCGAGAAAAGGCTTTCTTCTGGAATTCGGCTAATGGCATCTGAAAAACGTGAGGCGAAGAATTCCATCGAGAAAAAAAAGAAAAGAATATTTCCTCCCTATTCCTAGCTGCTGAAAGTTTCATCTAATAAATGGAAATAGCGCAAGATAAGTAAGACTTTCTCCTACAAATCCAACTCCTGGATATGGCAGGAGTAAAACATACAACTGTATATTGTTTGTGTCCTCGGTTGAATCCGTCGAAAATGGAACACTATTATTTAGGGATAACATTCGGGGAAAAAAGGGATACTGAAGAAGTGTAACAAAGTGTTGAGCTATCTATGTTAATATTTCAAGGATTTATTAAAGTTCTACAATGTTTTATGCATAAAATTCTCTCAAGGAAAATTCAATAACTACAATATTAGGAGAAATAAAACAAAAATGCATGGTTAAATTAACAATGTTATTTTTTTCGAATGTACACAATCTATCGTAGTGGGTGTGCGCATGTGGAGAAACAGTACAACCTTTAAAAAGTTATTTTAGTACATGCGCAAATAAATTTATGACGTTTGAGCATCCGCTGTACTACTCTTGGTTGCCTTTGGCGAAGTTTTATGAATTGAGGGAATTGGTCGACGGTATAGTACGTAAGTTCATTAATGCTATATTAACAGCGGTTTTTTTTACGTAATATTAAATATATTTTACTTAAGACATTGAAATCTAAAACTTAATTATTTACAAATTAGTATTTAAATTATTTCATTTCTTTTAAAAAAAACATTATGGAAAAATTTATAATATTTATTAAAACTGATTTGAACTAATTACTATTCTTCGAATCTACGAATCCATTTTACAAATGTTAAAAAAGTTACTTGAAAGTTATATTTATACAACTTTAATATGACAAATATTTAGTTTTAATCTGAATAATAAATACGCATTAATATTAATATTTTGACTCGTATCCATAGCAACTATAAATATTATTTCTCAGTAATAAAACACAAGAACAGAGTTTATCGTAATGAAAATATTTCTTCATGCCGTTTGTTTATTAAAGTTAAACACATATAAACTTATGAAGAATGTATATTAATGCCCTGTTATTTTTTAAGTTACAAACAAATTTGATTTACTATAAAAAATTATTCAAGTCAGTATTTTAGAGTTAAAAAAACAATGAAATATAAAAGATTACAGTATTTTAATATCTGTTGTTTAGAAGAAAATATTGTTTGAATTAAAAAGATTTAAATTCTTTATAAGAAAGGCAAACTCATTTACATTTATGTGACTGTTTCCTTTACGTGTTAGTTCCTAAAAGCTCTTTCGAAAACTGAGTATTTTATTATTTATTGAATATTTATTTAAAACATTCTTAAGACAAGTTCCGCATGTAGCAAATATCTTCGCCATGGATAATGAAGTAAATCTTCAACAGAGATTTAAATTTTTTTTAAAAAAGTTAAAGTCTTAACAATAAATATCCGAAATGGCTTTCAGAAACTTATGTCAATTTCTAGAATACTGAAAACTTTTTCTACAAACAGTGCACTGAATAAGATTTATAAATATTAAATGGTTTTATGAGTTCTTAGTTGTATCAACTTGGATATTACATCTGTGTGGTAGTTAAAAATAAATATAATTGCCTTTATAATTGGTCAATAAACGATTTTAATCCACGTGTTTCAAAAGAGAGAGAAACAAATAATTAAAAAAAATAAGTCAACTCCTACTTGGATCAACAAAGAAAAATTCTATTTTAGCAACTTTATATTAAATAGTTACAATTAATATAAATATGTATATAAATATCACACAATCACAACATTAAGCGGTAATTAATTTTATTCATTATCATTAAAGTATCCTATTGTGTCATCCAAAACAACCGTGCATGTAAAACTTCAGTTCGACTGAATGCTTTAAAACGTGAGAAAAAAAAGATTTTCAACTTTTGACACAAGTCGCCAAAAGGGTCGCTAAAAATGATGCCAACGGGGCTGTATCTGTAATTATTTGAATAATTAGTTTTAATCAATTAGTTTTTATTAATTATAATTAAATTACTGTATTGCCATCGAAAATAATCCTGTATATAAAATTTCATCTCAATGGAGCGCTTTAAAATGTATTATAATAACGATTGAAAATTCCACCAAGATAAATAAATATAGAGAGAGTGTGAGCTAATAGTAGGAATTGAAAAACAACTCATTAAGAACTTTCACGAAAAAGAAATATTTCCAATATTATTTTTAGCATTATTATTTCTTTTGTACCTCTATAGCCCAGGTAAGGGAATTTCATTTTTATGGTATTATATAATATATAAGAAATAATGTATATGAATCTAATAACTTGTTTTAACTTTATGAATGTAATAAATAAGTGTAATACAAAAAATGCATAAGATTATGTATATAACATTTTTTTAAATATTAAATTTCACTTATATTATATTTAATGCTACTGGATCCACCTGAGATATTGCGCAGAATTGTTAATAAATGTGCAGGCTAACATAAAACATAAACAATTTCATAAACAAATTCATACGCATATGTATAAACTAACACAATGATTCTCAAACTTTCAATTTTTGCGATCCCCTTTTCAATCATACTTTTCATCCCCCCTCCGCACTCACATATCTAAATATTGAATTCAATAACAACGTATGTTTTCGTTAAGCTACAGTACGACTTTAATTATAATCTGTACAAATTATCAAGATAAGTATTAATTTTGTGTATAACTTTAAATATGACAAGCCCATGGAGTTACTGGTAATTATTAAACTTGTTTTAAATTATTATTGTTAAATTAGTTATCAAAAATATTGTGCAGTACTGATATATTTATAAGTGTATTATATCAGTGGAAATGTGTGTTGTGTTTTTTTATTGTCAGAATGTATTTTGTGTTTCATTTCAGTAAACTAATAATATTTTTAAATAATCTTTTATTTTTGACTTTCCGATATACTTTCACTACCCACGTAGGATTATCAAGCCCCCTGGTCAGTGTGCATCAACAGTTTAAGAAACGATGAACTCACAAATATAAAACATTTATATAAAGGTGTGAGCAATTTTTTGACTCGAGAGCCTCATAGCGGAAACGGAAGAAGCTATAGGATCTCACTTTTTAAAAATACAGTTGGACCTATATATCAAGAAATCGCTAAATCCTGAAAAAAAAGTTTGTTATATAGAAAATTCGTTATATAGAGGTCCATCTTTCAATAAACTTTATAAATCACTTAGAACAAATTTTAAATTAATAAACACTGTGTATTAAAAAAAGTAATTTTTCAATTTTTTAAAAATTATATGTTTATTTGATACATCTTACCCTTAAAAAAAGAAAGAAAGAAAGAAAAACTACAAGGATAAAAAGAAGAAAAAAGGTTGAAAAATGAATGAACACTGTATTTTCAATATTAAGGTTTCGGACTACGTTCGGAACCGTGATTTTGCAAAAGCGTATAAATAAATAATATGATATTTAGTGTCACTTAGATTAGAATACATGTGTAAAACTGTTTTAAGAATACTTTGACAAAAAATAATATAAATACATTATTTCAGCAAAAAATTAACTAAGAATAACCATTTTTCAAATTGTTCTCCTATTAAAGGGTGTTTCTTTAGAGGTATAGAACTTTAAATTGCAATAAAACAACGATGTACTATTCGATTGACATGAATTTATTTATTCGAAAGATAATCTTGTGGCATTACATTTTAAACATGATCAAGCAAGGTGTAAATTCGTCGAATGGGCCCAAAACGAGATTGCCGTTGTTCTCGATTTTCATAAGCGAATTTTGTTTAGCAAGAAAGCGCACTTCTGGTTGAATGGCTACGTCAACAAACAAAACTGCCGCATTTGGAGTGAAGCTAATCCACAAGTGTATGTCGAAACACCGTTACATCCAGAAAAACTGACTGTTTGGTACGCTTTATGGGCTGGTGGAATCATTGGTCCGTACTTCTTCAAAAACGATGAAGGCCACAACGTTACAGTCAATGATGATCGGTATAGAGCCATGATTACTAACTTTTTCATTCTTGAATTGAACAATCATGATGTCCAGGAGCTGGACATCATGAGTGTCCAGCTCCAACAAGACGGCGCAACATATATATATGTCACACAGCTCGTGCCACAATCTATTTATTGAAAGATACGTTTGGTGACCGCCTAATTTCACGTTTTCGACCTGTGAATTGGCCTCCAAGATCTTGTGATTTAACACCGCTAGACTATTTTCTGTAAGGCTATGTTAAATCATTGGTCTATGCGGATAATCCACAAACGCGTGACCATTTGGAAGACAACATTCGCCGTGGTATTACCCATATACGGCCACAAATGTTGGAAAAAGTCATCGAAAATTGGACGTCCAGATTGGACTACATCCGAGCCAGCCGTGGCAGTTCTATGCCAGAAATCATATTTAAAATGTAATGAAACAAGATTATCTTTCGAATAAAAACATTTCATGTCAATCGATTAATACATGGTTGTTTTATTGCAATTTAAAGTTCTATTCCTCTAAAAAAACACCCTTTATAAAAAATGCTTCTATTATAATAATATTTTGCCTGTATATAGCTCAGACCTCTGTATAGAGCTTCAACTAGAATTTTTGAAATATATAACTGAGAAGTGGATTTATTCATGTTTCACGACAACAAAGGGGAGAAATTTTAAGAACAAATGGCCGATAATTATTGAAATTGGTTGTACCTCTGAAAATAATGCGAATTTTTCAAAAATCAGAATTGAGCCTCTGTAGAGAGGTCTGAGCTAAGAGACACTAAATATTCTGAAAATTATCCATTTATGCGCTTTTTTAAAACCATGGTTCCGAATGGTATCGGATACCTTAAGAAAATAATTTTACATTAAAATTCATGAATTTGAAGGGCATTTTATAATTTAAGCTTACAAGTAAAATTAGGTATACATTATTTTATAACTTGAACACGGGGTACGAGACATCTCCACTGAGGGTGAAAGAGGATATCGAAGATGTTTCTAGTTAATTGTACAATAAGGGGTTGAATGGGTGCACTTTTTGGGTGAAACGTCCAGAACTCTATTTTTCTCGGTGGGTTAGAATATAATAAAAACCAGTTTAAGATTTATGACCACATAAAATGTAATAAAGTGAGAATAATTTGAAATGGTTCGGAAATACTTTAAAAATAGAGAGAGAAAAAACTGAATCGCAAAAAGAAAAGTTCGTTATATAGAAAATGCACTTCTCTAAAGAGATGTTATTTTACGAAGAGAATCATGAAATCTTCAAGGTTCCAAGAAAATGTTTGCTATATAGAAAAAATTTGCAATATAGAGGTTCCTTATACAGAGGCTCGACTGTAATTGCATTAGTCATTTTTCCATTTCAGAAAAGAGAAATTATAACATAAATATAAATATATATGTTGAATAAAATAGCAGCAGCGTTATTCAATTTGTTTAGTATGCTTATTTCATATAATCAATCCCCTCAAGCATATTTAATTTTAATATCATTTTAATGAGACAAATGTACCTAACACACTTTTCTAATTCTTATTTTTAAAATAAGGAGGGATTGCTTGTTGAAATTTACATCACAGACAGTACGACTCGCATCATTCACGGCCAGTACGACTCGCATCATTCACAGCCAGTACGACTCGCATCATTCACATCCAGTTCGACTCGGATCATTCACGGCCAGTACGACTCGCATCATTCACAGCCAGTACGACTCGCATCATTCACAGCCAGTACGACTCGCATCATTCACAGCCAGTACGACTCGCATCATTCACAGCCAGTACGACTCGCATTATTCACAGCCAGTATGACTCGCGTCATTCATAGCCAGTACGAATCGCGTCATTCACATCCAGTACGACTCGCGTCATTCACAGTCAGTACGACTTCCATCATTCACATCCAGTTCAACTTGGATCATTCACAGGCAGTACGACTCGCATCATTCACAGCCAGTTGAATTTTTCAAAACCCTTTTTTTTTATTATTGGCGAATTTCTACTTTAAAACAACCATGTTTACCAAATTTCGTATCCGTTGGTCTGATAGTTCAACAACGGAATTTTTTTTGTCTATAATGCAGTGATCCTCAAAGTTTCAATATTCCCGACCCAATATTCAATCATAATTTTCATCGCGCCCCCCTCATACAATAACAATGTATTGAACTCAATAAAATAATATACGTTTATGCTAAAACTACGATACGACATTAGCAAGTGTTTCTCAAACTGTAGGGCTTGCCCTTCTGGGGGAGGGCTTGATAACTTAGTGAGGGGGGCGCGAGCACATTAAAAAAATCAAAAACAAAATATTATTTTGAAACATTATTTATGTACTGAAAGTCAATAAACAATAAACATTCTGACATAATAAAAAATAAAATACACATTTAAACTGATGTAAATACGCTTATCAGTACTGCACAATATATTTTATAGTTATATTAACAATACTAAGTTAAGGACAAGTTTTTGATAATTAACAGAGACCCCATGGACTTGTATCAACACTTATCTTTGATAATTTGCCGGGTTTATGATTAATCCATTAATTGCCGATTAAAAGTTACGCCATGCGATCTCCAATTCCACCGTTTCCCACGTACATGCTCGTATGTGATGGGGGTTTGCGGGGGGGGAGAGAAAACGAATAAAAAATAAGTAAATCCATCCCAAACACTGTCAAGGTCCTTTTATTGTACATTGTAAAGCCTTCGGAATAATCTTATGGATATAGCAGAGAACGGAAAAGATAGTACTTAGGAAAGACGTGTATATACGACCAGAAAATTAATGCTTTAGATAAGCGAGACGTTTATATACACCTGTGACACTTAAGAGGTTAAAGTCGTATTGTAGCTACAGGGTAAAATCATAGTGTTATTGAATTCGATTCACTGTTATTGTATGGAGGGGGGCATGATGAAAATTATGATTGAATATTGGGTCGCGAATATTGAAAATTTGAGAAGCACTGCTTTAACTTCTTAAGTGTCACCGGCGTAAATAAACGTCTCGCTCAGCCAAAGCGTTAATTTCCTCACACGTATATATACATCTTTCCGAAGTATGGTCTTTTCTGTGCACTGATATCCATAAAATTATTCCAAAGGCTTTGGAATGCAATAAAAGGACCTTGACAATATCTGCGAAGGATTTACTTATTTCAGACTATTTGCTTCTTTATTCCTTCCTCCACCCCAATACAATGGCATAACTTTTAATCGGCGATTAAGAATTTTAATTCTAAACCGTACAAATTTTTAAAATAAGTCATAATTTTTTATGTAAGTTTATATATGAGAATCCCATGGGTTCACTGGTAGTTAATAAACATGATCTTAAACATATTATTGTTGATTTAATTATAAAATACATTGTGTAGCACTGATACAATTATAAGTATAATATATCAGCGTAAATGTGTACTTTATTTTTTATTACGTCAGATCGTTTTTTGTTTATTTGCTTTCCATAAATAATTAATTGTTTTAAATAATGTTCTGTTTTTGACTTTTCAATATGCTGGTGTCCCCCTTGCAGAGTTGTCACGCCCCCTAAGGGGTAAACACAGTTTGAGAAACACTGCCATAATGCAAACTCCTTTGGAAGTCGAATTTCAAAAATCCCGTTCTTAGCGGATATCTACAAATTTAAATGAGTATTCCTACAAAATGTCGAGACTGTAGGTTAAATAGTTCAGGAAATCTGGTGACGGAGTGAGTGAATGAATGATTGAGTCGCTTTTTTTCGAGTGATATTATCGGTTTTCAAAACCCTTTTTCACGTCTAAAAACAGGACTCATTTCAGTCGAGCATTAAATCATTTCTTCTCACAATTTCAATATTTATGACCCAATTTTCAATCATTATTTTCACACCTCCCACCCTGTATTTAGCGATGTATTGTATACAATAATGACGTTCTTTGACGATATATAGCTACATTACAACCTTAATTGTACACCATACAAATTATCAAGTATTAAATTTTGTATATATTACTTTTAAGTAATAGATGTTTTAAGTAAACTACTTTAACCATAACGTTACTTTTCCTGTCTACATTAATAAGTAAATTATATCAGTGTAAATGCGTATTTTATTTCTTATAATGCCCTAATGAAGTTTAGTTTGCTTCCTTTCAGTAAATTAATATATTTTTTAAAGTAATCTTTTATTTTCGACTTTTCGATGAGCTCGCTTCTCCCTCATAGGGTTAAAACATCCCTCCAGGGGGCGCACCCCATAGTTTGAGAATCGCTGATTTTAATTCATTTCATACAAAACGAAATCGAAGAGAAATTGCAATAACAGTTTAATGGGCTATCAGTTCAATTTTTTAAATAAGGAAGCCTCATATTTCTACATTTAAGATATATTTATTCGGAAATCATTGTATTAGTATTTGACACAAATTTTGCCTAAATAATTATAATCTGTTTTAATCAATATGAATTCAAAGGTATCAGAATTTCTCATTGGCTTAACTAATTTAAAGTTGTTCTTGTTACAATACATGGCTTATTATTTTATATTTTTCATAAATAGATTTAATTATAAAGTAATAGTACTTTTAATAACACAGTATTTTCTATATTACATTTTCCACATAAAGCCAATAAGTTCAAAAACATTTGACTAAATTTATGAAATTCATATGCATAGTTTGCAATCAAAGCATGCAACAATCATAATATTAATATTTCATTTGTAAAAGCTTTCTTTTTTATTTTATTCGTTAAAAATTAGAAATAATATTTTTAAAAAAGGGATTTTAGCACTACTATTTTAAGAAGAAATTATATAATTTAAATTTTGCAAGTTTTTATTAATCTTTATTTACTTATTTTATTTACAAAATGTATCCAAACTAATCCTAAAAATATTAATCAAAACAATTTGCCATATTAAAAGAATTCAGTTCACTATAGTCAATGGATGCATTTATTATGAATTTTAATACATCCCAAAATGAAACATTAATGTAATATTGCAAAGTAAATATCATTTATTTACCCTATTTTTCGTAAATTTTCATTAGAAAGATTTTTACAATTAAGTAATATTTAAACATTTTAATTTTAGGCATAATGCATTTTCATAAATATTTATTTTATTAGAAGCGAACAATTCTGTAATTAAATATTTTATTTAATTTTTTATACATTTTGATATAAGTTGATTCAGCAAACATTCCAAAAGATAAATACTACTACGCTTTATTTCCTTTTGTAAATACTGAATTAATTATTACTGCCAACAATGCAGACTTTTATATGAAGCATAAATAATGCAATACACTCACATACTTTGTCTGGAAATATTACATTATAACCAATAACAACGACTGTGAAACGAGACATATTTTTTTTTTAATATGAGACTGTGTTAAGCCATTTTTTATGTAGAACCTAACAGTTTGTGAAATACATATTAATTAAAGATGGGTTTATGTCTTCATAATAATTAGAAAAACAGTGTTTTCTTAATTAATATGTGCCATTTGACAGTAATTTACATCTGAAACATAATGCATATATGCTTCATTTTCATGTAAATCTTGTATATACTTTCTCCTTTAAATAAATGTACTCTTGGGATTTCTTTCAATGTCTGTAAATAAGACAATAGCACAACTTTCAAATAAATGGACAATAATTATTATTAAAACAATAATATGTATCCGGAAATTTCTTTTATTGTATTTAATTTTTTAATACTAACTTTAAAAATCAAAATATATTTTCTATTACTAATAAGAACGATTGATAAATCTTTAAAAAATACGTAGCCAGATCATTATTAGAATTCAATATAGGATTATTTATAATTCCCTGTGAGGGTTGAACGAACTGTAACAAAAACACTAAGATGGATACAGGAAGAAAAAGAACATATGAAAGAATACAGAAAAAAATATTCAAGTTTTATTTATCTTTCACGTGTTCTATATGTAAATCCTTGGTCACACGGCATACGTTGATGCGATAGCTCAGTTACTGATTCACTTTAGAGTCAACATGGTACTATCAACATTATTGACAGCTCGAGTTATTCTTTCATGCAGTTCTACTATGTGACGCAACAAAAAGAGAGGGGGCAAAAACTTAGATCTTATGTAAAAGAATATTTTTTGAGTAACAAGAATAACAAGAGGATAATCTTTGTATATATATCATTGTCTAATTTACATTCAAAAAATTAAAATTTAAATTTAAATTAAACTACCTTAAGTGTAATGTGGAAATTTACGAATTTTGTGTCAAACAGTGTAAAATATTTGTATTTGAATGTGTAATGCATTTATTTTACTCTAAATTAGATTTAATTTACGTTAAAATTGTATAATTCACAAGCAAAAGCCGTTCCTTACGTTATAATGATGATTCAATGGGAACTTGGCGATAGAGCCAAATTGGTGTCATATTTGGTGACTTGACGATCATGTTGACAACCATTTTTGGCGAATTCAGAACCATCTGTATTCTTCTGGAAATTAGAAGAGAAATCCGCTAATTTCAAGATCTATGACGCAAGCGGAGCTTTTATCGAATTATCCGCAAAGGATATAAATAGAGAAAGAGCTCGCCGAAAATGAGTCGGTCTGGTTTTGACTATAGATCAGTTAGTATTGCTCTGATTGTTGAAGCGATTAGTGATTACTTCAGCTGTTGAAAGAACGATTGCTTGTGAATAATCTTTTACATACGTGTATTTTAGACACCTATGATTGTGTTTGAGTTCTTCTGAGATTTATTTGTGAATATTGTATTGCTGAATCCTGTATTTAAAGGAGTGGATTTTCTGCAATAAATTCGCATCGCTCTTAAAGAAATGTCTTGTCATTTGTGCGACTGATTGGAATAAAATCCGTGTGAACCCCGGATAGATTTAACAATATCATTGCCTAAGTTACACTAAAAAAGTTAAAATTTAAATTAAACTACCTTAAATGTAATGTGGAAGTTTTTCAAAATTAACTCCACAGTATCTGTCCTTTCACATCATCAAATTATTTATCTACCCCTGTCAGCAAAAAGAATAACTTTACTGAAACGTCTAATTAAGCATAAAAATAAGTAAATTTGATTAAAAACTGAGTACGTAATGTTTTTTAAAAGATGTACAAGATCCTGTGCAATTACATAAACTTATTAAAAACTTTGTCAGAGCTGTAGTGCACAGAAATTGAATAAGTGTCATTAGATAAAAACATTTTGCAACTCTAGTGTTACAGTTGATAAATCGAGCAAAAATGAATCAAATTAACCTACATCTGCCCTCAGGGTTTGCGTTTTATGTTGTTAAATCTATCGAAATTGTATTTTTTTTACTCACAGAAAAAATTAGTAAAATAATACATTAAATGTCCCCACAAGAATCGTTTTTCATACGATTCAAGTAATTTATAGAAAAGAAAAAGGCTGCTAAGTGCTACTGATTTCGAAACTGCAGATTCTTATGTGCAATGACCTGAAAAAACCTCGATAAAAAGTAAATTTCACCACGTGGATAAATTTTCTAATTGCAATTAATTAAAAAAATGATACCTTAAGAAGATAAATTAAAATAATTAAAATGTTATTTGTGACACTGTTCATGCTCGAGAAATATGCAGAATGTTTTATGAAGAGCTTTCTTTATAATTTATTCATTTAAAAAAAATCATATTTTTTTTATGAATGTAATTAACGAAGAGCCGGGTTTTTTTCTGAAATATCCTTTTCTTAATTTCATTAGAACTACTTCTTCTCGCATCTTAAATAATCATATTTTTTCTTTAAAAAAAGTGTTCTTAAATGACCTTAAATGTTGCAAAAAGCTCACACCCAAAAAAATGGCTACATAAAAGTCATAGTAAGTGAAGTAAAAACTATCTTAAAACAACACAAATATTATTTTTTCTAACTCTAATCTTTTTTTAATCTTTAATTACGCTGAAAAAGAAGATTAAATTAAAACAAGAAACATGTTTTAATCTATCTTTTGTTACAAGTATATTATAAAAGTTACACTTGCTAAGTTTACTTAAAAAATGTTACGCATAATAAATACTTAAGTAACACAAATTTAAAAAAAAGATTTCATGGATGATATATCTATGTATGAATATATTATTTTTAAGAAAATATTGGATAAGTTATTTTTTTAGAAAATTAACTAATTAAAAGTTTAATAATTGTACTGAGAAAGGAATATTCCCTTTATAAGTAGTTATTATTGATTCAGTATGAGCTAACGCACATAATATAATTGAAACTAATACCAGACCTAATTATTATTAAGAGTACCCGTACTGTAATTAAGTACCCTCATTATAGTACGAGCGCAGATTAGTAACCATCTCAACTTACCTTGGTCTCGATCTTCATTTAATCGACCTTCCAGCCCTTGTGGAGATTTTAATGAAACGTTTAGTCATATCATAGTAAAACTTACAGCTAAATAAAAAGATAGGAATTGAATTGAAATGAAAAAATCACTGGTAGTTTTAACGTCAATTTGTAAATCCACTTAGAATATTCATGTAGAATAATTAGGAAAACTATAACTTAAATGCTGCTGAATTTACAATCTTATTCATTGAATTATCAGGATTCAGTGTTACCAGGTCCAACACCTATTCATAGTTTAAAACTTCAAGATTTATTTCAAATAGTTTTTGCATAGTATTTATCTATTATATTATTCAGTACTAGACGCAGTTTCTTACAGAGAGAAGATTTACTGTATATTGCAGACAGTTTTATATATCTACTTGTGATCAAACGTTTGTTCAAATAGTGCATAAAAATTTTTTAAAAACGCATTTTTGAAATGCAACAAAATTTAAAAGTACTAGAACATTCGGTCAGGAAATAAAATGTTTGATGCTCTAACTTAAACTATACTTTACATTTTGTTGAATAGTATTTCATTTGTCGTTACGTTCAGTTAAACTGTATATTTTACCTACAGACACCAAATTATAAACTAAAAGCACGGAATAAGAAAAAATTAAATGTAATTTCACCTTTTGAAAAATACACATTATATATATATAACTTCCATATTAATATATAATATTTTTTACGAGGAACATTGAAGGATATGTTACTAGAACGAAGTATTAAAACATATTTAAACAAACGTTCCCAAGTTACAACCATTTTTACTATACATTTCTCCAAAGTTGGGGTGTACAATACAAGATTCTGTAAGTCCTTCTTTTTGAACATTATTTTTAAATAAACATCACACTTAATGTATCGGTTCAATTATTTTTATTTTATATTTTATTTGCTTTATTACTTTCCACTCGGTTGTGTTGTTTCTTTTTCTGTTATTTGACAAAATTCTTATTTTCTTTTTTTAATTTTTTTTTTGCAATTTTGAGTAAAAATAAGAAGAGGATGATTCTTTAAACCAAATTTAGCCAAACAGTTGAAAAGGTATTAAATTAAGAGAAAAATCTCCAGTTGAAAGAAAAATTCATTAAAGTTAGATATTAGTTATGCTTTTAGAAATATTTTTTAAAATATTCACAGCTGTGTGTAATCACGAGATATTGAAACATTTGATAAATTTATTTCTTAAATATATGCAGATAGAACTGTGGAGAAGTATGGAATAAATATGTTAATACTTTTCTATTAAACTATTGAGTGTAAAGGAAAGTTCTGTCATTTTTACTGAAGAAAAAACAAAAACAAAATCCATTTTATTTCAAATATAATGTCCTTTGTTAGTGGCAACTGTCTGCCTACTTTCTGGTATATAGCTTATCTAATTTCCTGAAAAAGAAGTCCTCTTTTTAGAAGACAAAGTGTTCTTCCAAATTCCATTTGGACACCCTAATAATTTATATATTTATTTCCATCAAGAAAGTTTTTGCAACGTCCTGATCAAATGAGAGTCAACATGCAATATGAGGAGTATATGATGTGGTTGAGGTAAAGTTACTCAACTCAACTCTGAAATTTTTATGTGGTGTTTCTTCGTACGTGGAGTCTAGCATTGTCGCTATGAAGAATAACACCCTTTCTTTTGGCGAAAGTGTAAGGGTGCCCCTCTCGGGTGCCCTTCTCCTTGATTATCAGCGTGAGCTAGAGGTGTAAGAATAAATGAAGAACTAGAAGCTGCCATGATCTTAATATGACTTTATTAAGATCTTAAACTTAATTCTCTAACATATTAGATAATAATAATATATGTGAAAGAATCTACGGTGGCTAAACACACAATATATATAATGCCGAAATAACGCAACCCGGAACACTATCAATAACTGAGCCGCCTAAGCTCAATTCCAATGCGATCACAGATCCGAATATTTAAATAGTCACTCCTACCTTTAATGTCGAATGAAGTAGCGATCAATCTGATACTAGTTGAGGTTCACTGGAGTGCAATGGTATGCACCTTGACCTAAGGACTCTCTGTCACGAGTAACTTCTGTTGACTGTCACTTAACCTTTCAAAACCTCTTCACTCTTGAATCACGGACTATCATAACATTCCCCAAATTGCCACCCTGCTTACTCTAAACTTCTGTTATTTAAAAGCTTCCTAATTTGCATCTTTCATTCACGCTTCACTCCTTGGTTTGGTTGGAAAAGAGTTGCCATTAATTATGGCCCCAAAGAACCCAAAGGACATGTTAATGAAAAGACGCGTGTGCCTGTCACAAAAGATAACCGTTTACGTTGAAAATTTCATTATTCAAAGCCTCAAGTTGTGAACAGTAACATCCATTTCATTTTCTTTCGGCAACTCATAGTGCACTATGTCCTTGCTGTCTCACCATCAGCACAACATATTTTTCTTCTAATACTTGGCAGGTTTGGATGCAGATAGTGATGTATCTCTTTCGTAAACTTATGACTTTTTTTCTCTTAATCACGTGTTTGCACACTATCCACTTGAGATAGCCCCTACCTGGGGGTACCATCTCTTCATCTACGCAACCAAGATTTGTGGGGGATAAGAATTGATCACCCAGTTTTAGTCATAATAAATCCAATTTATTATTATCCAAATATATTGACCAAACAAGTTTTACAATAGGAAGACAATCAGGAGTGATCCTAACCACTTACCTTTAAGCAAAGTTATCCTATGAATCTTAATCTTCCTTAATTTCCTTAACTCGCTAATGCCCATTTTATAATTGCGCTTCTAAATTTAATTTCTTACCTTCAGCTCACGGCGTTCATCATCTCAGCTTCCTTTCTTTTTTCTCTCTATCACGCGAATAGTAAAACTCCACTATATGTCTACAAACTAATCTGAATATCACGGTTTCTTCTTGAGAAGCTTGGCTGTGAAATAACTTAATGTTGGTCCCAAAGGTTCCCCAAGAGGATTATTATGAAAACGTGGCAAAGCTTCGTCACACACTTTTCATCTCCAGTCAACAAATGGTACAAAAAACAGTTTCCTTTTGTGACGAGCAAGATTGAAGAACATATCGAAATTCTGTCCATTACATATTTTTTTGCTTTATTCGTGTGACACTCAAACAGAGGGTTAGGACACAAATTTCTCGCCAAACAGGTTCCATAAGTTTATTTTTGTCTCCATCTTATTATTCTATTTTTGGAACTCAAACAACATACGAGGGCTCAGGCATAAGACATGACAACTATTTTTTTTCTTGTAGATATGTGAATGGATCACAAACATTTATGCGTCATGTAAAGTTCTGCAGCCATAGTGTGTATGCTGAGCAACATATGGATCTGTGATAGCTGGTAGTAGCGCAGTGAGGGCTGGGAATTCCGTCAGTTGGTGAATGTCGTGTGAGATGGAAGTAACCCGTTTTGAGCAGCCCGCTTTCATCAAAATAGCCGTTCTCTGAGGGAGAATTTCGATGGAATGTCACAGTGAATTTGTTCTGACCCTATGACTTTGATTCCATTCCCAAGATTAAGGAACCAATACGCGGTAGTCGGTTTGCAACACGAGAGGACATTGCTAATGCTGTGCACTAACAGGTGATCCGATTCACACATGGCACGGCAAATGCTGAGGCTGGTGGTGGTCAGCGCCTCCCACATCGTTGTGGTGGTAGTAGTAGGGGACTACATTGAGGGTCTTTAGGCCCAGGTTTGTCAGGTCAACTTTATGTGTACTGCGCTGTCATTCTTTTGCACCGTGAAGGCCATATTGCCCTGTATACTACCGTGATTAATTAGTGTGTTACGATATTTCAGTGCTATTCATTGTCCACACATGTAGTGAACACCCTGTCCTTCCGTCTGTATATGTCACATTTTCAAACCGCACTGGTATTTTCAAGAATAATAATTGCCATGACTTTGTCCCAATCCTCATACAATGTATTAAGAGTGCACATTTTCTTCACTCATTGTGACAGCTTTACTAGTTTAAAAAAAACTAATATTAAAAAATTGAGAATAAATCATCAATAGTATAGTAATCTAACTGTTTAAACTGGTTTCAGTTGGATACGAATTCTTGCTAAAGATCGACAATACATAAAACTGCACGTGTTCAGAAATGACAGAATTTTTTCTTATACCCAATAAATAATTCCTTAATCAATTTCACATATTTATTGGTTTTTTATAAGAACAGGTAAGAGACAGAGATATAGAGTGTGTGTATTTTTATCAAATTACTATGTATGAATAGTTAATATTTTTCAGACACCAATAGAGAAAATGTCGCGTAAAACAACGTTTAAATTTCCTTATACTTTCTTCTAACATACCTGCAGTTTAATTAAAGCAACTTAAGTCGTAAAACTTTACAAACATTGTTTTAAACCTTTCACATACCATTGTAATAAAATATTTTGCATATGTTTCTATATAAAATAATCCAAAGTAATTTTTTACTCAAAAAGTAATGCTGAGTTTAACAAATCTATAAAATAATATACTTGGGATACTAAAAGCTCTTTACATTTCGTCACGTTTTTTAGAAAAATAAAAGAATATAAAGCTTGATGTGTGTGACTAAAAAAGTACTTATCTGACAGTGAATCATCATTATTTTTTGAATAAGAGCTTGTGAAATGTTTCGAAATAGATAAACTTGTCCAGACTTGAAAACGTAAAACGGTAACTATGTCTAGTTCTTTTGTATATATCAAATTAAATAACTTAAATTGCATTGCCAAATTCATTTATATAATAAATGTTATGTTAATTATATGTTCCATTTCATAAATGTACATGTTTATATTAGCTTATTTCGAAACAGATACATCAGATGTTTGCAGTCTGATTAACATAAAATTTTCTTCAGACTTAACAGAAAAATCGTATTTTTAAAGTAAAAAATAGCCCAAACCCCTGTATGAATTAGTCTGATGATAGCATTAATGCATTGTGAAATCATGGGGCAAAGGTTTCATATGTCAAAACAAATGCAAGAATCGCAATTCAATGTTAAAAAAATGAATTCGATTTGGAAATGTGCTCACGGCATTTCTATATTCACAAAAAAATGTTATTTTGACTACCGAAATATTCACATCCGTAATAATATTTTTCTATTTTCCAAGAGATATTAAAATATGCGAGATGTTTGCTCAATGATTGGAAAACCTCTGTGAAAACTTCAACTACAGAATATAAAAATTGAAAATATTTACCTTCAAATAGGATGATACTTAAAGATTTTACTATTCATGTTTTAATATAATACATTCACAGATAAAATATTTTTCTAGTACCAAGGTCTAACATTCTTAACATTCATTTTTTAGTTTTTTCTACTTATAAAAGCGAATGATCTTGAATTACATTTTATGGGCATCATTGCTGTTATATGTAATTTATTACTTTTAAGATTATTTTTAATACTTAATAGAATACTTTTAAGCCGAATTAAATATTTTAAAAAATAAAAAATTGAGAGATTCACTTCAAAAATTCTTAAGTTAGATAAAAATATAGAATTCTATAATTTTCTTTGTCGCCTTTTTTATTTCTACGTATTGTTTTTAAAAATATAAAAAGAAATATAACAATCATATTTTATTACATAACAATTAAAACCGTTTCTGCTTCCTTATACAGTATGATGATTCATTTGATATTTACCATCGAATTTCTGCTTCTTCGGGTGAAAAACACAATTGTAGCTTATTAAAAAGTTTTACTAAGGAAAAAAATCAACACATTTATTTTTTAAAATATTAAATTAATTGAAAGAAAACTTATATTTTCATGTAAAAGTTTCCGTGTATTTCATAGAGTTATAAGTAAATAAACCTTTTCAATAATAATTTACGGGGACGGATGAAATGCGTCAAGTTACAAGTACGTCGAAATGTGTATATTAGTGCTACTCAAACGTTCAATGTTTGTGAATTAATTTACAATCACTATTTTTATCGCGCCCATTCTGTACAATAACAATGTACTGAATGCAATTATGATGTACTTTAACGCTACAGCTACAATGCGACTTTAATTACAAACCGTACAAACTATCAAGATAAGCATTACGTTTTTTTGTGTATAATTTTGTATATGACAAGCCTATGGAAAAAAAATCACTCGTAATTATTCAACGTGCTCTTAGCATTATCGAATACATTCTGCAGTACTGATACATTTATATCAGTGTAAAAGTTTCATAATGTATTTTGTGTTTTGCTTCTTTTAAATAAATAAATTTATTTAAGTAATCTTTTATTTTTGACTTTTCGATATTCTCACGCCTCCCAAGCAGGGTTATTTTGTCCCCTACGGGGACGCTTCCCACAATTTGAGGAACGCTGGTGTATAACAAAAGTTACTGTGAATTTTGTGATGGCATGATTAGTGATTATCAAATACGTTTTTTTCATAAATGCTTACTGAAAATTCCTTATAAAATGCATAAATTATAATTTGAACTATTTTTTTTTAAAATAAGTATTACTTTGATTAAAAACTGTAGACAAATTTTCGTTGTGTTGTTGTTGTGTACAATCCTTCAGAATCTAGCGGCAGCTAGATCAGATCCATGAGACTATTAACCCTAGCAAATTCCAGCACCAGAAGTGGACTCGCATGAACATCTTGCAAAGGTAACCCAAAACACAATCTAGGATAAGTTCAGGATAAGCCGGCAAAAGGTGACACTTGGAAAGTCTGGAAAATCTTACGGCCAGATTCGGAAGTTAAGCCTTTCAAATGCCCACTGAGCAATCTGGACACAGACGTTTGATCATTTCTGTTTGCTTCAAATTCCAAAGCACCCCAGGGGCTTTTCCTACTAATCCCGGGATGATCGGGAGGGATTATCCAAACATGCTTGTCCTTTATTTTCACTAAAGAGTAAATCTTTCGATATGTGTGTGCATAATCAGTGGTCGCAATCTCAGAGCGACCTCTTTTGGCCAAGAAATCCGTAACTTCATTTCCAAGAACGTTAACATGGGAAAGGATGCACTGAAAGTGGACGGCTCTATATTTTGGTATGGTTTTGATTATTCGTATTTGGTATGAATTTGACTTATTGATTATTCGAATGCTCACGAGGTCATCCAACAAGTCCAGTCCTGTAGGGGTTGAATGGCGCTACAGCTATATGTGATGATCCAAATGTTGCTGCATTAAGTTCTGTTGAGGATGGTCTTCAATCCCTCGTCCATAGTATCGTTACAAGTATTAATAACAATAGTTAGAAAAAATATCAAGGAATTCGACAGAATAGAAAGAAAAGTCCTCAACATTTGAAATGAAGCAAAGCTAGAGATATTTTTTTGGTTCATGATGAGATAATTCAGTATAAACTTTTTATTTCCTGTTGGGATGTGAATAAAAGTAGTCATATATTTTATCACAGCACTGGGAATTTTTTCAAACTAAGAACACTCGAATTTTGTGAGATAATAGAAAATTATATTCAAAAATAATTTTGGCTAAAAAAATTCATTATATTCTTTAACCAAATTGTGTTAATTAAATTGCATTTTGTCCCCTTAAAATTTTAAAAATCATGAAAATACATTATTTAAGTATGTTTTTGCGTCATACTATTCACTCATTTATAGATGATGTAAAAAAAATTTCCCAAATACTGATTTAAAAGAAGACTATCATAAATTCAGTTTAGTAAATACGAGGTATGTAAATTAAGTAATGAGACTGGTAGCGTAGTGTTTGATCTGGCAACACTGGGTAAGTCGGACATGGAGGAGAGGTAGGTAAACATGTGAGGCGTCATCAGTATGAGTTTGAAGTCGCTGAGTCAAGTTAATTGTCTGTAGTAATTTGTTTAGTGAAACAGGTTCTGAAATGAGTGACAATAATTTCGAGTAAAGATGTGCTATCAAGTTTTGCTTCAGACTTGAACACAACTCAACGGAAACATTTGCAAAACTTCAGCAAGCCTACGATGACAGTGTTTTGTCAAGGTTCCAGGTCTTTCGGTGGTTTAAGGCATTTTCAGAAGGAATAAAGTAAATTGAAGATGAACCTCGCGGTGGAAGGCCCTCACTTTCATAAAACACTGAAAATGGCGTTAGAATCCGGGATGTTGTGCGTTCAGATCGTCGTTTGACGGTCAGAATGATTGGGAAGAGTTGAATTTGAATCACACCACCGTTCATCAGATTTTGACCAATGAATTGAAGATGAGAAAGATCTGTGCCAAAATGGTTCCGAAAAACATTTCCCAGTGAACCGTTTCTTTGCCAGTAAGAACATTCATGTTGCTCCTTAGCCCCCTTATTCACCCGACTTGAGTCCTTGTGACTTTCCTCTTTCCAAAATTGAAGAATAACCTCAAGGGACATCATTTTGGGACACTGGAAAACATTCAAACGGCTGTAACCCACCAGCTGAAGGCTATTCCAATATCCGAGTTCCACCAGTGCTATGAGGAGTGGAAGAAACGTCTCCAGCGCTGCGTAGCTTCAGAAGGCAGTTACTTTGAAGGAGATAATGTTGAATTGTAAGTTTGTTGGAATAAACAAGTAAAAAAAAATCCGTCTCATTATTTAATTTACACAACCTAATATAAATTTCAAGATAAATGTTCCACAAATTTGCACACTAGCAATTGGTACTATATTTTATTTTTTTTTACTTTTGCACATACATGCATGATGATATAAAATTTCCCTTCATAAGTTTATACCTTTATATTAATACTACCCTTTACCATTTCTCTTTGCTGGGCATTTTTAATGCTGATTGAATATATAGTGTTTATATATATATATATATATATATATATATATACTAGCCGTTACCCACCCGCTTCACTGGGTATTTCACGATGTTGTATATATGTATACTGCTTACATATATATATAATTATTGATATCTATCATTAAGAATTCGATTGTGATATATATTTATATGTTATCTTATTGATATAAAAAGATCATATTATAATATATCATTTCTATTTATATCTAAAATAGAAGTAGACCCACCCGCCTTCACTGGGTATTTCACGATGTTTCAGTATATCTATGTATAAACATGCTTACATATATTTCAATTATTGATATATAGCATTAAGAATTCTTAGCGATTGTATTGAAAAATATATTTATAGCTGTTACACTCTTACTCCCTTGATATAAAAATTCTTAGAACTCTATAAATTATATCTCATTTCTATTTATATCTAAAATAGAAGTAGAACATTTTTTTCGCTCACTTAACCTAATAATTAATTTTCAAGTGGTTTCTACCAAAGCAAATTTCAGTGAATCTCTGACCCATAAAATAAACAGGCGTGCTTAAATTTCAAGTCTAAACCTAACGGAGAAAAAACGGAATTTTCATAATGAATACCTTTTACGTTGAAAAATGAGTTAATAACATTAGCGGATTCCAATTCAACAAAATTTTATTATTATAGTCTTAGCAGTTCAAAAGTTTAAAAATGGAATTTTGTCTATTAATACGCCCCAATAACTCTCCCCATCTTATAGCTTCCCCCTGGAGTTGATTTTTAGGTCGTGAAGTTTTAGGTCTAAAATCCATTCTTAGTGGAACTCTATTCAACTAAAGAAAAGTGCTCAACAAATTTCAAGTAAATGAGTTAAATTCAAAAACAGGAATTTTTTAGTATAACACGCCTTAATCCGTTCATAACCCTACTCCTTTGGGGGTCCGTTTTCGCAAAAAATCTTTGTAAAAGGAACTTTATTCCATAAACGGAACATACCTCCTAATTTTCAAGCAGGTGGTTCTATTAGTTGAAAAGCGGAAATATTTATCTATTACGCCCCTTAATCCCCCTCAGTGACCCTTGAGGATCAATTTCCCCCAAAACTATTTTGTAGCGGATCTCTACATGGTGAAAGGAATTCGCTTATCAAATTTTAAGACTGTATGTCTAATAGTTTAAAAATGGAAATATTATGTATAACGCCCCTTTAAGCCCCTCAACGCTACTTAGGAAACGATTTTCACAAAACCCATTTTACAGCAGATCTTTACTTAATGAATGGAATCAGCTTTCTCAATTTCAAGATTTTACGTCTAATAGCTTAAAAATGAGTTAATAACCAATAACGCCCGTACTGACCGTTTGCAATTCTCCACAACGCCACTTGGGGTCGATTTTCACAAAACCTATTCTGTAGGGGATCTGTACTCTTATGAAAGGAATCCGATATACCGAATTTCCGGCATAGACTGTACGTCTAATACTTTAAAAATGGAAATAATTATGTATAACGCCCCTGTATAGTTTTTATGGACGCCCAACATCAACGCCCCTTGGGGGTCGATTTTCATAAAACTCCCATAATGTAGGTAATTCTACTTTATGAAAGAAATATGTGTACTCACAAGTTTCACGACTGTACATCTAATAGTTTAGTAATGGAAATAATTATCTATAACGCCCCCTTAAACCCCCGTAACGCCCTGACTTGGGTTTTCCAACTTTGCAAAATTTTTTCTTAGCTGACGTCTACTCCAGAACAATAACTTTACCTACCAAATTTCAAGTCTGTAGGTTTAATAGTTCCAGAGATATCGTGATTAGTCAGTGAGTGAGTGAGTCACTTTTCTCCTTTATATATATATATATATATATATATAAAGTATTGATATATAAGTCCTAGCAATATTTGCTCGATTGTATTGTGAACCACACTATTATAACACTCACCTCTTTATTTAAAAGAGGCAGGACTTTTAGTTTTAGATAATATTTTTTTATAAAATGCTAAAATTGTGAAGTAGAATTACGTTTCACTCTCTCGTAATCCCCTGCTGCAAAATGAATTCCCGCAAAATCCATTTTAGTAGATTTTTTCTTAACTAAATAAACATGCTTGATAATTCTTATAGTTCAAAAACGGAAATTTTCTTATCAGGGAGCCGCGTAACCTTCCTTGCGATTCGATTTCTGAAAGACCCGTTCTTAGCGGATTTCAATTCAACAAAAAAACATGACAGCAAAATTCATTGCTGTAGGTTTAGTAGTTGGAAAACGGGAATTTTTTTATGAATTTTCAACATTAACTCCTAGCTCCCCATCCCCATAGGAGTCAATGTTCAAAAAATAGACTCATGTCCATAAATTAAGGATAATGAAGTTCAGGCAAAGAAAGAGACAGAAGCAAAACAAATTGGACTTATTTGCAAAGACTATTTATTAAACAAAATGTAAAGAGCAAAAAAGATTCTATATGTTTAAAATAATTAATAAAAATTGCGAAAAACAGTATAACATGGTTAGTATGATGGTTAATACGGAGTATGTCTCCCGTACGATGCAATACAGGCCTTACAACGCCTAGGCATGCTGAGTATCACATTATCAATCTGATCTTGGGGAATATTACACCTCTCATTCAGCATTGCCCTCTGAAGTTCCGGTAGACAAATGGGAGGGGGTTGATAAGCTGCAATTCGTCGCCAAGCATATCCCACATATGCCCTATTGGATCCAAGTCCGGTGCGTATGCTGGCCAATCCAAACGAATGATATCCTCCGATTGAAGGCATTCGTCTACAATGTTTGCACGGTGAGGACGGGCGTTGTCATCCATAAACAGAAATTCAGCACCCATGGCGTCCCAAAACAAACCTACATGTTGTTCCAGAATGACATCCCGATCGATGTAGCCTGCCATTTTTACACTCTGAACATGCAGGTCAGTTCTGGAACCAAGAATATTTCCTCCCCAAACGAGCCATCCTGCACCACCGTAACGGTGTCGTTCAATGGTGTTCTTTTGGTGGTAACGGGTACCTGACACCCTGGGTGATTCCGAGTTCATCAGATACTTCCAGGTGGGTACGTTTACATTCCAGTCGTCCAATAATTCTACCACGTACAAAATCATCAAAATGCTTCCATTGTGCCATAACTATGTGGTTATTGCACTGAAAGGCTTTTAAAGCGCTTGTGAACAATTTTACTTCTTTGGCACCATTCCTTATATACCCCTCTCTTACACTCTCGTCATTGTGACGTACTATCCGTGCCATCTGGTGGTTTCCCGTAATTTGCATATTCTTCTTCAAGATATGTGTGATAATTCTACAGGTGAAATTTTTGTATTAGAGTTACATTTCTGTGTGATTCTGAATTATCTGTACTTTATGGACATGAGTATACATTCCTAGCGGTTTTCTATTAGTCAAAAGAAACATTCTTTCGAAGTTTCAAGGTTGAAGATCCAATAGTTCAAAAAGGAAAATATCTATCTATAAAACATCTTAAGCTCTTTGGCACACCCTTTGGATGTCGATTTTTGAAAAAACCCTTTTTATACCGGGTCTGTACTCCACGAAATTAACATTCCTACTAAGTTCCAAGTCTGCAGATCTAACATTATAAAAAATATACCTTAACATATATATTTATCTATAAATTCCCTCAAGCATTCCTGACCAACCTTAGGTGTTGATTTTTACAAATTCCTTTCTTATTGCAGATGGGAAAGGAGAACGTCTGCCAAAGTTCAAGCCTGTTGTCTAATATAAAGAAATACATATAATTATATATGCATAGATTAATAATTTATAAAATTGTTAACATTTAGAATATTTTTTTAAAGTTAAAAGTCCAGAGATATATAATAAATGTGAGTGAGGGAATGAATGAGTAAGTCAATTTTATCTTTTATATATATAGAAAACCATTATTAAGTATAATTGATTAACTTCTATTTAAATGATTCTATCAATATTATAAAACATTTTAATGTTAACTTGCTTGGATTCATTGTTATTGATATGCAAGTAAAACCCTAAAAAAGTTGTATTTTAAACAACTTCATTTGGTCCCAGACTTTAGTCACTGGACAAACGTAATTACAAACCACTGGCAAACTATGTCCATTATGGGTCTCTCGTCTGCAGGTGACCGAAGTACTTACCTGTAGACATTTGTAGAACCATTAAGAGAATAACTTATTCCACGAATAATGTCAAAGTTTTAATTTTGTTTTTTACTCCGTCTGTAGAAAAATTTGTTCCAGTGCTTTGCGTGTCTTCAATTAACAAACGGATGGTGCACGGTGGACAATTCGGTAGAAACCGCTTAATGTAAATTCCAAACAAACATAGTCTTTATCACGAAGAAAATGACTGAGTGTCTCTATCACGCCACATACACAGCGCGTGATTCGTTGTCTTGTCCGCGTTTTGCTGCAATTTGCATTTTGATAACTCACGAGGCTTTAACGAACAAAATAAGACATTCGTTACATTTTGCGCACGTCAGAGTAATTTTGATGCTTTAAAATTAATCTTGCGATGAGATTGTTTTTCATTTTAATTTGCTCAATGATGACATGAATATGTATATTTGAAAGAAAAAAAAAAGAAAGAAAAAGTTTTCTGGCAACAGATTGCAGGTTGAGAGTGCACACGAGATGAACTTGATGAAAATTGTATTTGTTGATGAAACATGTATGAAATGATGTACAGAGCTTTGGAATATGTAAGAACAGAGCTATTTCTGTGAATTTTCTTCTCCCTCTAGAACTACTCATTTATTGCACATAAATTTCCAATTATTATCGATATCTTTATTTAAATGGGAGAGACAAAAAATATTTTGAAATAGTTTTATTCTGATATTTTTAAAAGAAAAAAAATGGTAATTTTTGATTATGTATCCTAGATTTAAAGAACGAGAACCTAATTTTACTGAAGCCCAAACTATATATGTTTTGTTATCTAATATATGTACTTGCTGTTAGGGATCATTTTGTTTCATTTACGTTTTAGTGTTACCTTTTACTTATGTTACAATTACAACTTTTAAATTTGCTCTTTCTAGTTAAGGTATGTGACAACCTTCGGAGCACTTTTTCTTAAAAATATATAAATTTTCAACTAAATAAAAACTTTTTTTTATTTGAAATAGGGCTTAAAACTAGTAATTCATATACAATTTCCGCAAAATTGAGAATTTTGGGAATTGGGAATTGTGAGTGAAATGTTAGTGAAAAATTGCAGTTATGGTAAGGCTTGTATTGAAAACTCTAATTAACATATTTGAATAACATCTATACAGTATATAAAAACATCCTTATCTGTACTTAGAGCTATAAGATTTGTAATAGTTTGAAAGTTTTTGAAAAACATTATTTTTAATTGAAAAACTCAATTTTTTACAAAAAAACTAATGTTATTTTCTCACAAAAAGTGCAATAAAATACATAAATATATACATAGAGATTAAAATATAGTCTAAACAGGAGATAAAACTAAATAAAACATTTTCGAAAAACTTTAAATCGATATCTTATAAAGAAATTTTGTAGTAAACTTTACCGTGAAACAAGAAATTTTGAAAAACATAGTTTCTCAGAAAATGCATTGAAAGATTTTAATATAGAATAAAAAATGTTCTACTAATTATACATGTTTAAACTCACCATATTTATAGGTCAAGATCTTTCTTAGATTCATGCTTAACTAATTTGGACTTTTTTTAAACCTTTTGAGGCTTTCTGGAGAGTTTTATAGACTATAAAAATTGTCGTTTTTAGTGAAATTTTGATGAAAAATTGCAGTTATACAAAATTCTAATAAATGTATTTAAATAATATTTATACAGTACATGTATAACATCATTATATGTATTAGAAATTAAAAGATTTGTAATACTTTTGAAAGTTTTTTAAATATGCCAAAACATGATTCTTTAAAAAATCAATGACTTTTTTTTATAAAAAGCAATTAAGTACATAAATATATACACAGAGTTTAGATTTTGATTCATAACACAGATAGAACTAAATAAAACATGTTTTGAAAATTTCAATTCAATAACTTAAAAATATTTTCTGTAGGGTTCTACTTCCGGTTTTGTAAATTCCATTTCCGGTTTACTAGCTATAACTTTGCTTCTAGATATCGTAGAAACAAAAATAGATTGTTTTCGGAATCTTAGATGTACTTTTTGTAAAATAAAACATAAAAGAAATTTCGAAACTTTTCACCAAAACGGCGAATTTTGAGAAGTCACATACCTTAACATACATTTATATTTTTTTTCACACAGAAGGCTTAGTTTGCGGACCTCAAAATGTTTTTATGTGGAATTTGCAACGAAATATTTTCATTTTGGTGTTACAGTTTTTGCTTTATTTTCAATATAATGAACTTAGAATCAAACATCGAAATTCGTACTTGCATAGACGATGGAATCTCATTGGGTGGGAGTGGTATATGAGTGGTCATGGTCACGAACTCATGGCTGTTGAGTCACGAGTTCGATGTAGACCCTCTGTGTAGAGGAACCTATGCGTGTTAAATATGCCATGGCGCTAAATCCTACTTCAGGAATGGTGTGGAACAGTGGATTTCAAAGAGAGTTCTCTACTGACCCCCAGGGGTCCACGGTATTATTCAGGAGGTCCGTGGAAAATTAAAATTGGTTTAGAGGTCCCTGAAGGATGTCAAGGGTCCGCGCAAAGATTAATATAAATTTTTAAAATAAAACTGGACCAATTTTTATTTTTATGGAAATTTAAATAAATAACAATGATTTACTTAGGTATTTTTAACTGGGAGTTGAACCCTTTTGCGCGTAGATTAACTTAGATCCAAAACACAGATAAATCCATACTAATATAGGAGCATTTTATTTATATGTCTACTAATGAGAGACTTATACCAATGTTTGAACAAAGATACCACAAATTCTAGTTACAAAAAAGCATTCCAATTTTATATCATGCATTGTGGGTTATTGCACAAGAGTTTTTGGCTAATTATCTGTCTTCCAATTTGATAGAATGTGGATTCAGTGCGGTAAAAACATCATCATGCAAAAAAGAAACTGACTAAAAGCTAGCGTTTGTGGCTATTTGTGGTTGCTACTCACATGCATTGAGATGGGCCTAAGTTCAGTCGTAGCATCGCACCACGTTCATCCAAATCATTAATTTAAAAAGAATTATTTTTATAAGCTAAAATTTTAATTCAATAAATAATTCTTCAATCAAACACGGTTTTTTTATTTGTAATTTTTATACTATGCATGTATGTAGTTTTACAAATGTCAAAGTTTTTGACTTTGCTAATGCAAAATTAAAACAAACCGAAAACCTATTTGATCCATTTGCTTCGAAGCTTTATTTCTGAAAATTCATTGGTTACTATATCCTTAAGCTATCATATGTTAAATTTAAATTTTATTTTTGAAATTTAGAAAAATAATTACTAAAAAAATTAATGAGCAATCTATATAAAAGATGTTTTTTTTAGAGGAAACTTTAAATTGCAATAAAACAACGATGTATTATTCGATTGACATGAATTTTTTTTATTCGAAAGATAATCTTGTGGCATTACATTTTAAATATGATTTCTGGCATACGACTACCACGGCTGGATCGGATATAGTCAATCTGGACGTCCAATTTTCGATGACTTTTTCCAACATTTGTGGGCGTATATTGGCAATAACACGGCGAATGTTGTCTTCCAAATGGTCAAGCGTTTGTGGCTTATCCGCATAGACCAATGACTTTACATAGCCCCACAGAAATTAGTCTAGCGGTGTTAAATCACAAGATCTTGGAGGCCAATTCACAGGTCCAAAACGGGAAATTAGGCGGTCACCCAACGTGTCTTTCAATAAATCGATTGTGGCTAGAGCTGTGTGACATGTTGCGCCGTCTTGTTGGAACCACGGCTCCTGGACATCATGATTGTTCAATTTAGGAATGAAAAATTTAGTAATCATAGCTCTATACCGAGCACCATTGATTGTAACGTTATGGCCTTCATCGCTTTTGAAGAAGTACGGACCAATGATTCCACTAGCACATAAAGCGCACCAAACAGTCAGTTTTTCTGGATGTAACTGTGTTTCGACATACACTTCTGGATTAGCTTCACTCCAAATGCGGTAGTTTTGTTTGTTGACGTAGCCATTCAACCAGAAGTGCGCTTCATTGCTAAACAAAATTCGCTTATGAAAATCGGGAACAACGGCAATCTCGTTTTGGCCCCATTCGACGAATCTACGCCTTGCTTGATGATCGTTTTGATGAATTGCCAAACCAAACTGAGAATAAATCACTTGACACCTGTTAAATCGGTCGCCATTATGGAAAGTAATGCCAACTTAAACTTCTATACCTGAAAAAAGCACTCTTTATAAAAACAATTTTACTTTATTGAGACGAATTAAAAACGATTTTTTCCCTAAAATGCATAGAAATAAAGTAATTGACCTTGAACTAGTATTATTTGATCCCGCAGTCTATAACGTTCAACCACAGGATTTTCCACCCTTTAAAACCGATAATGATTCTATTTTCCTCATTGTCTTCTAGATGGGGGATTTTAACTCCACATTCCTGATGAATCTTTTCTGAAATGAGGTTTAAAATTCGCCATTTTTATTATCTTGATCTGTTAAAAAAGGGAAAACAACATATAAAGGCACTGAAATTCCAAATTTAGAATAACTTAAATGTATCCCCAAAAATTATTAGATATCATAATATACTTTGAATCATATATAATTTAAGAGTAAATGTTATTTTGAAAAGATAAATATTAAATGTATATTGTGATTTTTATGCATGATATATATATATATATATATATAACTTTTTTATTTCAATGTATTTTGTTGTTTAGATTATGTTCGTTTTTCTATCAAAAGAAAGATATGTTTTATTCAAAGAAAAACAATTATGTTTATTTTCTTTTTTTCTAAATATAAAGTATCACATTAATAAAAACCATATGCATTAAATAAATAAATCTGTTAATTATTTTAAAATTAATTAAATAAGAATGTTAAAATTATATTAATTTACTCAGTTATATTTAGTTCTGCAATTTAGTTTATGTTTTCCTTTTAAGTTATTGAAACTCTCAAGTTCTTTGTACATATCATTAATTTATTCCTAGCAATTTCATATCTTAGACCATGCTTCCGTGGGGCATTGATAAAACCTAAGAATTAAAACTAGTTTGTCTTACGAATATGCATGTATAGTGAAAACTAGGAAATCAATAAAAATAAAATAATCTTTCGGGTCCATAGTCTGTTTTGTAATTCTGGAATAGCGTTGATGTATAATTCAGTCAATCAATTATATAATTTCAGTTTTTAAAATTTAATAATGAACACAGAATTAAAAGTTACATTTTTCATAGAAGAAATATTATCCTGGTTAAATTCCTCGTACAAAAATATGTATTTTATTGGTACTTATGTATTTTATCGCAACCTATTGGTGACATATGAAACGAAGCAAATGATTGCCAATTCAGCGCATACGACGCGTAAGAAATTGGGGCTCTTAACTTGGCGAGTTAATGATAGAATTGGCAATCTATGCGTTAATGCATAAGTACCGTTTTATCAAAAGATATAGAAAGGAAATTCATTACCCAATTTGATAACTACAAAACATCTGTATGTTCATATTAATTATTCATTTTCATAATCTCAAACTCAGTGCACTGCATTAGCTAAATTAAGTAATCCGTGTGTTTTAATATGTTTCAAATCCAATGTAAAAATATGAAATATATTTAAACTGAATGTTCATTTACATATCCTTACAATGGAGAAAGTAATCTGAAATGCATAATTTTAAAGATTTATACAAATTGTTATTACCAAAAACACTTTAAATATATTTAGCACACAATTATAAAGAGACGTAATTATTCTTAACAAATGAAATAATGTAACAAATATAACTGTATATATCAATTATAGAATGTGTTTGCTAGTACACAAAAATCTAATTAAATTTAAATTCATAAAAATTTAAATTACAAGTAAAGTAATCTTAAAAGTGGCGACAGTAGTTGTTAAAATATATTTAAAACAAAGGGATTAAGGATGAAAATCTTTTAAAACAATTTAATGGATCTCTCCATCGCCTCAAATGTTAAAAAATAAATTATTCTGTTTATACATTTGGTAGATGAAATGCAGATAAACATACCTCAAATGTTTAACTTCTTTTATTTTCTATATTTTCATTGCTAGAATACGTCATTTAAAATTAATGCATTACTGAGATTCGTAATTTTGTTGATTAAAAAGGAACACAAAAATTATTTCATTCCGCATTTAATTTTCTTTCTTTCATTTGTGAAACTTTTAAGATTACATCAAAAATAACCCTAGCGCTTATAATTTTGGATTTACTTAAGATTTAATCTTGATATTTTTGAAGATTATTAATTAAACTCGAAAGGGAGTAAAATGCGAAAAGCAAACATATACATTTTGAAAACTCTCGAGGAATGTTGCTTTTAATATGATGCACTCGAAACATGTTTCTCAGTTTGTAGATTATTAATTTCATTAATTATCGCTTCCCCTTCTAAGAATTGTAACTGAAACATTTCGTTTATTATGAAGTGTTAAAAGGTATGTAACTAAATTAAGAAAAATATTGGAGTGGAAAAACTATATTACTTTTTTGTTTTACAAGCTATTTAGAATTCTCCACCCATCACACTTGAATAAATATTTCAATCTAAACAATATTTTAAGAGGTTTGACTATGTCCGGAAACGTGATGTTGAAAAAGCGCATAAACGGATACTGTTTTATATAATATTAGGTTGGGGAAAAGAAATCCATTATTTTTCCATGAAATTCAAAACTTTATTTAACATGTTTCGAATTGACCGATTTTGGTCAAATATATACCGTTTTGCTGTATAATTTGTTGCCATTTTTAAAGGAGCTTCATATTGTCTCTCTCATAAAAGTACTGGCCTTTGTTGGTGAAAAACTCTAGTAATCGATTTTCACAATATTCTTTTGATCCCAATTTCTTATCACTCAGGAAGTTTTGCAATGCGAGAGAAAGGTATTAATCGTTTGGTATCAGATCCAGACTGTAAGGTGGTTGCGTTAAAACTTCCCAACCAAGCTCCCACAGTTTCTGGCGAGTCTCTACAGACGTGTGTAGAGTGGTGTTGTCCTGATGGAACTCAGCACCTCTTCTGTTGGCCAATTCTGGATGTTTCTGGTCAGTCGCTGGCTTCAAACGGTCCAGTTGTCGACAGTAGATATCTGAATTTAGTGTTTAGCCCTACGGAAGCAACTCATAATAAATTATTCATTTCCAGTGCCACCAAATACATAGTAGAACCTTCTTGGCCGTTTGTCCTAGTTTGGCCACCGTTTGAGCTACTTCACCGAGCTTTGACCACGGTCGTTTTCGCATAATATTGTCTATGTGACCTATTTCTCATACACAGTCACCATCCGCTTAAAAAATGGATCATTTTGGCCAGGGCTTAGCAGATGGAAATTCGATCCATCATTTTTTTGGTGTTAATTGGTGTTACCCAAACATGGAGCTTCTTTGCTCAAATGGCTGAAAACTACTTTATGGTCGATCTTTAGCTCCAGAATGTTACTATCATGTCTGTCAACGTTTATTTCTGTAATTTTATCGACATTTTTTTATAACGGGCCTGCCTGTGTGAGGGGTATCTTTAACTTCAAAAATGCCTGAACGGAATCGATGAAACCAAAATTACACATAAGTGGCTGTTAAAGTATCGGCACCATAAACACCACTCACAATTTCAACCACCTGGCTTGCATTTTCGCTTTTATCAAAGTAAAACTGTAAAATGTACTGAATTTTCTCTTTGTTGACATCCATTTTTAAAACCCTGTAACTTACAACTGAATGAACCAAACAAAAGACAGCAAAATAATTTTCTTGGTGTGAAATATCACCTTGACAACGAGTATAAATTTGAAATTGTTTGATCAATACTTCATGATATTTTGCCACTACAGATATCTACCGAAAAAATGATGGATTTATTTTTCCCAACCTAATATTTAGGGACATTTGAATTAGTATATATATATATATATATATATATATATATATATATATATATATATATATATATATATATATATCACTGTTTTAAGAATATTATTACAGGAAAACATTTTTTTCAAAACTTTTTTCTTTTATAAAATATACTTCTGTAATAGAAATAGTTTGCCTACTCATAGCTAAGACTTCTGTTCAGGTTGAAAAATGAATTTTCTCTAGAAAATAACTTACATATCACGTTCAAAAAAGTTTAGTAGAAATACATTTGTAATATTTTGAGTTATCAGACTCGTCACGATGAATTTTTAAGAATTTAAATACCCACTTCTGCTAGATTAAAGACCCACTTCCGGTTTTTGTAATTTTATAAAATTGATTGTAACTTGGACTCTAAGTAGCGTCTAAGTAGCGTAGAATAAAATCAAAGTACATTTCGTAAAGACAAAAAAATTGCTCTATTCAATAAAATAAAAAACAAAAATATCTGTTTTGACTGAATTTGGTCATTTGTAACGTGTTCGGATACCTTAAATATATAATAAATTACATTAATTGCATTCATTTTAAATTACAAAAATCTTTTAACACAATTTTAAGTCTAACTTGGCACTTTCTCAGATTTACTGTACAGTCAGTCATCAATGTAATACTCACGCTACATCCATTTTAATTTTTAGTGCACAAATTTCCACTCTCCCGTTTTTGCGTTCAACCAACTCATAAAGTTCTGGGGAATTTCATTCAACCATTCTACTGGACTTAAAGCCTCCTGACGATGAAGTTCTGAGAGCAAACTGTATTTAGACTTTGGTACGGTAACATAAGCGTTCTACTACTAGCATTTTGTGACTTGCGTGCTCGACTTTCCACTGAGTTAACGTCTACATTACGGAGCGTGTGCCGATTATCGACTTATTATTGTGTTGTGAGGTTAAACATGTTCAGGGAATGATATGTTGTGGAATTTTGTGTTATACGCTGCAATAGTGGATTCTTTTTTTTTTTCCTTTTTAAATATGAATACATTAATTTCTGAGTGATTTTTGTATTTACAAATAAAATATCTCCATATCTTTTTATTTATTATACTCGTAATTGCTTATTCTGTTATCAGATACATTTAACTCTGTTGCCTATTGTTACGAATTTTGGGTAATTAGAGCTCAGATTTAAGGTAGATAAAACTACCTACGGAGCACATTTTTGGAAATATATAAAATTTTAACTAAAACATTTTTGCATTTGAAATGTGGCATAAAACTTAAGAACTCAAGTTCCACAAAATTAAAAATAATTTTGGATGTATTAGGAATTTTGAGTGAAATTTTAGTGAAAAATTGCAGTTACGCTAAATCTTGTATTGTGAAAATTCTATTTAATATATTCGAATAATATTTAGAAAGTACATAAGTGACATCACTATCTGTGCTTTGAGATATAATATTTTTGAAAGTTTTTGAAATACGTCAATTTTTATGAAAGATTTCATTTAAAAAAAAAAAAAAAACTAATGTTATTTTCTCACAAAATGTACGTAGCGTGGTAGCCGAGTGGTATAATTATCGGATCGTGGCTGGTTCTGCCACGAGTTTGAGTGTCCGTCGCGTAGGACAGCGATGTACGCTAAATCTGTCGAGAGCTGAAACGTCCTCCCGTTGGTGTGGTGTGGTAGTTAGGAGAGGGGTGTCAGTTCAAGTGTCGTCGAAGTCACTTGACCACGGTTCAAAATTACGTTCTCCGTCACCAAAAGCCCTCATGTAGCTGAACAGTGTGACGTTAGTATTCAATAACTCACTCACAAAAAGTTCAATAAAATACATAAATATATACACATATTAGATCATAGTCTATACTAGATAAAAATAAATAACATTTTCTGTAAAAATTATATTCAAAATCTTAAAAGAACTTTACCGTGAAGCATAAAATTGAGAAACATAGTTTCTTAAAAAATGCATTGAAAGATTTTTATACTAAATTAAAATTTTCTACTAACTGTACAATTTTTAACTCATTATATTTGTAGCTCAAGCTCTCTTTAGCTTCCTGTTTAACTAATTCGGACTTTTTTTTTACTCCTTTGCTTTTTTTCTGGAGAGTGTTATGGACTATAACAATTTTCGTTTATAGAGAAATTTTGATGAAATATTGCAGTTACGATCTTTTCCCAAATCACGCCATCATGAAATGTTTCGTAAACCAGTTAACTAGAAATTACAGCTTAAACTAGATGAATTTTCAATTCGATTCCCGGTTCTGTCAAATACAATCACATTAATTTAATAAAAATTGTTTTTACACTACGTACCTGGACCTGAAAATCCTTATAATGTTTAGGATTAGAGAATTTCACTATAGAGATACAGACTCAGTTATCAATGCTGATACCTATCTGTAATTCAAAATCATGCAATATGACGTTAGTTATAATTATGTAAGTCTTAGATAACATGGACATCCTCAAAAGAAATTACATAATATTCGTTAATCCATGCAAACTATTGCGCATAACATTTACGTCAAAGCACCAACAAGTAGTTTCTGACTTCAATCTAAATATTTAAAATTCAGCATACTAAGTAGATTCCATTTCAATAATTAGTACTGAAAAATTTGCTAATAAGGATATTTACATCAAAATACGGAAATTGCTCAAATTAACTCAGTCACTATCCTCTCATTTTTCAGTGACTTTAACGATCTTTTCATTTGGTAATAAGGAAACAGGAACATGATATGCAGAAAAATCTTTAGTACTTAACAAATTTCCCTTTGCAGTAAAATCCACATCCATTGAAACTCTAATTACTTTAATATCATTACCACCTATTAAGAAACTCCGGCGACGAATTAGCGCGAGGCAAAAGATGCCATTTTGCTTTCAATCTGCTCTCACAACGGCATAATCAAAGCTAGCTTCTGTCTTTAACGATTTAACGATACTTTGATATTCGTGAGTATTGATACGAACTCATTTCTAGAGCTCATTAAAATATTCTTAGGTAATGTGGAATGTGAAAGGTGCGATAGAAGGTTCCATCAATGCATTTGACGAGAGTAATTCTCGTGTTGTTAGATAGAGACTGAATAGGTTAGTGCTGTTTTAACGTTAAACTTACTTTAAGGTATCAATAAGTTATGCGAAAGGTTTTGGATGAAACAGTAAAACGGATAAATTGAATGCAGCGTGACAAAAAGAGTTTATGAGAATCTCTCTTCAAAAGTTTGAATTTGTTTGTCAGAATAAATAGCTTATGCGTGTTAAGGCAAAATGCTTGTATTTTTGTATTTCAATAGATACTTATTCAGTTTTAAAAATGCCGAGTAACAAAAAGAATTATGAAATATGGATTATAAATATTTTGATATAATATTAGCTATTAACTTAAATCAGTGGCGAAACAGCACATGAGGGTCAACGCCTACTGTGCCCAACTCAATATACACGACCTCGGACCCTGAGGTGCATGATCAGAATTTTCGGTTAGGTGGTCAGTCTGACTCGAAAAGCCCTGTGTGTAAAGTTTCCAAGCAAGCTTCATACTATAACTTGTGCGAGTAGCAAGCTTGCTACTTTTAGCTATTAGTTAAATAAAAACTTTGAATTAAGCGAATTTTTAGCTACTTTTATATGTATATCTAGAGATATTTGATAGTGACAGTTGACAACCATGGTAAATTGACAACACAACAATTCAATTTATCGATTTTGTTTTTTTCTTATTGCTTATTGATGCTGCTATTTTCTTGAAATTCCCTATTCCAAAATTTGGAAATGTAAATAGAGACGTAAATAATGGTAATTTAGTTACAATGCCAATCGTATATGTGATCCACCATATAGAGATCAACCGTATTTAGAAATCCACCATATACTGCTCAATCATTTTAGAGGCTCACCATATGGTGCATAATTATATTAGAGGTTCACCATATAGTGGTCAATCATATTTGTAGTCCACCAGAAAGTACGTAATCATATTTGTTTCTGTTTCTAATGCCTGTCTGACATAGTCAGATCCAAGCCCACGAAATTCATCGTGGCGAGGGGCTAGAGGTACGCCTGTCGTTGGCCTTGAGCTCCATGCAGGTGACATTAAGGATTAGCTCGCCGAAATTCCCGAAGGGACGATAAATGGCGGTACAACCGATCTCCACCTCCACAATTTAGGCACGGAACTGAAGGGGACGGAAATATTCCTACACTCGTGATACAGCCCACATGAATTTCGAACCCACTTATTCAATGAGCACGTCCTCCGTATGTACTTGGAGGGTAATTGGTGGCATCGAGCATCGAACCCAGGCCTTCCGGTCTGGAGGCCGATGCCTAACCACTAGACTACCCAAGGTCCGTCATCATATTAGTGGTCCACCATTTAGTGGTCAATTATATTAGTGGTGCACCATGTAGTTGCCAATCATATTAATGGTTCTCCAAACATAAAAGTATACATTTAGTGGTCCATGAAATTCGAAAGATTGGCAAACATTGGCCTAGTGGATATGGTCCCAATATCTAGCTGGCGTTTTCTTAAGTTTGAGACCTAGATTCACTGAAAACCCGATGTGTAGATGGGATGGCTCATGCAAAATCTGTCATGGTTCAGTCCTCTCGTCAGGGGCGCGTGGAATTTAGAAGAGTTGGGTTGCGGCTGATTTATCGTCCTTATCACTTGACTGAAACACAAAATTACAAGATCCATGGCCAAGAGCATTCACGTTGGTTACTAGTGACAATAATAAACACACACTTGATTTGGATTTTAAGATAGTTGTGGGAGCTTTAATTTAAACACAATATGAATTAAAAATGATAGTTTTTAGATTCATTCAATTCCTACTATTAACTCACACTCTCTCTATATTTATTAGTTTTTGTTTATTTATTTATTTATCTTCATGGAATATTCAATCGTTAATAAAATACATTTTAAAGAGCTCTATTGAGCTTAAATTTTATATACATGATTATTTTGGATGACAATACAATAATTTAATTGCAATTAATAAAAATTAATTGATTAAAACTAAGTATTTAAAGAATTTCAAATACAGCCACGATGGCGACTTGTGTGTCAAAACTTCAAAAGGTTTTTTTCTCACATTTTAAAGCATTCAGTTGAACTGAAATGATATATACACGATTGTTTTGGATGACAATATGATATTTTAATGATAATTAATTACCACTTAATGTTGTTACTCTGCCCGATTTGTATACAAATTTATATTAATTTTAACTATTTAATAAAAAGTAGATAAAGTATAAAATTTTTCTTTGTTGATCTAAGTAGGAATTGACTTATTTTTTTTATTTACATTACTTGTGTGTGTGTGTGTGTGTGTGTGTGTGTTATAACATCAATCCACTACTTATTTATACGTCAAATAGTTAAAATTATTCATACAGTAATTCAACATTTAAAATTGCATCGCTTGTAGTTGAGACACACATAACCTATATCACCGAAACACGTGATATGTGTTACCTCTATTGTGGCCGCGGTAGTCCAGCGGTCAAGGTAACGAACTCGTGACCGGCGTGTCATGAGTTTGAGCCCTGTGAAATACCGCTGAAGACTCGCCGCGTAGGGGAAGTGATGCACGTTAAATCTTTCAAGAGCTCAAACAACCTCCCATTGGTGTGGTGTGGTAGTTAGGACAACATTTCCCAAACTGTGGAGCGCCCCCTCTTGGGGCGCGACAACTCTTCAAAGGGAGCGTTAGCATATTGAAAAGTCGAAACAAAGGTTATTTAAAAAATTATTCACATTTACTGAAGGTAAACAAGAAAATACTTTCTGATATAAAAATTTAAAATATACATTTACACTAATATAATACACTCTTATAAATGTATCAATTATAAATGTGCAATGTTTAATTTATTATTAATTTAACAATACTAAGTTAAGAACAAGTTTGATATTTTTCAGTCATCCAATGGGCTTGCATTAACACTTATCTTGATATTTTGTACGGTTTATAATTAATTCCTTAATTGCCGACTAAGGTATCCAACTACGTTCGGAACCGTGATTTTAAAAAGCGCATAAATGGATAATTTTCATGATATTTAGTGTCGCGTAGAATAGAATATATGAATAAATTTGATTTAAGGACATTTTGACAAAAAAAATATTTAAATACAATATTTTGGCAAAAAATTAACTTAGAATAATCTTTTTTGCAAATGTTCTCCTTTTGAGAAAACTGCTTCTAATAGAATAATATTTTGCCTGCATATAGCTCAGACCTCTATTCAGAGGCTCAACTAGAATTTTTGAAATATATAACTTAGAAGTGGGTTTATTCATATTTTACAACTACAGAGGGGAGCAATTTTAAGAAAAAAACCCGAATAATTATTTCAATTGGTGGTAACTCTGAAAATAATGTGAATTTTCCAAAAATCATAGTTGAGCCTCTGTACAGGTCTGAGCTATATACAGGAAAAATATTAATTATAATAGAACCATTTTTCACAAAAGAAGAACATTTGAAAAAAGGTTATTCTAAGTTACTTTTTTGTCAAAATATATTTAAATATTTTTTTTTGTCAAAATGTCCTTAAAACAATTTTATGCATGTATTCTAATCCGAGTGACACTAAATATCATGAAAATTATCCATTTATGCACTTTTTTAAAATCTCGTTTCCGAACGTAGTCGGATACCTTAAAAGTTATGTGATTTACCATATAGACCAGCGCATTTTGATGTTTTTTAGGGAGAGAAAAGAAATAAATAAGCAAATCACCTGAAATAAATAAATTCTTCGCAAACTTTATAAGGGTTCTTTTTTAGCCTTCCAAACCCGTCAGAATAATTTTATGGATAGCACTGCACAGAAAAGAACTAATTCGGAGGGACGTATATATACGTCCAGATAATTAATGCTTAGGCTGAGGGAGACGTTTTAATACGTCGGTGGCACATAATACGTTAAAGTCGAATTGTAGCTTGAGTGTCAAAGTATAGTATTTTTGAATCCAATGCATTGTTAATGTATGGAAGGGGGGCGTGATGAAAAAGATGATTGAATAGTGGGTCGAGTATATTGAAAGTTTTAGAAGCACTGAGTTAGGACAGAGGCTCCAGCTCAGGTGTCGTCATCTGCAAAATTACGAGTTCCGTCGCTCAAAGCCCCCGAGTAGCTAAACAGTGCGACGTAAATTTTCGTTTATTCATTTTAATCCCTAATTTATTTTTTGAGAGATTTCCTTGCATAATATCTTTTTTATGCAAATAAATTATGCAAATAATTTAGTAACTAATGTTAATTTTTGAAACTCTGTTAACTGTTGAAAAATTTCCAAACAATAAAAATATGTTTTTATAGTAGAAAACTGCCATGCACCAGTTTAAAAAAATTGTTTACAAATATTAAGGAATTTTTGGAAACACTTTTGACTTTACTTGTTTTTGCAAATGCAAAGACAAATCATAACTCTAAATTCCCCTTTTCCTCGAATAGTTGAAAATATTCATTTTTAACATAAAATATAATTTGTCTTAAGCCCTTTTTTTCTCATAAATTTACATTTTACATTACTTCATTTTTGCCATTAAAATTTATTCAATAACACATAAAATTATTTTCTTTGTTGTTCATTGTTTTTAATTTAAACATATTGCTGCGCAGTTATTTTTAATATTTTAGTAAACTATATTTTCCAAATTGTTTTTCCTTTTAACCAATTAAAATTTTTCTTACTTTTGCAATATTTTTGAGAATAGCTTATATATCCCGTAGAGGCAGATGGTATATTAATTGCTTAATTTAAAAATATGGATAAATTTTACCTACAAAGAAAGGCACACAATTGTTTTTCTTGCTTTTCTTTCTAATCCGTGTTCATTTAGCTGCATCTTTGTCAAAAACATAACGCCCAGTTTTTCCATGAATTAGCGAGTCCTTTCAACATATATGGAAAAAAATCATCTATAGTTGGATGGTTGTTTAAATTCAATTGTTTCAAACAATTGATAGCTAATGAAATTATTGTTTATATGCTAACATTAAACCTTTAAAAATCTCCTCATTTTTCAGCACTAAAACTTTTGAAACCACAATTCAACTAAATACTTTACAAACTTAACTTAATTTCATGTAGTTTTTTTTTACCCTTGTTTATCTAATTAATTCGTATATACTTAACATAATTAAAATTACTTGAATAAAATACCAAAGAGAGAGACTACAAATGATATTAAAATGTAAACATCTAAAGCGTATTAGCTGAAGTAAGTTAAATGATGTTTCAGGATAATTTTACGGTAATATAAGTATTTCCAATTACAACCTAGACTGTTATTAAAACCATAAGACTACTTGGCATATACATGGTTGTTTGTTTTTGAAGGAGAAGCGTATATTTTGCTCCATTTTCGTAATTAAATATGACTAAACAACATAAAATTTGGTTAAAGGGAAACTATAAAAGGAAATTAAGTTAGTAGTTTGCAAAATATATAGTTCACAGTTTTTGCTTTAATGCATTAGCATATTACTTCGTTAAAGATCTACGTAAAACCTATTAATTGACATGCAATTTATTCTATTATTGAAAAGTTTAGTCTCTTGAGAACTAAATATAAGAAATAAAAATGAATAAGCGTTACGGTATAAATAAGTTTTGTTTTCAAAAGTAATTCTCTCAGTAATTTTAATATTTTATATTGGATAAAACTTTTAGGTATATTAGTAATTGGAGAATGTAATGTGCGCTTTTAAAAATCTTATTCGGTTGTAAAGTTCTACAAATGAAATTTAAGTGGGTGAAGAATATATATTTAGTATAATATCTATAATATAGTTTACATTAATACATATAATAGTTTCATTAAATTAATTTTTCCTTTTCATTACTTGATTTAAAGGAATCCTGACGTACTTGCATCTTATGGAATGCTAACATAACAAGTATGAAAACATCGAGCTTTGTTATTGGTCAAGCATAATCACTTATTCAGTAGAAAGTCAGCATCTACACGAATAAAAGTCGAGAATGAACAAACATATGTATTAGTTACGCTACCGTCTCATAAAAAGACTTTTATTCTTCGAATGCAAAAGCTCGCCAATGGTACCAAAAGATGCAAGTTGATCCGAGGAATCCAAATTGATAATTTAAATTCCAAAATAATTATTAGTTAAGTATAAATTAAATACAAGTGTTTTAAAATGCATTCTTAATGTACACTTGTATGGCATCTACCGTACACTTCGGAACGTATATACCACATAGTTATCCCTTTTAAAACTGATATATTTCCTTCTGTACCGAAATCACACAAGAAACAATTTTTGAATCACCCAGAACATATATTTTGTCAGAATACAGTATATTTTTTTAAGGAAACTAACGATGCTTTACGTCTTTAGCGATTTATTTCTAAATTCAGTCAATTTTGACCCTGGGTGAAAACGGAAAAAATAATGCAGTCGAAAAAGCACGTACTAGTTTGAAATAAACATTATGTGTATTCAAAGTGCATACGCATCTAACTCAAAATGTATTCTGTATAAATCTCCATTTTTTTCTTGCCATGATGTGAAAGAGGATAAATTATTTGATGTATTAAAATGGTCATTTAACCACGGTTCAAATATAATTGTTTTATTTATATGTTTTTATGGTAAGAAAAACACATGAAATTAATCTAAACAAACAATGAATGAAAACGTGATGTAAATAAAAATTCCTACAAAACATGCTCGTATCCTATTTTTTTAAATGTCTTCTGTCGTAGATCTTAGACCAGTGGAAATCGATGGTATTCGGGAACGAGTCGCGTAAATTTTAATCGCTCTACTTAAAGGATTGATTATAAACCGTACAAATTATCAAGATAAGTGTTATTGTTTGTATAGGGTATTTTTTTTCAGGTATCGAAGTTTAAGTTGGCATTACTTTCATAGATGGCGACCGATTAAACAGCTGTCAAGTGATTTATTCTCAGTTTGGTTTGGCAATTCATCAAAACGATCATCAAGCAAGGCGTAGATTTGTCGAATGGACCCAAAACGAGATTGCCGTTGTTCCCGATTTTGATAAGCGAATTTTGTTTAACGATGTTGCGCACTTCTGGTTGAATGGCTACGTCTACAAACAAAACTGCCGCACTTGGAGAGAAGCTAATCCACAAGTGTATGTCGAAACACCGTTACATCCAGAAAAAACAATGAAGGCCACAACGTTACAGTCAATGGTGATTAAATGGTGAGCCACACACACACACACACATGATTACTAACTTTTTCATTCCTGAATTGAACAATCATGATGTCCAGGAGCTGTGGTTCCAACAAGACGGCGCAACATGTCACACAGCTCGTGCCACAATCAATTGATTGAAAGACACGTTTGGTGACCGCCTAATTTCACGTTTTGGACCTGTGAATTGGCCTCCAAGATCTCGTGATTTAACACTTCTAGACTATTTTCTGTGGGGCTATGTAAAGTCATTGGTCTATGTGGATAAGCCACAAACGCTTGACCAACATTTGTGGCCGTATATCGGCAATAACAAAGACAAGATTCGCCGTGTTATATTGCCGATATACGGCCACAAATGTTGGAAAAAGTCATCAAAAATTGGACGTCCAGATTGGATTACATCCGAGCCAGCCATGGCAGTCATATGCCAGAAATCATGTTTAAAATGTAATGCCACAAGATTATCTTTCGAATAAAAAAAATTATGTCAATCGAATAATACATCGTTGTTTTATTGCAATTTGAAGTTCTATACCTCTAAATAAAACACCCTTTATATAATTTTGTATGTGTCAAAATCCCATGGGGTCACGTGCAATTATTAAACTTGTTCTTAACTCAGTATTGTTAAATTAATTATAAAAAAAACATTGTGTAGTGAGTGTACTGAAACATTTATAAGTGTATTATATCGATGTGAATGCGCGTTTTATTTTTTATTATGTCTGTTTACTTTCAACAAATTAATAACTTCTTTTTTTTAAAAAAAGTCTTTTATTTTCGACTTTTTAATATGCTTGATTCCCCCTTGTAGGTTCATTCCACCCCCGTAGTGAAGCGCACCCCAGAGTTTGAGAAACACGCTGCCTTAGACAATCATCACTAAACCTAGGAAACAATACACTGTATTCCAGTAAAATCTATCATTTTTATAAAACATTGCTTTGTATATATATATATATATATATATATATATATATATATATATATATATATATATATATATCAAATGTTCTGTACTTTACCATTATGAATCCTTTTTCTCTTTTTACCTTAACCTTTTAAACTTTTCCCCCTCAAAGACGAGAAATAAATATCTTAAATAAAACATCACTCTGAATTGAAATTTTATCTTTCTCATTCTTGAAAACTTTATCTCCATATTTTACCTACACAAAGTTATTTATGAGAGCGCTATCATACATCGAAAGAAATAAAATCAATAAGGCTTTCTCTAATGATACCATGTCATAAGAGTCCCGTTATTACCTTCAATCAAAGCGTTGAACCCATCTACGATATTTTAGACTGCAATAAGTATTCAATTCAAAAGAAGTGTTTCGTCCTGATGTGTATTCATAGCTCTCGAGGCCGTAAAGTACGATTTGGCCTTCAATGTTGTTTTATTGTTCTTTTCATCTGCATTTTTTCTTCTTTTTCTAGTACTTTTTTACTCCCATGATATTGAAAAACATTTTTCTTCGGCAATTGCTTTCTAATGACGCATAAAAAGAATGATTGTCATAGCTCAAATATTTCTATAGAAAGGTAAATTCTGTTATACTGCTGCCATAGAGCAGGAGTGTTCAAACGTTTTTCGCTCATGGGAGTCTTAGAACTGGAAATTATTTCCATGGAATCTGAATGCGCTCACACGCACAAACAATTAAAAAGACTTAATGGAGAACAAAGTTTCTTTAGAATGCAGCTTAAACTCAGCATCCATATAGATGAATATTTTTCTAATATAAATTAGATTCTTTTTAAACGTTCTGTAAGCGTTCCATAGGAAAATGATGCAAGGCAAATAATCATTTTCTTTTCGTCTAAACAATATTTGGAAATTGGATGAAGCTTACAGAAATATTTTGGAATTTTAAAAGCTTGAGTTTAAAGTGGACTACTTTTGGATGGCCTAGACTGCGTATTTTGGTCAAGCCGAAACAATGATTGACTGACAAAGTACCATGTCAATGAGTCAAATATATTCACAATTTACTTGGGGTGTATTCTGGAGAGTTTTAATAAATAATTTGGCCTTTTAGATACCGGAGGAAGTTTTTGATCGTGACAAGGTTGCTGATTTGAACCACCGATCTACCAGTCATCAGCTACACCGCGCATGTCTTAGACGATTGAGACAAAAAGTAAACTGTACCAGGGCCAGTCGTGGCCGTGGGTAGTCTAGTGGTTAGAGCATCAGACTCCAGACTGGAAGGCCTGGGTTCGATACCCGATGTCACCAAATACCCTCCGTGTACACACGGAGTTCGTGCCCGTTAAATCAGTGGGTCCGAAAGTCTTGTGGGCTGAATCACGAGTGAAGGGACTAGATAATATTTCCCTCCCCTTCAGTTCCATGCCTGAAATGTGGAGTTGATGAGATAGGTGGTTTCGCCATCTATCATCTCTTCAGTGAATTTTTTCGAGCTAATTCGTACTTTCACCTGTATGGTGCTCAAGGCCAACCATAAGTGTAGGTATAGAACCTTGCCACGACGAATTTCATCGGCCTCGATCTGAGTACGTCAGACAGGTGGCATTTAAAACCACAACAGAGCCAGTAGCTTAAAGAATGCTCTTCGGATAGCAAGATAAATCCCTCGTGTATCTGAACAGTGCGACGTTAATATTCAATCAATCAATCGAACACCAAGATTGTTTGTTCAGAGTAACACTAATGCCGAGGTCAACAGCTAGTTGCTGCAGTGGAATTTGGTCAATTAAGATAAAAATACGTATGATAAACAATGCAGCTCTTTGTAAGATAGAGAAGTTAGAATACAATATTTATGTTAGGATGCAATTTTATCTGTAAAAACATTTCAAATCTGGGCCATATTCTGTAACATTACGACTGGCCTACCAGAAGATGAGAGTGGAAAACATAAATTCTATTTTCACTTTTGAGAGACTATACTTTTAAAGTGTTTTATACTTATATATATGCTCTTAGTACTTTACTAATAAGACTTAAATTTATTTTTCGCTATTATAGCGAACATTTATTTTTATATATAATGGTGCTGATTAGTATTAATGGTTGCCTAAGATATCCACAGTATGAAGGAATCAGTTTAAACTGAGTTGATTGCCTTATATTGGGATGTTCCTTGATGGAAATGTATCAATCTCTTATTAGAGAATTCGGATTTTTTTTTTTCAATAATTAGAGCAACCATGCTAAAACGTTTGTTTCATTTTTCACCTATGTAAGCACTTTAAAACTAACTAAGAATAGAAAGTTAATTGAAATTCTTCATATCCAAGCAATTCAGCGAAACTTTGAAATTTGCATCTGCATCCAATATTCCTTATACAGTCATCAGAAGCAAACCACAAGACATCACGAATACAATTCCTTCTTGGATAATAAATATTACAAACCACTTCCTCTCTTAAGAACGTGCACGAATACTTCACGGATAATCACGAATTACCGTTTGATAACAACAAAATCCTTTTTATCTAAATTCAAACTTTAGACCATTCATTATAGCGAGAAAACAAAATTAAGTATTCAATCATTTTCATTGGGAGCATGTGCCATCAACATATTAATAATGATGGCCAAAGGAGATTTTGTACCGGGGCTGCTCCTTAAATATGGGGAACAGCGCAGGGAAGATTTCCGATTTTAAAACGGAACAGGATTATTGCAGGGCGCCATTCGTCACGTTATGGGGCCAAGGGGCGGACGTTTTGAAGCCCCACTTCTAGTACTTAATGATTGGCCACAGCGTTTATTGCGTCATTTGGCGCTAATGGCGACACATGGCAGCAACGCTTCTGACTTACCTCAAAATTTAATTTCAGCCCTTGGTAAAGTCGTTAGTTAAAGTGATAATCGATATTTGGCGAGTATTTTAGGGGTTAGGTGACCAGCTTTGTTCTTACAAAAGACCGATTGGTTTTAATGAGGAAAGCAATTGCCGACTTTGGGTAATGAATTTAATATTTCTTAATTCCTTTCAGAGGCCAGAAAATTGTTTTTCTTGTGATTAATTCTACTTTCCTCATTGGTTGTGTTTCTTTTCCTGTAAAATCTTATCGTAACGTCTCCTTAAGATAAATGAGAATCTCATTTTTTTGTAGTCTTTTCAGAGTGGTATTATATAGTTCTGTAAAAAGGCCATTGTGATATTTTGGTTATTTTTAAGGAATTGCGAGGGAGAGAGAGAGAAGAATTCAATATACATTTAATACATAAAGAAATAAGTATATTGGTATTCATTTTTATAGAAATGAAAATGTCTTGAAAGAAAAGAAAGATCCATTATCTGTTTTCATAACTGACTAACTTGGTTTAGAGAGAATGCTCTGTTTCTTTACGGCTGTATAACAGTGGTTCTAAAACTTATTCTGCCCATGGAAACCTTTTTATACCAAATATTTGACCAATATTAATATGTATAATCCCCAAGTGAAATAGTTCTATTTCAATGCATGTAAGAAAAAAAATTATAAATTTAACTCTGATGGTAATTTAACTCTGATGGATGGCTCTGAAAAAGGTAAATGAAAATGGTATTGGTAAGAAAAATATAATAAGACTATTTTATAAATGAACTTTAACAAAATCATAGCTTTGGTTAATAAATGTATGTAAAAGATAGGAATTTTATTAAAAAATATTTACGGAGCATACTTTTTCTTCTTGACAGTACAAAGAGTATAATATTGCTATTGATTCAAAACTAACAAAAATTTATTGCATTCACTTCACATCTCACCATTTCTATTCTGTCAGTTTTTGCATGTAGAGGTGAACATTTTGATCCTATTTAAGGTGACTGCCTACCTTCGAAACCAATTTTCTTATAAAAACAAATTTTTGAAACAAATTGAGTGTTTTTAGGAAGGAAAATAAAAAAAAAAATATATGTAAATACATAAAATTTTTTAAATAAATATTGTACTTTCAGAAAAATTGGTTGTTTTCAAGGAAATTTTACTAAATTTTTACTAAAACGGGTAACACTGTATAAAAAAATTTCTAATACAATTATCATAATTTTCTTTATACACAACATACATATTATGGTGTTCTTCAAAATGAGCCAAAATCTAAGAGAAATATTAAAATACAAAAAATAACAGATAATTATACATAATAAAAAGAAAATTTTGATATTTTTAAAGTTTTTTCTTTATAAAAGCTACCCTAAAAGAAAAATATTTAACCTGCAACAAAATTTATTGTCCACTTTATGAAAAATAGAATAATAAACATTCCCACAAAAATTCAAAACGTTATCTGTTTTGGTTCTTAAGATATGTATCTGGTAAAGAGTTTCTTTCGAAAACATAATTTTGAGGAAAACTCATTTAAAGTTTTATCTTACCGCCCTTTTGCATAGAGTGATGTTTTTTAAAATCATTATAACTTTATTTCTATTTCACGTAAAGGAAAAACAAAAACTTTTTTGGAAAGAAAAATGTTAAAACTATAAGGATTTTGAAATAAAAAATGCCTTATGTAGACGAAAAATGACATTTTCAACGTAGACAGTCACCTTAAAGCTCACAGGTGGCCGCACTCACTGTTGGCCCGACTTCCACCGTACAACACTTGTCATTACTTGTATTTTTTGCATCCATCTATAAAATTGTACTCAAAAAAATTTAACACGTAAAAATCGTATTTAATTTATTTTAAATTTCAAAACATAGGTAATGGTCTGAAAATATTTTTTTTATATCAAACTATTCGTAAATCCCATAAAGTTATCCATGCACCCCCAAATTAATTTTTATTTTTCACGAGTCCCCTCAACTGTCAGAAGTACCCCCAGGCACTCTGTGATGACCCGCCTGGGTCACACCTTGAACACCAAGATTAATTTTAGGCAAAGAACCACTAAGAGCCATTTTGAATAATAATAATATTTATTTATTATTATAATTTTCTCAAAAATCTCTGATAACATATAGTACGATAATGTTACGTCTCTTAAAGGGATTTGCCTTTATATATATTAAATTAAATTACTAAGAATACAATTAATTAATAATCTAGCTCAAACTCAAGTAAGGTTTACCGAAATAGGAGATCCGACAAACACACGCGCGTATTCCAATTCTTAACTGTCATTAAGTTTAACTAAGTCGCTCAAACTGACGCTTACTTTAAGCGTACGTGAATTATACTTACCGCTGGCTTATATCAGCTTTCTGGTACGTCTCGTAGCACGACGTCGTCCCGAATCTAATCTCCTTGAATCTTCTAGTAATGCATTTTTATAGTTACTGGCTCAATAGCCTACCATCATCTCTCTTGCTATCTCGCCACGCTCGACTTAAATACCTTATCTAATTTAAATATCCCGTACATCTTTTTGGAGTTGATTGGAAATAAACGCGAATTTATATTCCCCAGAAAGACGCCTAAGAAGATTAGTGGAAAAGTTCCGTACAGATTCGTCACACTCGTAGGAATTACTTTGAGAACGTATGATCTATTAACTTAACTTCAAGCAAAGCAAGAACAGGAGTTGAAACTTTATTTTTCTTAAACTTTAAGCTTTGGGACATAGAAAATCAATAAATCTTGCTTGAGTCTGTGGCGGTGTGATACCTATATGAACTAGTACCAAACATCACGCGAAGACGATCGTTTTGGCGTGGTCGATAAAGTACTCGCGTTCGGAAAGGAAGGTACACAGATCGAATCTTCCCTTCTTCATTGGTGACCCTAGCCGTGATATGAGCACGCAATTTTCGCGCGCCGCAGTCGTGGCATCATCTATCCACCGCAAAAGCAACCAAACCGTCAAACATTGACGCAAATAAGCCGTTACTGCTCAAAGCCGTCTCACAAAAATGATGCAATAAAACCGTCACACAAATGACGCAATTCTCAGGCCGTCACGCACAAATGACGCAATCCACCAAGTGACGCAACTGCTTACATGCTAGCCACGAATATGGTATCATGCGTTTGCCTATTCACTGAAAAACTGGCAAGGGACTATGTGGCGGTGTTATATTTATATGAACTAGAACCAACATCACGCTAAGACGATCTTCTTGGTGTGATCGGTAAAGTACTCACATTCGTTCGGAACGGAAGATACCTAGAACGAATCTTCCTTCCTTCAATTGCCATAAACTTTTTCCACTTTCATTAAATTGGATTACGAATTCGAGCCTTATTAAACAGTTATCAATAATTTTAACACTCAATTACAGATTTTGTTGAGGCACGATACCAACACCAGCAGAAAGGAAATAATTTATAATTGTTCGAATAGTGTTTTTTAATCGTGATTGTATTAAAATCTCTTAAATAGTGCAAATTTTTCGGATATGTTTCATTCGTCATCTTTATCCGGCTCATACGTTTTAATTAGATGGGGAAGCCTAGTGGTTATGGTCAGGTGCTCGTTGATAAACGCCTTCCTGTTTGCGTTGTGTGGTATTTTGGAAACGGGGTACCAGCTCAGATATCATCCTCGTTACTATACCGTGGTTCAAAACTACGAGGTTCGTCACCGAAAACCCTCGTGTTGTTTTAGAGTTTAACGTAAATAAACTCAAACACGCACTTACTTTATACGTTTTCTTTGTACTACAAGTAAGCTAGCAATCTAATTGCATCACGCTAGATAAACCCGTTTCTTCAAGCCTATATTTGTAAAGGGTGTTTTTTAGAAATATAGAACTTTAAATTGCAATAAAACAACGATGTATTATTCGATTGACATGATTTTTTTTTATTTGAAAGATAATCTTGTGGCATTACATTTTAAATATGATTTCTGGCATATGACTGTCACGGCTGGCTCGGATGTAGTCCAATCTGGACGTCCAATTTTCGATGACTTTTTCCAACATTTGTGGCCGTATATTGGCAATAACACGGCGAATGTTGTCTTCCAAATGGCCAAGCGTTTGCGGCTTATCCGCATAGACCAATGACTTAACATAGCCCCACAGAAAATAGTCTAGCGGTGTTAAATCACAAGATCTTGGAGGCCAATTCACAGGTCCAAAACGTGAAGTTAGGCGGTCACCAAACGTGTCTTTCAATAAATCCATTGTGGCACGAGCTGTGTGACATGTTGCGCCGTCTTGATGGAACCACAGCTCCTGGACACACATCATGATTGTTCAATTCAGTAATGAAAAAGTTAGTTATCATGGCTCTATACCGATCACCAGTGACTGTAACGTTGTGGCCATCGTTTTTGAAGAAGTACGGACCAATGATTCCACCAGCCCATAAAGCGCACCAAACAGCCAGTTTTTCTGGATGTAACGGTGTTTCGACATACACTTGTGGATTAGCTTCACTCCAAATGCGGCAGTTTTGTTTGTTGACGTAACCATTCTACCAGAAGTGTGCTTCATCGCTAAACAAAATTCGCTAATGAAAATCGGGAACAACGGCAATCTCGTTATGGGCCCATTCGACGAATCTACGCCTGAGGCTTGATGTTGTTTTGATGAATTGCCAAACCAAACTGAGAATAAATCACTTGACAGCTGTTAAATCGGTCGCCCTCTTGGAAAGTAATGCCAACTTAAACTTCTATACCTGAAAAAAGCCAGTCTTTACTACAAGTAAGCTAGCAATCTGATTGCATCACACTAGATAAACCCGTTTCTTCAAGCGTATATATGTACTTAATAGAGTTATCAGGAAATTAGCATAGTAACCAAAAAGATAAACAAAGAAAACTTCATATTTAATTGCAATTCAGATTGAATCAAATAAATTCAATATAGTATATAAATACGAGTATTTATAACAATTACAAAAATAAATTAGATTTTTAAGAGGAGGCAACTTATCCGGAATTTTTTGGAGTAGCAACATCCATCCATCGATGTATACTATTTGCAATACAAACTATTATCAATGTGTAGAAATTAGAAAATCTTATGTAAAGTTGTTTTTGTTTCATTTTGTTATTTCAAATTAATATAGTAGTTAAAAGTTATAATTATTTCCATGCATAGTTATAATTCAATTTAAAAGGCAAGTTTACTTATTTATTTTAAAAGCTGATTCTTCATTTATTTATGTATTTCTATAAGTATATATTCTATACTCTTGACATTCTCCAGAATTCAGAAATACTGTAGAATTAGTTACATGATTTTTTGTAAGCAGTTCACAATCTTCTACAAGTATTAGGGACTTAAGCCTTAATGTTATATATCCAACTACGACAATCTTTTTTGATAAAGAAGTACACTCGATTTCTTCAGACAATTGAGGCCAGTGACCTTTGACACAGGCAGAACCTCATTCGTTGAAGTCCCTTTTCCGAAATAAGAAAACTCCAGAAGCTAATCTGCTTTTCTGTCTAGATGTTCGATTTCGAACATTTCTTTCTTTCTGTCTCCACTGGCGTTAGCACATTGTGATGAGGCCTCTTGTCACTAAACCAGTTGTGGAAAAATAGGAGAGTCAGCAAAATGAGGCGGATTACTGGAACAATGCTGAACCCTTGGAAGTTTTCAATTTAATTTTGATGCGTTCCGCTGCATTTGTTCTGGCTGTGTGGGTTATGGCATTTCTCTTGTGTTCTTTTTATTGTTATAATGTTATTCTTTCGTTGCTGTCAGTTTTTGACATTATTATTACATGATACCGAATTTAATATTTTACATTACTCAGATGAAAGATGTAGGAGCTGATATCTGTTTAAAAAGTGTTTTTTTTTAAGTTAGTTATTTTCTAGAAGTTCTGAATATTTAAACTCTCAGTATAAGGATTTCGTCACGAAATATTTAAAGCAGATGTTTATATAAATTTCACACAGAAAAAAATATGCGTAGTTTTCATTCCATTTTTAAATATAAGTTATTTTGAAAAGTATTTCATAGCTGCACCGAAGAATAAGTTACACAAAATTACCAAAAATCCACATGATAAGGAAAGTATGCTCTAAAATTTTATTAACTTTTTTAAAACTCGTTTTCAATTATTTATTATTTAAACTCTTTCTAAATAAGGATTTATAACAATATGTTTTTGAAAACACTGGAATTTATTACTTACTATAGAACATAAGTGATATTACTAGTTATGGCATACTTTTTTTCGCAGTGCATCGTTGGATTCAAAATTAAAGTTATGTAAAAGTTTATTTTGCATATTTTCAAAAAAAGTTAAAATAGTTTTATGAGCAATGTGAATTTTTATTATATATATAATAATTATTATATATTATAATTATACGTTTGATGGAGACTTCATTCGAAATCATAATTTTGAAAAATGAATATATTTTTTTATATTTAAAAAGTATCAGCTCAATTAAATTATACTCATACAATTCTTTTAGAAACATTGTTACAAGAACGTAATATCAACGCAAATTTATAGCAAAAGTGAGGAAAGAGTGGCAGATTTTCAAAATATTCTCCTTTTAAGAAAAATGATTCCATAATAATACAATTTTACGTATGTATATTTAGGACTTCTATATGGGGGTTGGATTAAGAAGTTTGAAATATATAATTTACAAGTGGGTTTATTACTATTTTACTATACCCCACTAAATAGACTTTAACAAAAAATACCCTTTTTTACTTTAGTTGATGTTAAATAGGAAAATAATATAAATTTTTCAAAATATTTAGTTAAGCATCTGTGTAAAACCCTTAGCCATTAATAGGCGATTTATTATTTAAGAAATATTTTCCACAAAAAACAGAATGTTTTGAAAATATGTCATTTTTTCTTCACTTTTTGCCAAAAAAAATTGCATTTTAAAAAGTTTTTTCTCATAATAATATCTTTCAGAAAATCACTTTATATGTATACTCTAATTCATCTGACACTAAATATCAAAAATAAATTTATTTATACACTTTAAAAAAATTTAGTTTCTTTATTTTTATGAACTTTATTAAGCAAGAGAGAGAGAGAGAGTAATATGAAAAAAAAGTTTTAAGTCAATTCCTACTTAGATCAACAAAAGAAAATTTTATTTTAGCTAATTTTAATTAAATAGTTACAATTAATATAAATATGTATGTACATATGACATATTTCAACGTTAAGTGGTACTGAATTTTTATTAATTATCATTACAGTATCGTATTGTCCTTCAAAACAATCGTGTATATGAAATTTCAGTTCAACTGAATGCTTTAAAACGTGAGGAAAAAAACTTTTCAAGTTGTGATGCAAGTAGCCAAAAGGGTCGCTAAGTCATCAAAAATAAGGCCAACGTGGCTGTATTTGTAATTCTTTAAATAATTAGTTTTAACCAATTAATTTTTATTAAGTATAATTAAACTATTGTATTGTCATCCAAAACAATCATGTATATAAAATTTCAGCTCAATGGAGCGCTTTAAAATGTATTTTATTAACGATTGAAAATTGCACCAAGATACATAAACAAATAAATAGAGAGTGTGAGCTAATATTAGGAATTGAAAAATATTATTTTGTTTATTATTATTTTAAAATTCATCAAGATGCATTAGTTATATCTGTTCATATAATGATGACATAGCTCCAACAGATAATTTTGGATGAACTGTAATGAACAAAAACAATTTTCTCTTTTGAGGTGGAAGAGAATGAAACCCTCACGGATGCTATATACTCGAGTAACGGTCATATTAGTACATTGAAGGTATTTAATGGTGTTAGAAATCTAAGTCAATTCGCAACGTTTTCTAAGAACACTAAGCATTTTTGGAGTGTTTTTCGAGATATTCTCAAAGTAATTGGTAAACATTAATTTCGAATTTAGCGTCAAGCAGAGATATTTGGGTTGAGAAATTTATTCAATAATTGAGTTGTTTAACTTAATATTTTGATGCAAAATTTCTCTATTTCTTGTGTCAGTAGAAGAAAAATTTTGATTTTTTTGGATTTATCAACAACTTCAGCTGTTTTTACGAGTCTTCGATACGGAACAGATTAATGTTCATTACGTTTTCAGAGATTGTTATGTGAGTGTGTATATGACGAATAATGATGCCATCCACAAAACAGGCAATCTTAGATTCATTACCAATTTAACCGTGAATGGTGTTTTTGTAGTGGAGAAAAAAGGGGAGGGGGAGGCTTAATGAGAAATCCTTGTGGAAGGCCTGACCATGATCTATGCGTCTTCGGGAGTTTCCCATTGATTCTCACAATAAACTTTCTTTATATTAGAAAGGCATTGATCCATAAGAAGATGATGCCTGAGATACCGGTTGAGTGTATGATTTAAATAAGATTTTGTTTCCATTTACGGTCGAATGCCGCTGTTAGGTCAAGAGAAACACCTGCGTTTTTTTATGAGATATCTCTTGAAGTCCGTCGATAATTGATTAGACCAGGTAGAAAAGTCAGCCAATGGTGCTATGCTGGACTCTGAAAGCTGTCTGGTAAAAGTGGAATATTTTCTGTTTGGTAAATCAGTTCATGTTATTCTAGATGTATTAGTTTTTCCATACCCTTGCAGAGGGTGCTTGTTAGGAGTATAAGCCGGTAATTTCAGAAGCTTTTGTCACCCTTGCCAGGTTTAAGAACTGGGCATTTTTCAAAGTGGGTGCAATTTCCTAGTATTTTAGAATAGGTTGAAAATCTGGAGGAGAATACGTCTTGCAAATGCTCCAAAATCCATGATCATTGAGTTGAAGATAAGGTCAATAACCGGATAAATCTTGGGTTATAGGTTTAAAATTGCACCATTGAGCTCTTCCAATGAAAGATCACTAGAAAAATGGTATTTTTGCTTGTAGAATTTATTTTGTTTCTTCACCTGTTTATAAATTTTTTATTCTCCCCTGCCTCCTTTGACGAAGCTCATATTGCTTGCTTTTACACAATGTTGGCCCAGCAAGTTGGGACCATCTTTATAAGTCTTGAATGCATGTTTGGCGGAGATAATAACGTTAGAAATGGGTCCGTTTTTTCGTTGGGTGGAGCGATTGTTAAGAACGTTGATACCGATCAAGTGCTGGTTATTTTTCCTTGGGTGAAGTTTTCTACAAAGTTCAAACCACTTTTCGTATTTGCATGCTACAATCACACTTTAATTTTGTGACTGATATCCATTAGTTTTCTTCTGATTTAGTCACTGCTGTTTTTCTCGAGTTCACAACGTGTATTATAGTAAATATCTATTGGTCATCATTTCGTGGTCAACTTAACAGCGTCTGGATCACTATTATGTTCGTGCCCCCGAGTATCTGGTTAATGAGCGCGACTTCTACCTCAACCAACATGAGGTAGAGGTAACGCGACAAACTGTTCTAAAGTTTAAGACAATAATAATCAATAGAATTATTACAAAAATAAAATAATCACATTTTCATGTAAAAAGTATACATTTTTTTTTTATTTATTTTTTAATAAAATCGCTGATGAGTTTTTGACTTAGCTATTTAAGATGTGTTTCACAATCTCATTGAATGCAAAGAAATATACATAATCAAATCCACGATAGTCAAATCTTTGAACAATAATGGTCAATAAAAAACATAGCTTTTACTTCGTTCTTCTCGAGACAAAAACTAATACGTCTTCTGTCTTGTTTCCCGAACAGGGAACATGTCACTCAGAAAAAGAATCTTCTTTACTGAATAATATATAAGAATCAGGAGAACTGAAAGATTTCGTACCCAAGTTACTTTCATTCCTCCAGATAATACTTTAGATAACATAGAACAACAGTTGCTTTTAATGGGACTTGTTACCTAATTATTAATGGTATAGTTTAATATATTTACAGCTAGATCCTCTAAATACTTTCGGAAAAATTGCATTGATTAAATTGCTCCTTACTATATTTTTAGTTCTAATAATATTTTCAACAAAATAAATTTTACTATTCTGTAATTATTGTTCTTAACTATTGTTTTTAAAAAATAATTACAATTTCACGTAGACATGTGTGTATTTGTATGTATATGTATATATATATATATATATATATATATATATATATATATATGTTTGTGTGTAGGTATAATTTATGTATTTGTATTTTGAAAATCTTGTTATGATCACGCATGTTTTCAAACTTTCCCCATTGTATAATTTTAATTACTGAATGTCTCCGTTAGCACGTGAGCAATCTTGTATTTTTTTCTGTATTTATTGTATTTGCATCCATTCTTGTTTCTTTTCCTTTTTAATTCCAATTCATGCATATATCCTTCAATTTAAAACTTCCTATCACTATTGATTGAGTATTTACTTACGTTTGTAAACCTTTTGTTATACTTGCTGGCACACAAGGAGTCTACTTATTGCAGTGTTTCTCAAACTGTGGGGCGTGCCTCTCTGGGGGAGCGTGATAACCCTACGAGGAGGATGGAGCATATCAAAAAGGCAAGAATAAAAGATTTTAAAAGCTTATAAAAATTTACTTAAAAGAAGTAAAACAAAATACATTCCGACATAAAAAGTGTGTTGCACTTTTATTGTTATCTGTTTCAATTTAAAAATAAGAAAAGAAAAAAACAAAATACATTTCTTATTACTTAAAAGTATGTATAATTTACTTAAAATACCTATTACTTCAAAATAACTTACTTAAAATATCTATTATTTGAAAGTAACATATGCAAAATTTAATATTTATCTTGATAATTTGAATGGCTTATAATTAAGATAGTATTGTAGTTTAGCGTCAAAGTTCATTATTATTGCATTTAATACATTGTTAATATATTGTGGCCGCGAAGAAAATTATGATTGAAAATTTGGTCACAAGTATTAACACTTTGATAAGCACTGACTTAAAGTCTCAAAAATATATCACAGACACATCTACTCTATTGTATATTTTTAAAAGACTATAAAACTCTGAATATTGTTGATTGTTTAGAATCTAAGGGAAATAAGAATAAGATTTCCATTTTTTATATATTTATAATTGCACGATTACATCACGTACATTAAAATAATGAATCAATAAATTTTGTCTTTTATAGGAAAACATTCTCTCTCACTATTTCTTTAAATAAAACTTATTATTATAATTATCAGCATTTGGTAATTTATGTGATAGTAATAGCCTTGGTATATCTTTCAAAATCTTGAGGTAAAACCATGTATTTGAGTTCAATATATATGTAAATTCGAAACATAATGTTAAGTTGCAAGTTAATCCTAACACTTGTTCTTGAATAAAAATTGTGACCTCTGTAGCCGACTGTTCATGGTCATGAACTCGTGGACAGTGTTGTCGAGATTCACCATGTAGAGGGCTTGGTGCACATAAAATGTATCGAGACTCAGAGTCCTGCGATGTCGTGGTGTGGAAGTTAGGAAGGAGGGTGTCACATCAGATTTTGTCCTCATTACTTGTCCATGATTCAAAATAACGAGTTATGTCAACAACAGTCGTGTTACTGCTTATTATAGCACAATTTAAGATAAAATAAAAATAAATACATAACAATATGATGTTAGTTAAGTGTTAAGGAATTAATCTTTTCTCTCAGGAGAGAATTTCTTTTGCCCTCTATTTTAAAGTTATAATTAATGGGGGAACCCTTTTTCTCTTAAGGGATTTTTTTTGCCGAAAATCAATTTTTTTTTTGCCGAAAATCAATTTTTTTTGCGAAATCCAAGTTAATATTTATTTTTAGGTTCAACGAATAAATATACATAATATCACCACGTTACATTTGAAATTGTCTTCACTGAAAATTATTATTATATAATTCAGTAAAATAAATTATAAATTTTGGTTCGATATATAAAAATGATTTAAGCCTAACATAAAAACATGAACACATTTCATGTCCTTACATTAGTGGAATATTTCATACATTGTATAAACAGAAATTGATTAATGTCTATATAAATCCTTATTTAAATGTACCTACTTTTCTCTCGACATTAATCCCGAAATTTTTATCATGCATTTCTTTAATGTCCAGGTAAAGTATTTTTTGTGAATCCCCACCAGTTCAATCGTCTCGGTTTTGAAATCGTTTAGTAAGCTGGTACATCTGAGATTTTATGATTATTCACTGTTATTATCAAATATGCTTCAAATTTTACAACGTGGCTGTTTTCAAACTTTGCTCATAAATCATGTATCTTAGAAATCTCGTCTGGACATGAATATTAATGGTGAACAGTATTCTAACATTTTCAGACCAACTGCTGGGATTGTCTGGAACGCTGCATCATAACGCTACGTCAATTACAAATGCATTACCTCGTATACAACGTTACACATGGCTAAAGAAAAAAGAATAATTTCCTCATGCATATTCTAGATATAACAACGTATACTCTATCACCGTGGAAGTCTGTTAATTAATTTTTAATATTTTTAACAATAAAAATAATTGTGTGGACAACTTAATTCGTTTGCAGATTTTTGAGGGCTATTTAATATTAAACGGCTGTTAGATTAATCCTTGCGGTAAAATAAGTAGATTTTTGCAAAAATTACAAACATTGTATTTATATATTCTGAAACAGAAGACGGGTGATAAAATTAATTCGCAATAGCTTTAGTCCTGTTTCTATGCCAACAGAGTGATAAATTGCGGTAATTAAAAAGTAGGAAAACAAAAACAATCTTTAATATATTAATTCCTTTCATTTTTAGAGTTTTATGCATTCAATTCATATATGTGTTTCAAAGACGAAATATTGCGTTGAAAACGAGGGAAAACTTTGCTTCGTTTTCATTAAAAAAAAGAAACATGAAAGTTATTTTTACTTATTCAAAAGTGTGAAAGAAAATTCATAAAAGCCACAAATGAGTATTTTTTCTAGAAAAAAACAAACGTATTATCTATTATAAATGTTAGATTTAAAAATTTCTGTAAAATGTAAACATTTAATAGAGTTTAATTCATTTTTTGCTATCTAGTATATGATAAATATAAGAGTTTCATTGCCCAACAAAACCCTTTGTTTAGAATGCCCTCTAGGCTATTTTATTAACATATTGATATATTTTAGGTGTGTATTGTTAAATAATTGAGGAATGCGAAATAAAGTTCTACATTTTTTTTACTATTACGTCTATGTCTTGCAACAAAAACGTATTTGCGTGCTCCAAATGGTTTACATTCATTTTTACTGCTTCATTTACTCAAAAATTTGGGTGTGTCTCAACGAAAAATGTATGAAAGATACAAACAAAAATATCTACTATTCATTTTCAGATTTTAGCAAAATAATTGAGAGGTATACCTTTTAACACAAATAAAACTACTTTTCACTACCTCTTTTACAGACATTTTAAAAACACTTTGTAATTTATTTCAATATATTTCTTTTTTATTTACTAATTGAAAACGCATTTTATATCATTTCGTTGAGTTCTATGTTTCATTCCAAAAAGAACTGTCTGAAATAAGTAGCAATTGCTTCTAACAGTAGGATTAATAATTTATACATCCATGTAAAGTTTTTTGATAATCTTAATTTCGTCCAATGTATTGCATCATATAAAATAGCAATCATGTTGTTATATCCTTACTAATATTATAAACGCGAAAATTTGTTCCTCTTTCACGAAAAAACAACTGAAGGTATTTTAATAACTAAACAAACAACTGAAGGTATATTACTTAACAGTAATATAACTTACACATCAGAATAACTTATAGGCTATAATTTATAAAGATATTGTGTGAAGTTTCCAAAATAAAACGATATTTGTAAAGTAAGTAGGAAAAAAATCTGCCATCTGCAAAAATTGCCTGCGACAGCATTTGTCTATCTTTTTTGTGTGAAGCAAAATGTTCCCTGTTTGTTTTGTCTACGCCATGCCTCAATGAGCGCTCGCTTTTAATTTATTCTTTTGGTCAGTGTAATCTTTTTTTGTTTCATAATAAAGCTACATTTCGGAGAGGTGGTGGCAAGATTTTAACATAAAATAAATACAACAGAAAGTAATATTAACGTATTACACTTCCAGATATAAATTATTTACTCTATTTTAAGCGTTCATTACATAAAATTTGTAACAATGTATTTCTTTTGCTGAGAAGAGATCAGTTTAGGAAGGTGTTTTCAAAAATCGACTGACAAGAGAGTTACGGGGAGTAATAATTAAATAAAAATCCCTTTTATGAGGTATTAGATCTACATACTTAAAATTTAACAAATATGTTTTTTTTATGTTCAGCTGAGATATGCAAAAAGCTTTTTTTGTTTGTTTAATTTTCAATTCATATAAAATTAACTCATTAAAAACTTATTTATTCATCAATATGTATTGTTTAATTTTTCAATTTACCCGTGTGAAGAATGGGTACACCAGCCTGTATAGCTATATTGAAAGAACCAGTCTAAAAACATATAAGGCGATTTAAGTATCTCTCCAGAACAATGATACATATTTAAAAAGAACAAACATTTAAAGTAAGAACCAGGGCAAATTAACACATGGGCAAAATTTAATGGTTCAAAATTTAAACAATTAGCAAAGAAACATAAGGGATATGGTATTTACAAAAAGTCTATGAAAGTTCCAGTATAGTTTGCTTATCTCACCGCGTTTTTTCAAACCTTATATCTAATTATGGGCATGTAAGAAGATGCTCTCCATTCATGATGTCAGAATTACAAATTTGGCATATACTAGATGGAAAGATGGCTATTTTATTGAGATGATGTACCATACAATCATCGGTTGTTTGCAGTCTGAAGTTTGCCACAGTCCCTTTACGGTGTTTTTGACAAAACCTTTGCCAAGTATTGCGAATATTTGTCCAGGATTATACATAATATCGGGTTTAAAAAGTACAAAATTTTTCAAGTATAGATGTACAGAGAAAAAATTATGGTTAAAAATATCACACTTTTTATTCAGCAGCTAAGATTATTATTATTCAGCATCAGTTAAATGGAAATTTTAAAATACCGACCTATATATGTTTGACAATCTTTTTGATTCCTAACTTGAAACAATAATTTTTCAACTTTCTGCAGAGAAAATACTGTGCCATTTACATCCTGCTACATGAGGTATTTTTTTACCAGTTTCCAAATAAGGTGAAGCTTTGAGAAGTGTAACAATTTTTTTTATAAGAGTTTCATTGTCAAGTTCTGCATCAAAATCGCTTTTCACTGGCTCCAACAAATCAATCAAAATGGTCTGTAAAACATTATGGATGTAAAAGTTCACTTGTCTAAAAAAATAGTAAATGGTAAAAACTCTTTAAATATCCACTGAGTTTAAAGTGGGATGAGATAAGAAAGGTTTTCCCTGCCCTATTCAAAACTCACGCAATAGGTTAATCTCATGATACATATGCAACCGGTAAAGTCTATTTGGTTGCCCCCTTTCCGTCGAAATTTGCTGCTTAGAAGAAGAGTTTTTTTCCCGAGAAAAAATATGTCATTTGAAAATGAAATTTCAATTTTTTTCTAATCAAAACAATTAAAAAAGTACATTTTAGGTTTTTGAAATAATTCGTTAATTTGCGGTTTATTATTTGTTAAATAAAGGCTCTTGCCTTCATTTAAATTGGGGAAAGAAAATTTGTTAAATTGCGAAACTCGCTAAATAGTAGTTCGGTAAACCGGGGACCGACTGTATAATGGTTTATTATGCCAAGCAATAATATATTTTTTAACGAAAACGTATTTTAAAATAATTGTTATGGCTCTTCAATTTTTTATTTTGGATTATGAGTACTTGATTTTTTTTTCTAATTTACTCCTCCTTCAAACAATAGTATTATATTCCAAATTACTGAATTTTCTATAACATAAGCCTTCTATTTAATACAATTGTAAATATTTTAGTTACCAAATATTGTATCATATTAAACATTTCCCGCTGAACTGTCTATCTGATGAATACATTCAAGCTTATTTACTTTCAATTCCATTCTTTCTACATGTTCTATAATTTCTTTTAAACATATACTAATTTTTAAAAAAATTTAATTGAAAACTTGCTTTTCAAAAAAAATTGGAAAAAGTATATTAATTACAAAACATGACACGAAATTAAACGCACATCTTATAGCAAATCTACCGGGATATGTTCATGCCATAGGTGATGGAACATTTTTCTATTAAAATAAAAACCTTTCAAATATTTATTCATTAAACAAAAATTAAAAACTTCTTTTTTGGATGTATGCTATCGATAGTGTGTAGCCGTGAAGTCTGTCAGATCTTTTTGGTATTTATGCTTCATGCCCATGTCATTTGTTGGATTATATTTTATGAAATAATCTATTAAATTCCTTATTATAGACAAGTACACGTGTCATAATACATGACAGCGGATGGTAATTGAAGCTTGTAAAAACGGGTTTTGAAAGATAAAAAAAATGGAAGGCTTCATATTCAAATAAAGAAGAATAAGGTGGCCATAAAATTGACAATTTAATCCGATAATTAATTTTCGGAGTACAGTTCTGAAAGTATTCCAATTTTAAAAAAAAGTAATTTTTTAATGTTTCATTTTTCACTTCTTAGGTTACATAACTTAAGGAAGATTATTTCAAAATGATTTTAATTTATTAAAATACCTTACTATATTTTTTTTCTTTGGTTTACATGCATAGTGTGTGTTTTTTTTATAATGCACATGATAACAATGTATTTTTAATTTAAATTTGACTTTAGATAGATAATTTACAAATAAATAATAATAAATATATAACAATTTTCTTACGAATTATTTTTTCTTTGTTAGTCTGTTTTTTGTTTATATACACTTAAAGGGTCATATCAAACAGTATTTCTTCTATTTCTATAATGTTAAAGAGGAATAAATTTCAGGTATCCGAACACGCGTTGAAAACAATGAAATTCGGACAATACAGATATATATGTTTTTTTTATGTCATTAAATATAGATATTTTTCAGCGTTACAAAACATACTTTGTTTTGTTTCTAAGTAACCTAGAGGGCAAGTTACAATCAATTTTCTGAAGTTGGAAAAGCCGGAAATGGGTATTTGCTGTACCAGAAGTGGGCATTTAAATTGCTCAAAATCTATCATGGCGAGTCTGATAAGTCAAAAGATTACAAATATATTTCTATAAAACTTTTTGAACCTGATATTTATGTTATTTTCTAGAGAATATACTAAAATATTTATTATTGTATGAATACTTTTTGAGTTAGGTCCTGTTATTTAAATAATTGTCTCATAAATAATGTGATATTTCTTATTATACATTTCAAAAATTATACATACATATAATTTATTTTAAATACTGTTAGTAATAAATATTAGTATTTATTGGTATTAGGTAAAAAAGTACTTATAATGTTTAAATGTGCTAATTTGGTAAAAAAAAAAGCTCAATAAGCACTAAAATTTTCAAATTTTAATAAAACATTAATAATTTAGTTTATTTTCTAGATAAATGAATCTAATTTGTTTCAGTAATAATTTTACTAACATAAGTTTATTACTTTTTTCTCTAATTTATTTGAAGTTTTACAAAAATATTGCTAAAGTTTCACTTATAATTGGGATTTTTGCGGATCGTGACTGGTATATCACGAGCTCCAGCCCAGTACCACTAAAGACCCACCATGGAGGAGAGCGATGCACGTTAAATCTGTTGAGAGCTCAAGCATCTTCCCGTTGGTGTGGTGTGTTAGTTAGGAGAGCGGGTGCCAGCTCAGGTTTCATCCTCGTCACTTGACCATGGTCCAAAATGACGTGGTCCGTCGCGAAAAGCCCTCGTGTAGCTGAACAGTGTGACGATAATATTCACTCACTCATTCATGGGTCTCATTTGGCTTGCAGGCTGCTATTTTCCCACCCCTACCCTATATACGAGGTTTTGCTTTTTAAAATATAAATTCTCTAAAATACTCTTAGATCGATTAAAAACGAAACAAAATGTGACTCTTAAATGTGGATTCAATTCTACTGTAGTGCCTTTGTAAGCAAAAAATGATAAATATTTCATATTTGATTGCATTGCTCCCCTTATAGAAAAAAAAGCGGAAATCATATAAATTCTCATCTTTGATATCTGGTGAAACCAAATGTTCTCTTTCTACGCCTCTTCCGCCTCACGTTCTACCACTCGCCGTGCATTATGGGTAGAAATGATCAAAACGTAGGAGAAAAGTGATTTCCTTCTCCACATTACGTCATCCAAAGCTATTCGAACATTCATTAGTAGATATTCCCTCCCCCCACTTCCCTTCCTTTCGCCATCTGAAAATCACGTTACCTTTACTTTATAGAGCCCAATCAAGCATTGCCATGGTAACCCAACGGAAAATACTTTCCTATATCATAAAATGGGAAAAGCTAAAGCCGATAGGATAGCAAACTAATACATTTCACATAATTCCTACAGACTTCCTGCTTTGGGAATTGAGATGGTAACAAAATTGTCTCACGTTTCAAACTGCGAAAATCTTCGTCAACGTGTCGGCACGGAAGGTCACGTGATAAAACTAAAATCACGTGATAGCGGTAAAAACTGCATCAGGGTCACGTATCTCGTATAGATGTATGGGCTCCACTTTTCTTTTTTTCTTTTACGGCAACGTAGACGTATTTTTATGCTCACCTTCCGTTATTGATACTTGCATTTACTTATTTATTACTTGTTGTAAAAAATGTCTAGTGCTTAGAGCTAACGTCTTTTCGTGTGCTGAAATGTTTTTCGTACATCCTTTCTCATTTCCGCTAAGGGGTTTCAGAATGGACGTCGTAAGGTTGCTTGGCCTTGTAGGTCCTGTGTATTACTCATTACGTCACTTATCGATAAGGTCCTTTTGTATCAGTCAAGATATTTCTTCTACTTTTTTCCCCTCTCCTCCTGATTTGGCCCTTACTTCTCCAATCAAACAGGGAGATTATCGTTTACAGACAGAGAGATGTAATGCTTTTTTGTTCTATTCAGAGTCCTTTTTTTTTCATGATTTTTTGTGAGATTATTGCTGTCTGGGAGCACATTGTTACCAACAAGTGAAGTATGTCTAGAAAAAGCATTAGAAGAAAGAAATTTATAGGATCTTTTTTCTTTATCATTTAGATTCATCGCAACTATGGATTTTATACAGTTTAAATTGTATTCGCTGGATGAAAATGGAAAATGAGAAGATGTATAGCAAATAATTCTCTTTAAAATTTGAAAATTATATATATATATATGTACTAGCCGTTACCCACCCGCTTCACTGGGTATTTCACGATGTTGTATAAATGTATACTGTTTACATATATATTAATTATTGATATCTATCATTAAGAATTCGATTGTATTGAAACATATATTTATAGATGTTACACTCTTACCCCTTGATATAAAAAGATCATAAATTATAATATATCATTTCTATTTATATCTAAAATAGAAGTAGAAGCATTTTTTTCGCTCACTTAACCTAATAATTAAGTGGATTTCTACCAAAGCAAATTTCAGTGAATCTCTACTCCATAACATAAACATGGTGCTAAATTTCAAGTCTAAATCTAACAGAGAAAAAACGGAATTTTCATAATGACAGAATTCTTAGCGGATTCCAATTCAACAAAATTTTATTATTATAATCTTAGCAGTTCAAAAACGGGAATTTTGTCTATCAATACGCCCTAATAACTCTCCCTGCTTCCCCCTGGAGTTGATTTCCGTAAAATCCATTCTTAATGGAACTCTATTCAATTAAAGAAACAGGTTCAACAAATTTCAAGTAAATGGGTTACATTCAAAAACAGGAATTTTTCTATAACACGCCTTAATACCTCGCAACCCCAATCCTTTGGGGGTCCGTTTTCGCAAAAAATCTTTGTAAAGGGAGCTCTATTCCATGAAAGGAACATACTTTCTAATTTTCAAGAAAGTGGGTCTATTAGTTGAAAAGCGGCAAAATTTTTCTATTACGCCCCTTAATCCCCCCTCAGTGACCCATGGGGATCAGTTTTCCCAAAAACTATTTGGCAGCGGATCTGTACTCTATGAAGGAAATCCGCTTTCCAAATTTCAAGACTGTACGTCTAATAGTTTAAAAATGGAAATAATTACCTATAACTCCCCTTAAGCCCCTGCAACGCCATTTTTAGGAAACAATTTTCACAAAACCCATCTTATAGCAGATCTCTACTTAATGAATGGAATCAGCCTATTCAATTTCAAATTTTTACGTCTAATAGTTTAAAAAAGGAGTTAATTGCCTATAACGCCCCTGAATTCTTTACAACACCACTTGGAGTCAATTTCGACAAAACTCATTTTGTAGCGGATCTCTACTCTATGAAAGGAATCCGCTTACCAAATTTCAAGACTGTACGTCTAATAGTTTAAAAATGGAAATAGTTAAGCATAACGCCCCTTAAGCGCCTTCAACGCCCCTTGGAGGTCAATTTTCGTAAAAATCATTATATAGGGAATCTCTACTTTGTGAAAGAAATATGCGTACCAAGTTACACGACTGTACATCTAATAGTTTAATAATGGAAATAATTATCTATAACGCCCCTGGGGTTCGATCTTTGCAAAATCCGTTCTTAGTTGACGTCTACTCCATGAAGGGAACCTACCTACAAATTTCAAATCTTTAGGTTTAATAGTTTTGGAGATATCGTGATTAGTCAGTGAGTGAGTCGCTTTTCTGCTTTATATATATAGATTATTTTACATGCTTATTTTCAAATTATTATTCTTACACTATTGTGTACAGTTTTTGTGCTGAAGAAGAAGTAGGGAACCCACAAATCAAGTTTCACCCTACTTCTTCACCTTTAGTCTGTGACAGCTGGTCGATTAACAATATATGTATATAAACCATAAATATAAATACAGATAGCTATAGAACCCAAGTATAACTATTCAACATAGAAAATATTAGGCACAGTCATACAATAATAAACTCCCGGCCTTAGGAACCAAGATTGCAGGTTTAAACCAGTTTTAAGGCTAGCTAACCTTCACCTGTAGTTTGTCTATACGAAGTGTCAAGGGGAAGGGGAAGAATAATATTAGGAGACATTTAAGTATTTCAAATAAAACCACTATAGTATTAAAATATAACGATAAATGTATAGCCAACTAGTATTCTCAGTTATAGATTTAAAGTCGATGCAATAATGTAGATTGTAAGACTTACTTCGGGAGTATAGCAACTAGTTACGTTTCCCGCCAAATACAACAGAATAATATCAGTACCGCATAAAGTAATAAATTATGATAGAATAATATAAAGTATATATATATATATATATATATATATATATATATATATATATATATATATATATATATGTACGTTTAAAAACCATAAATATATATTGATATAATTATTTGTAGAAAACAAACGATTACAAGACTATTTAAATAATAATATTATTAATTTTTTAAACATGTGGCACCATCTATTGAATAATTGAACTGTTTTAAAAATTGTAATAAGAAAGTTAGCAGGATATCCATGTTCAATACATTGTTTAATAAAAATTATTAAAATTTATATATATATATATATATATATATATATCTTATTCTCTACAAACAAGAGATAATATCCAACAACCACATTCGAAAAACACAAAGACAGTAGGACGATCATACAATGAAGGACACACATGTACAGTCGAGATTAAAAATTATAAAATGGATGCTACAGTATTATAAACATTGCTGAATTACGACAGCTAATATATAAAATAATTTATATAAAAGTAAGGTTGGACATGTTTTTTGGACAGCCAACCTTCCCCCTTTATGTAAATAATACTGAGAAAAAACCTATTGAAAGTAATGGATAGGAATATCTAAATCCATTACAAGATAAAGATAACTTACCTAAAAATTGCACTTGAAAATGCAGAGCCCGCGCTAAATATATATATATATATATATATATATATATATATATATATATATATATATATATATATATATATTCTTGGTTTTCGATTCTTAAGTCCCAGTGATAGCGTATCGCGCTTCCATACCTCGAGTCCGGGTTCTATCCCCAAGCTGGGCAAGGTCGACTCTGTCTTTCATCAGTTAGCCTTGCATATCGACCAATGCGGTGGGTCGATATATGAGTACCAAGCTTGATTGGGGATAAGCTCTGGGAGTCTCTCTCTCGCTTTAGACTGACCATCTGAACGGGACATCCGCTAATGCACCTCAGGACCCAGTGGTTACGTATACTGGGATAGGTGCAGTAGGACCTGGAACTCATGGGCTGTTGCACCACTGATTTTGAGTTTTTTGTTCACTACTTTTTTCTCTCTAAATTATGTAGGACTAATTTTATGCGTATACTACAAACGAGGTAGGATTCAAAAGTTTATGGACTGAGCCTGCAACGAGAAAATTTTAAAGTAGGGTGATAAGGATCACATTCCTTTGTCACTGCATTCTTCTTCTTTTCTAAAAAATGTTTGTCCCAAATTCCGTGGTCTGTCCCTAGGCTCGATGTCGCATTTTGTAGGTGGATGCATTTAGTAGCCGGCAATTGAAAGATATTGCGTTTGTTGAGCAGGGAAAACATATCAAATTTCGGGTTGACTTGTAAAAGATTGCTACGGAGTACTACTAAACGTTGAAGCATTTCTAAGGCAGTGATACATTATCACGGAGGCAAGATTTTGAGTTGCAGGGAAACTGTCAAAAACGACAAACACTCCGGACGTCCACAGACTTCTTGTACCGCTGCAAACATTGGCAAGTGTTCTGCAGCGGTACAAAAGAACATGCTTCAAACAACGACAGGGTGAAAATAAAAACAACTATTTTGCCATGTCTTTCTTACTCCCCAGATTTCGCCACCTGAAACTTCAGAATATTTTTTGAACTGACACGCCACTTGCAGGGTCGTCGATTCCAATCTGCAGATGAAGTTAAAAATGCATCGAACGCTGAACTAAAGAGCATGGTGAAAAATGAATTCCAGAAATGTTTCGATAAACTTTACAAGCGATGGCAAAACTGTTCCGATGTTCAAGGGTCTAATTTCGAAGGAGGATATATTTCAACAACATAACTGTTAATATTTTTTGAGTTGTAGGCTCATTTAGGGAACTTTTCAATCGTACTACGTATCTATACATGTGTGTGAGCGAGAGAGATTCAAGTGCCATGATTATAATATTTCAAGGGTTTTTCAATACAGTTACATTCATTTTTTAACCATTCGTTATAACTTAAGCCTTTTGATAGATATTTAGGCATCTATTAAACCCACAATACAATAAAAAATTTAAAATGTCATCACTATTCTAAATTATGTACTTCATTGATTTTTTTATAATTACTTTTATTTGAAATCCTTTCATTTAAAAAATATTTCATAAGGATTTTGCATAAAGAGTACATTTATTTGAAGTGACATAATTTGAGGCATAGTAAATATAATGTAATATAATTGAATCTGTTTTCATATAAAAACAGGGAACAGTCATATAAGTCAACGTAAATAAAAACGTTAATTGAAACTTGTTCGGAACATTTGAGGTTTGTTTAAATTTAGTATCCCTTACATTTAAACTTTAATTGGTTAAAGATAAATTTTTAAATAGTGTTTTCACACATAAAATGTTATTTATGTTTATCATGAAATGAAAGCACTCAAAGGTTTTGAATTGTTTGCAAATATTCATTTAAAAATTAATAAAGAAACTAGAACGCTTTCATTGTGATTCGTATTTAAAAATTACTTTAAATATTATACTTCTAAGTTATATAAAAATTAAATTCTTTGAATTACTTATTTTTCCTAAACACCCGAGTGTGCTTTACTTATATTGTAACTTAATATATATAAAAAAACAATCCTCTTAGTTTTCAAATTTTTCTTAGAAATTCTTACTTGATTGTTAATTAGTATTTATACTTTAAAACAAAACGATATTCTCTCAAATATATACCTTTTTAAATAAACTCTATGTAAAAATGGAAGCTCGAAAATAAATAAAGCTTAGTTCTTTTCAAAACCTGATTTGCATACTTTCAAAAGATTTATATCTTTGCTCGACCAATTCCATCTTATATGTTGCTGAATTCACAACAAAATGTATTTGGTAGAAACCTGTTGCCAAATCAATAAACAAAATTTAATGTTAAAGCATTAAATGGAATAACGTGAACCAAAATATTATTCTATATAAAGAAGGATTAATGTGTATTTCTTGACAGAGGTGTTTGCGTTTGTTACATATTAATAAATGTCTGAAATATTTTCCATGAAAAGATAGAAGCAAGGCTTTATGAGTAAAATATTCGAGACAAATTCTTTGAATTCACTAGAATAAATATATCAATATTGTTTGGTATTACAAAAAAAAAATTTAATTATTTTGCACGATTAAAAGTTTCAAGTAGTATTAATTATGTTTTGATTAAGTGATCAGCAGTAATACAATAGAGAAATTAAAATAATTTAAAAGGTATACTATTCTGAAATATTAATCTATGTTAGGAGATATTGAATTATATGAGTTTTTTTTTATAACAATAACTAAAGTAGTGAACTTTTCAAAGCCAAATTTGTTAAAACGAACCAAAATACAATTTCTAGATTCTCCTTTACCTAACTCAAGTAAATGAAAGAATTTATTGATCTGAAAAGGCTTATTAATCTGTATTTAAAAGTATTTAGAATTAATGGCATCATTGTCAAGCGACTCTTCAATTTAAATCAGCGCAGATTACTTACACAACGGCTATTTTCGTAGCCCGTACTGATATTGCAACATAGAGACGAGTGGCAACAATGGTACGTCTAACGATAATTAAGGATATAAGTGTTGCACTACGCCTTTCAATACTTCTATTACTGCATGCATCCCCATTTTGGACATCTATGCAATAAATGGAACGCAAGTGGTCTACGTGCGTTCCGTATCGTCATGCTGGCTCTGCACTGTGTGATGGTATGGGCAGAAATTGGGTTTATGTCGTCAATAATCTGAAAAGCCAGCATTACACATGATCCAGATCTTAAGGCCTATGGCTGTACCCTATCTTGGAGTCTGGAGATAATTTCAACAAAAAGATACAAGATAAAGATAATTTCAACAAAATAGGACCGTATGTCATCTGTCCTGTGGTTACCTACCTCGACAGAAGAGTGTTCTATTGGTGTCCTCGTCATCACTTTTTGCAGAAAACTTATCCAATGAGAACATCTGGTCATGTATTATATAGAGACTGGGATGTCACTGCAGTTGGTGAATTGGAGCTTCAACATGAAAAAGCGGGGAATCTTGATGATATCTGTTTTCCAAATCCAATCTTTATAGGTACTTATCGGGGTTATTGCCGTTTTAGCTGCGTGTATTTCAAAACGCTGTATACATTCAAGTTGTCTACAAATTAAATAATATTTTCCTCTTACTCTTCTGATTGTGTGTACAATAAGTAAAGTTTTGCCATTTGTTTTCCTTCTTGGTGTTGCGACTTTGGTGAACAGTAGTATGTGTGTATATGTTTGCTTGCGCATTCACTCTTTTTATTTATATTTGTGTACCGTTTAAACTGCTGAATAATTTAAAAACGTATTGTTTTTATGATGTCATAAAGTTTTTATTTTGAGTTACTGGACCAAACACTACAAAAAAAAACCCTAAGCTGAAGATATGATACGTAAAAAAATTGAAGTAAAAGGTGTTTTTTTAGAGGTATAGAACTTTAAATTGCAATAAAACAACGATGTATTATTAAATTGACATGATTTTTTTTTTTATTCGAAAATTATTATTTTTTTTTATATTTATCTTGTGGCATTACATTTTAAATATGATTGTTGGCATAGGACTGACACGGCTTGCTCAGATGTAGTCCAATCTGGACGTCCAATTTTCGATGACTTTTTCCAACATTTGTGGCCGTATATAGGCAATAACACGGCGAATGTTGTCTTCCAAATGGTGAAGCGTTTGTGGCTTATCCGCATAGACCAATGACTTTACATAGCCCCACAGAAAATAGTCTAGCGGTGTTAAATCACAAGTTCTTGGAGGCCAATTCACAGGTCCAAAACGTGAAATGAGGCGGTCACCCAACGTGTCTTTCAATAAATCGATTGTGGCATTAGCTGTGTGACATATTGTGCAGTCTTGTTGGAACCACAGCTCCTGGACATCATGATTGTTCAATTCAGGAATGAAAAAGTTAGTAATCATGGCTCTATACCGATCACCATTGACTGTAACGTTGTGGCCTTCATCGTTTTTGAAGAAGGATTCCACCAGCCCGTAAAGCGCACCAAACAGTCAGTTTTTCTGGATGTAACGGTGTTTCGACATGCACTTGTGGATTAGCTTCACTCCAAGTGCGGAAGTTTTGTTTGTTGACGTAGCCATTCAACCAGAAGTGCGCTTCATCGCTAAACAAAATTCGCTTATGAAAATCGGGAACAACGGCAATCTCGTTTTGGGCCCATTCGACGAATCTACGCCTTGCTTGATGATCGTTTTGATGAATTGCCAAACCAAACTGAGAATAAATCACTTGACAGCTGTTAAATCGGTCGCCATCTTGGAAAGTAATGCGAACTTACACTTCTATACCTGGAAAAAAAACACTCTTTATAAAGGTCACTGAAATTTTTTTATTTCGTAATTTGATCTAATTCCTTCGCAACTTAATTATTGTGACTAATATGCAAATTTCGTCCCCATGTGTAGTACATAAATGATGATTTAACTAATTTTTTTTTTAAAAAAAGAAACGCTTCAGTTTCTTTCAAATGGATGTTGTATTTCAGGCTAATACATCGAGAAAGTTTGCTGTTGTTTAAAATTATGATAAATGTAACAATTATTATCGTAATTTTACTGTGATTTGTTACAACGTACGTATTTTGTAATTAATTTTTAAGCTTTGAGAGTAATAACTACAGTGAAAATTATAACTTTAATGACAAAACCATTGATCCGTAGGCTGCGAAGAATATAAAAACCTTATTTTAACCTAAATGGAAATAGCAATGCTCCATCTTTAAAGTCGTAAAAATGAGTGAGTTCTTATTTCGTACTTTTCTTTTTACTTTGATGAGACAAAATGGCCATATTTAAAAAAAAATGCTTCAAAGTTTTAAAGAAAATTTACATTAAAAAATACGAGTTAAAAGTCTGAAGACGATGGAATAAAATTTTTAAAAAGTAAAATAAAGAAATTGCAGTTTAAATTTTTGTGTGAATACATGCTCTGCTTCGGATAAGCACTAACTAGCTAAAGTATTCTTTAAAACTTGAAATGAATAGTTGGAGTTAATAAAAAGCAGCGAAAACGCTAAAAAATATATCCTCGCTTTTTTTTTCATAAAAACTCTTTTAATTCACCTCACATTTTTGACTTTTCTTTAACATCAAAAACTCTTATATTATCATTTTTTTGGCTTGAATATTCCGTTCACATAGTGCGCCTTCTCGTTCTGAACATAATTATGTCTTTTAAAAGACTAAACTGAAAACCCTCCGGGACACAAAACTGGATGCAATTTAATCACAGCACAAGTCTCAGATATTAGAAAATACGAACTTTAACCCTTCTTGCCGTTTATCATCATTAGTGCACAACTTTTCTCCATCACAACAACAGTTGCAGTGACTGCAGGCAGTTTCAAGACAGTCCAAGATTAGTATTTTCAGCTCTAGGCTATGATTACAAATAACGCAATAGGAAAGAGAGTCAGATAAGAAGTGTTTTTCATATGAAACGCGCCGGAAAGAAATTGATGAAAAGAAAATAATTTCTCGACTTTAGTCATTACATGGCTTTGGCCTTTGTTCCTAAAAGCCGATGACACCAAAGTCATTCAGCTTTATTTACTGCTAATGACATTCCAAATGCCTGTTTGGGAAAAGATTAATTACTTTTGTAATTAAAGTCAAATAAAGCCGTGATTCGTTACTTATGCTTTGCATAAGTTGATCTTAAAAGAACGCTTAATTGGAAGGGTGTTTGGCGTTAACGCTTCTCTTGTTTGTTTTGCGTGACGGGGAAAAGATTTTTGAGATTTTGAGAATGTTATGCAAGAATAATGACAGCCCCTATGCTATCCATCATTAAGTTTATTTTAGATTATTGATTTGAACTTTAAGTATGTATACGCATTTGGAAGTGTTATTCATTTATTTTGCCACTTCGTTCAAATTTAAACACACGATTAAATGAGAATGAATAAGTTAAATTTTACAAAAAGTAAAATTTTATCACACTTGTTAAGACATCATTTTTTATACTTATAGTCAATAATCAAATACTTACTAATTGCCGTAAATCTAAAAAAGCAGCAAATAGAAATTAAATAGAAATAGAAATAAACACTAGTATTGATATAAAATAAAGCAGCTTCAGCAGTGCGATAACAAACTCTGAACCTAAGTAACTAAGAGGTTAACCATAGATATAAGGCCAGGCAACCTTCCCTTGCTTATTTGCCTATAATACTGGGTTGCAAAGACAAGAAAAAAAAACAGTAAAAATAATATTCCATTAGTACTAAAGATAATAATCATAACACTCTTGAAGAATAAATTAAAAATACTAAAACTGAATTATTATAATGACAAAAATACCTACGAAAAATAAACCCGATTATCTATGATAGGATATTAAATATTTATATAATATAGTATTCCTAAGGAGACGACAAATATATATATAAATATATATTATGAATATATATATATATGTAATAATTCCCCCTAGCATCTCCTTTTAATTAACTCTTTTAATAATATTCAAATAATCTTTTAATTATTTGGTTCGAAACTAACACCATGATTTTAATTGTAATCGACTAATAATATTACATCATAAATCCCTTTTCCCGCCCCTTGTAACCAAACAGAGCTATTATTACAAAAATGTCACGTGGTCTTCAACGTCAGGTATAAAAGCCGATGTCTCTGGAAACCTTTTTTCTCTTCGCTCGTTTCTCTTTAGTCATGTAGCCGGCTGCAACGCGTTCTGTGTGTATCTTTGTCTGTGTTGTGTCGACCATGTTTGTGTCTTGTATGTGAAATGTCGTCCCAACTGGATCTTTATGTGTTTCTGGATGTGGATAAAAAGGAATTTCGATTTCCATGAGTGCCTCTTGGATACTATAATACTCGACCATGCTCCAAGTAACATCGAAAATCACACCACCGCCCACGCCCAGCCTTTGGTTCTCCATTATTTAATCAACCACTCGCCACGTCTTACAATAGTTTAACCAAACTCCAGAAATATAATAGGAATATTATATATATATATATATATATATATATATATATATATATATATATATATATATATATATGTGTGTGTGTGTGTGTGTGTGTGTGTTGGTGTGTGTGTTGGTGTGTGTGTGTGTAATAATTCCCTCTAGTATACTTTTAATTAACTCTTTGTACTAATATTTAAAATAACTTTAACTCTCTGGTTTTAAATTAACATTGTAATCTTAATCGTAATCGGCTAGTCCGAAATCCCTGTACCGCCCATTCTATCCAATCATAACTACGATTACGTAATAATCACGAGCTTGCACTGCTGATATAAAAAGAAAAAATCTTGAGCAATCGCTCTCTTTTTTTTGTCTACCTGCCTTCATCATGTAATCAGCCTGCTGCCACGCTTTCTATGTTTGTCTTTGTGTTATGTCCGTCAAGATGTCGCTTCTGTTATATGTGTCTGTTTACGTGTTTTTTACACGTAGATGTGAAAATGTACCGCAAGTGTGTTTTAATCTGCTGCGTGTGTGATGTCAGCTTATATATATATATATATATATATATATATATATATATATATATATATATATATATATATATATAACATCGTACATCATAACAACTCTTCAAGATTGCAAATCTAACCCCTAAACTTGTGACAAATCTATACGGAACTTTATCACTAACCTTCTGAGTCGACCTTTTTAGGGAAATTTAATTCCCTACCTATTTCCAATCAACTCCAAAAAACGAACAGGATTCCTTGTTATATGCAGATTAGATAAAGTATTTAAGTCAAACGGAATAGTAAAGTTAGAGTAGTAGGAGATAGAGATTGAAGCAGAAAGATATAGTGAAGTTAAATTGAAGATTTCTTGTTGGAGATAATTTACTCTCAAGAGGAGTTGAGATTCCGTTGGTAATTATAGATTTATAATTAAAGTCTCATTAAAATTTTAGGAATGAGATTCAATTTAAATGTTCAATGAGAACATTATTAAATATAATTCTGGAATCTCTTATCGTGGTAATCTCTGCGTGATCGTTATTTAATAAATTAATTAATTGGATCATTAAATAATTAAATTAATTTAAAGGATATTACTTTTAAAACCTCATAATACTAGTAGATAAATTTTTCAATAAGTCTTTGATTCTATTTGGATAAGATAACCAAATAAAGAAAGTTGTTTATAAAAATGGCTACTAGTTCTTACATGACTCCTATTTATTCTTGTTCTCAAAGTGAGGTCCTAGGAGACCTTCACAAACTGAACTATTACAGTTAAGCAACGCACATGAAAAAGTAATAAATCAATAAAATTACGTATGTGTATATACTTAATTATAAGTAACATTGGAAATAACATTTTATCTTTAATTAATAAAGTCATTTTTTACATAAATAAGGTTTGTTTTTTTCAATTTCCTGTATATATATTTTTAAGAACATAGCAAATAATATTTTCACTTCTAGAAATACATTTATAGCTTCTGATATTTGTTTTATTTGTACCATGCAGTGAAAACTTTATAATCATTATTTCTACGTTAATCTTAATTACGGCTTTTTCTTTCTATGAATGTTTGGATAAATATGTTTGCTATATTTGTGGTTTTTTAAATATATAACTTTTTTCTTATGATTCTGAATATTTAAGCAATTGATAAAACAAGATACGCGATTTTAACTGATAATATTTAATTCGAGTATTTTTATGCCGTTCTGTAATTATGCCTCCAGGTATTGTTTTATTACCTGATCGATAATCCTTATTACGAAATCAATTTTCAATTGTCGTTTCTCGATAAAAGAGACTTATCTTAAAGCAATTAATCAATTCGATACTCTTTTGAAGAATGTGGATTCTTGAAAACAAAAAAAATCTATTGCTATTGCAGTTTTCATAGATTCAAGCTTACAAAATTTCAGGCTTCCAGCATACTCTGCGTAGCATATAGTCATTATCAGTTAGTTACTCCAATGTTTTATTTTTGAAACAGTGTGTACCAAAACTAAACAATTTTACATATGTTTGTTATGGTAAGTATTGTCATGAATTTTTGTAAGACCATTTACCGCACTAAATTTAAACGTGTAACTTCTTGATGTCTCGGAGAATGTCTAAATGGTATTCCAGCTACACATAGTATTCTTTAACGTGTCTTATACTCTCATACTTTATAAACATGCAGCCTAAGCCTTTTATAAGTATTTCTTACTAAACTATTAGTGATATTTGAAGTTCAAATAATGTTTCACAAACTGATTCAGCAGTACTTCTTTGAAATGATTGTGGAAAGTGTTCAACAGTTGTTTCATTCAAACTAGGCATGCCACATCTGGTAGTATACTTAAGATAGTATACTGTAGTATACTGCCTGTTTCTTTAAGTAAACATCCTTATTATTTATTGTGTTTGAATCAGTGAATTTGCTTCCAGAACAATGCTGAAATTCACGCAGAACCTTAATTGAGCATTTCTTTTCGTGAAACCAAAGCTTTCTCTTAAAGGGAATAGAAACCTCTATACCGACAATGTTAAATGGGCTGTTTTAGATGTACCTTTTCTTAAAATCTGTTATATGTACATGTTTGAAGTTTTTCAAACAATTAAATTACACCTTTTTCATTATACCTAAATGAGCTTTTAGCTAATTTTGAAATTGTTTATGATTTATGAAATATTTTATCAAACATAGTGAAATTTAACCTATTTTTAACATAAAAAAAAATTGTAAAAAATAAATTTCTGAGTTTTTTTAGAGAAAGCTCATTTCAGTATATATTCGCTATCATTATAAATATATTATAAAAGATTTACATACCTGCGAACAGTAGTTTCTCAGAAAAAGTACATCGAGTACCAAAATTTACATTTAGAGATAAATTGATTTTGATGTATACAGTGAGACTTCTAATCGCTAGAAAGTAAAAAAGTAAAAGATACAAGTTTTGGTTTATACCAGACGTTCAACTTTTAAGCAAAAACGATGTACTTAAGAAATTTAATCCACGCAATGTAGGTAGAACACATCTTTTTTACAAATGCCCCCTTTAGTCACACATGAAGGAAATTTTCGCACCAATTACTGCACACACCAAAAAAAAACCTACTAAAACTGACCACTTCTAATTATGCAAATAAGTATGTTAAATGATTACTTTGTAATGAATTTTTATGATCAGAGTAAGACTTCTGGTTCACTCTATACAGTATTTTACGCATTACTAATTAGAACAAATTTAAAAACCTTAATTTGTTTATCCAAATGAACTACTTATCCAAGGATTCTAATTGTTATTCACCTAACTACATATAATTTGGTACACAGATGCACATTGGCAATTTTCAGTATCATAAACTTAAAACTAATTGCCACATAACTTGAAATGCATGTCTTGTTAAAACGATCGTTCTAGTTATCAAATCCGAGGACAATCACAACTCTTGATCAACCTTGGATATTGTTCCCCACTATATCATTTCCATCTCGGCGTTATCTTCATTTGAGTATATAGTTATATATATATACGAATGGGTCATAATAATGAACGGAATCTATCCCCAAAGACGTGATGTCGCCATTCTCCATAACAGACACAAAGGACGAATCGCATTTAACTCTGTTTCAGTAAGCCAAATGGTAATCATTTAATAGGCGCTTTGTCAACTAATGGCTCTCTATACTGCTTCCCTGGTGGTCAATAGGATGGGCGTAGGAACGGCTCAGATGTGTCACCAAATTAGATTATTATTGCCTTGACTTAAGCCTACAAGATACAGTGTGACCAGATGACCAGACAATGAATACGTGATCGTTTCGGAGTACTTCAGTAAATCGCTATTTTTTGTAAACACTGTTGATATACTTCCGAGAAAGCTAATTTCTTTTTTTATTTACTTTTTAGCATCGCCTTGTTCGTTATAGGAGTTCCACATATTTTTAACTACTGTGGGTGGATAGTTTATTTTTTGTAGAATTATATTATTTAAATTGTATTTTTATATTTCACTCAAAGTTTATGTTACCTTAGCGACGTACTTGTTTGATTTATTGTTGACACAACATTTAGAGAACATTATATATCTTTCAATCGTATTTATGTTACGGGAATTTCACACTTTTTTTATCGAAGGGTAAAAAGATTATTTTTGAAAAAAAAATTTAACTCGTAGGTGTAGAACATCATATTTTGTTCCTCTTCTGGATTGCAAATAAGGTCACATTTAATTTATTTGTCAAATAAATATTAGTTTGTGACACATATGTCGAATACAATACACCAAAACTAAATATTCAGATTTATTTTGTGATATATGGTGATTTATATATAGAAAATATATAATAATCATCAAATAGATTATGGACGAAAAATTTATCTTATTTGATTATTGTTGAAAACATATATTTCCATTTAGTGGGCTTGAATATTTTTTTTCAAACTTTCTTTTTTTTTAACTTATGCATTTTTTAAAAATTATCTATCACCGTTGCCTCTTTAATCATTTTATTGTATATCATATTTTTATCAATGCTGCTTTACTCTTCTCAATTATGTTCTAGAGTAATATTCTTGTTTAAAAAATCGTAATTTCCTACCATTAAAATACAAGAGAAAATTTAAATTCATTAATTAAAATGTTTTCTTCTGAATTTAAAAAGTGCTTACAGTGCTAACAAATTTTAAAGTAGTTTCTTTGACACAATGAAATGATTTTTATATCTTTCATTATGTGGCGTCAAAACTGACATTTTGCTTCTTAACTACACAATAAATTATTATATATCTTATAAATATAATAACTTAATGTGTATTAAATAATTAAAATTAATTATATAACTATTACTTATTAAATTACATATTAGAGTTAATTACGGAATACTTATAACTAATTACCAATTACATACTAAGTTTTAAAACTATTTGCTAATGAATGTATTATAAAATTAACTACTTATTAAATTATTTAAATCAATATGCAGTACTGTGTGTATTACGTATTAAGTTATTACATATTATTTGTTAATATATTAAAATTACTATTCATATATAATTTGTGTAATTTAAGTGAAAAATAATTTCTTCAGAGTTTTATGGGCTTCATTTCTAGGATACTGCAGAACTGAACAGAAAAACAAGCATACTGGTATTAATAAGTGTGTATATATATATATAACTTTTGTATAGTACTATGTAATTTTATCAATATTAAAAATATCAATAGGAGAGAAAAATAACTAAAGATTCCACTCCAATTTTGAAACTGAAAAATAATATAGTATAATTCCTATAATAAGGTTAATAATAAGTTTAATTAACAAAGAAAAAATTTTTCAATCTTACATTCCATCATCTGATAAATTATAAACTTTACTATCTAAAATATTGTTTTTAAAGTCTAGACGCCTCAATACAACTAAGATTTTGCAATATATACAATACGGTGCAAAATTTGAGAACTTGATAGCTATTCAAACGGTTTATAATATGCTTAAGCAGCTTAATTGATCATTAAGGTAACCATGATAGAGAGTGCTTCGCAAAGACATCTACGTTTATCGCATTTGGCACGTTTTACGTCCACTTATTAACAGCTTAAGTTGGGAACTTAATTCTTGAAGATTACTCAACGCATTAGTCGTCTGTTTTGGGAATTCGAAACGGGTATTTTATGTTCAAGTGACATTGTACACGCAGTTCATTAGGCGGGTTATGTAGCAAATTAAATGTCTTTAACAAAACTTAAATGTGTTTTTAGGTTGTTAAATTTAATTAATGAGCGACAAATTATGCTGCGCACAAGTGGATGTTTAATTTTTAAAAAGATGCGTTTTAAGGAAATTGGTATAAAGTATTCGAAAATTTGAAAATTTCTAATAAGTTTTTGTTATAAAAATTTTGTTTGCATGAATTTGTTTTTATATGTAACTGTAGAACTTGAGATTTAACCCATTATTTTCTTCTGCCGAGTACCATATTTTAAATGTAATGAATTACCCTTAGTAATTAAATGTGATTGTATTGCCACACGCATAATTTGCTACAAGTCCCGATAGCCGAGTTGGCAGAGCGTTGGACTGAACTTCCTCAGGTCTCGGGTTCGAATCCCGGCCCCGGCAGATTTATCCAAAGACTGGAATTTTGTTTCCGTTTTTAATGTATTGTTTCTCTAGTTTCTAGATGAATCCAGATCATTCTTTAGAGTGCATACTGGTTATTTCTCGAATATTCCGAAGTGTATAAAAGCAGAGTTCATCGCCAGTTGGGCATGTTCTCAGTCCAGTGTTGTATCGAGCTCCCAGCGTTAGAATAAATCTAATTGTTTGTTTAATTGAACTGTGTACTTCTTTCGAACTCCGTGACAAGTTTGGTGGAGGCGCGGGGTACAATTACGTCAAACGTGGATAATAGTGACAACCTTCGCAGGAGCCTTCGGTTAAGAGGATTATCCCCGAATTCGGACTGTTAAAAGAAAATAGTAGGAAGAGGACAAAATGCCGACCGAGCAAGAAGCCAAGCCCGCTGTAGTAACACCTTCGTTACAGCAATGGAGGAGCCCATCGACCTTCCGAGGAGCGCCTGGGGAAGACCCTCTCAAATGGCTTAAAAAAGAGTACGATCGAGTAGCCAACTTTAACAAGTGGGATGACATGATGTGCCTGGCTAACGTTTATTTCTTTCTTGACGGTACTGCGAGACAGTGGTATGTCAACAACGAAGACGCCTTAGATTCCTGGGAAGCGTTTAAAAATGGACTAAGTGGACTTTTCGGTGACCGTCAAAAAATATACCAGAAGAGCAGAAGAACAACTAAAATGCCGAGCCCAGCGTTCAGGCGAGAGTACACAGTCCTACATACAAAGTGTATTAGGACTTTGCCAAGAGGTTAATCCTCTGATGAAAGAAGACGAAAAAGTGTCACACCTAATGAAAGGTGTTGCTGAGGATATTTATCAGGCCCTGTTGACGAGAGAAATCAACGACACAGCAAGTTTTATCAAATGGTGCAACTATATCGAAGATATGAAGCAGAAGAGAGTTGGTCGACCGAGATTTGAAAGGCTTCCAAACGTCGTACCGGTTGCATCCTGACGGATGAGACTGATTTGGTCTCTCTTATTCGCACAATCGTACGAGAAGAAGTCCATCGACTAGTTAACCAGACGCAAGAAATCTTTGGACTCGATCCCCAATCCTTAGAAGAGATCGTTCAAGACGAAGTTGAAAGGGTTTTGGCCCCAGTGTCAACAAAACCTACAGAAACTAGACCACGACCAACATACGCCGCTGTAACCAGGAAATACAGAGCTCCTGTTCAGAAATTCCCACCTGAACCAAGAAAAACAGATGTGGAGAACGGCTGACAACAGACCTGTTTGTTTCCACTGCGGACGTCCTGGACATGTAATGCGCTACTGCCGAGAGAGAAAGGCTGTCTTTGACAACTCGAAACCGCCGACGGAACTTCGACGACGTTGGCACTGAAGAAGAAATACGCCGACCAAACTCTTCTCGCCGTTTTACGCCAAGTCCCACGAGAGGCCGATCCCCAATACGTCGTTACAGATCCCCGTCGCCATATCGCCGATCCAGTCAGTCGCCAGGCCGTAGGAGCGAGGAAAACTAAGGAGAGCGACCTTCCAAGGAGGTGAGGCCGCGTGTACTGGAAATCCTCCGTCGACCGCCAAGATGACTGGTAACCAACTAGACGTAATAATAGACAAGAAGCCAATACGTGCTCTAGTAGATTCTGGGGCATCGTTTTCTGTCATATCCGATAAGTATCGCCGATTTTTAAAGAAAGTTCTGTTTGCTGATGCCAAGAGCGTTATGCTGAAAGTTGCGGATGGAAATTTTGTTCGGCCGATAGGGAAATGTGTTTTACGTGTCCGTATAAACAATCGAGAACTGCCTTTTGAATTTATTGTTTTATCACATTGTAGCCATGACGTCATCCTAGGATGGGACTTTTTAGAGGCGTCTCAAGCCGTTATAGACTGTGGACAAAATGAACTTGTTCTAGAAGACATCTGTCGAGACTCCACAGCGCCTGACGCCTGGAATTTGTATGCCACCAGGGACTATACACTTAAGCCGCATTCTTTAACTAGAATAACAGTATCAGGATATCAAACCCGAGGAGACATAAATGTAGTTCTAGACGGCAGCAAACATTTGCTCTTCGAGAAAAATATTGCTACACCGTCCATGGTATCCACATATCGTAACGGAAAAAGTGATGTCTGGGTTACCAACCTGCAGTTCCGAAACCAAATCATCCCTAGAGGAATGTGCATAGGCCAAGCTGAACCACTAAATGAAGGGCATCTATGTGTTATTTCCGACACATCGGGTTGCTTGGATGACCAGCAAGAAACTTCGGAGTCACAGATGAATTGTTCGTTAATGATGTCACCCGAGTTAAGTGACGAACAGAGAAACAAGCTATCCGAACTACTCCGGAAATTTTCTGGGCTTTTCACGAAGACCGACAAGTCGACAGCCGCGAAGACGAATGTGAAACACAGGATTTTTACTGGTGATCATGCTCCAATCAACCAACGAGCCTACAGAGTCTCGCCGACTGAAAGACGCATCATTCATGAAGAGATTCAGAAAATGCTTGATGAAGGTATCGTCCGACCCTCTGAAAGTCCTTGGTCATCACCCATTGTGCTCGTAAGAAAAAGACGGTAGTTGGCGTTTTTGCGTCGATTATCGCAAGCTGAATAGCGTCACGAAAAAGACGTTTATCCTCTGCCTCGTATTGACGATACGCTCGACTGTCTGAAAGGTGCCATGTTCTTTTCTTCCATGGATCTCCGATCTGGTTATTGGCAAATAGAAATAGACGAAGCGGATCGTGAAAAGACGGCATTTATTACCCCGAAGGCTTATACGAGTTTAACGTCATGCCGTTTGGTCTCTGTAATGCACCTGCGACCTTCGAGAGAATGATGGACAATTTGCTACGCCATTTTAAATAGACTATGTGTCTTTGTTACCTAGATGACATAATAGTGTTCTCAGAAACTTTTGAAGACCATCTTATACGATTAAGACTTGTTCTAAAATGTCTTCAGGAAGCTGGTCTTAAATTAAATTCAAAGAAATGTCTTTTGCTGCCCAAGAAGTAAAGATTCTGGGCCATCTTGTATCTAGTAATGGCGTTCGTCCCGATCCCGACAAAATAAAAGCCGTAAGAAATTTTCCCACTCCAAAGAATATACATGACATACGAAGTTTTCTTGGCCTTTGTTCATACTTTAGAAGATTTATTAAAGGTTTCTGTTATCTCGCCGAACCTTTGCAGTCGTTGCTGAAAAGTGGCGTGGAGTTTCATTGGGGTCCTGAAGAGGTGGAAGCATTTAACAGTCTTAAGAAAGCACTTACTTCGGATCCAGTATTGGGGATGTACGACGAAAGAGCTTCTACAGAAATCCATACTGATGCAAGCGGGTACGGTATCGGAGCTGTCCTAGTACAAATTCAGAATAATGTCGAGAAAGTTATAGCATACGCTTCTAGAACTCTGACAAAAGCCGAAAAGAATTATTCCACCACAGAAAGGGAATGTCTTGCCATCGTATGGGCTACCAACAAATTTCGGCCGTACATATTCGGAAAACACTTTACTGTTGTAACTGACCATCATTCCTTGTGCTGGCTCATGAATTTAAAGGATCCTTCAGGAAGGCTTGCCAGATGGGCCCTCCGACTTCAAGAGCATGATTTTGACATAAAATATAAAACCGGTAAGAAGCATAGTGACGCCGACGCTCTTTCGAGAAATCCAGTGGAAGAGGAAACGGAAACACCAGACAAATTTTTAGCAGTCACGACGAGTATGAACCTTGCGATGGAACAGAAAAAGGATAAAGACCTTGCGAAATTAAAACTTTTGAGCAACTCATCCAAAAACGAAGAATTCAGATTTATCGACGGTATCCTTTGCAGGAAGAATTTTGATCCAGATGGAAAGTTGTGGTTGCCAGTCATTCCTAAACATCTACGAGCAGACATACTAAGGCACTTTCATGACGCCCCCACCGCAGGACACCTTGGTTTCGCAAAAACTTATGACAGGATTCGCAAGAGATTTTACTGGCCGGGAATGTACCGAAATGTCGTTCGGTATGTCATGCATTGTCGGGAGTGCCAAAGGAGAAAATCCGTTCCTCAACGACCACCTGGACGTTTAGTTCCCATCCCTCCAGCTATAGCTCCTTTCCATCGCATTGGAATTGATCTCCTTGGGAGATTTCCAAAGTCTGCTCATGGAAACAAATGGATAATAGTCTGCACGGATTACTCAACACGATATGCACGATACGAAGTCGACGAAATAGCGAAGTTCTTACTTGAAGAAATTGTCCTCAGGCATGGAGCTCCTCGAGTAATTATCACAGATCGTGGAGCCGTCTTTCGATCCAGACTTGTTTCCTCTCTCGTCGACTTGTGTAACATTGATCATCGTTTCACAACGGCGTATGATCCCCAAACAAATGGACTGACGGAGCGCTTCAATAAGACCTTGGCCGACATGTTGTCAATGTATGTGGATGTAGAGCAGAAAAATTGGGATGAAATTCTACCATTTGTAACCTTCGCTTATAATACCGCTAAACAAGAGAATACAGGTTTTACGCCGTTCTATTTACTTCATGGTCGTGAAGCGGAAACGACACTAGATACAATGCTACCATTCTGTCCTAACGATTTTGATGACAATAACATCACCAAGATAGCAGCCAGAGCCGAAGAATCACGACAGCTAGCCCGAGTGCACACTCTGAGAGCTCAAGACAAAGATCGTCGACGTTACGATTCCAAACACCAAATGGTATCCTACGCTCCCGGAGATCTCGTATGGATTTATACTCCAGTGAGAAAAGTCGGTCTCTCCGAAAAACTCTTAAGAAGGTATTTCGGACCGTATCAGGTGCTACGCCGTTTATCAGCCGTGACTTACGAAGTACAAGATTTTGATCCTGCTTCACGAAAAAGAAAACTAAGAGAAGTTGTCCATGTACTGCGTATTAAACCGTACCATGATCCCGCCGAGCAAATCGAAACCGAGGATATTCCTCCCAAAGAATCATACAAAGGACCCATCACTCGTTCCAGAATAAAGACCCTTGAACAAAATGACAGCGGGGCGCTGTCTTCTTTTTCGAGGGGAGCAATGCCACACGCATAATTTGCTACAAGTCCCGATAGCCGAGTTGGCAGAGCGTTGGACTGAACTTCCTCAGGTCTCGGGTTCGAATCCCGTCCCCGGCAGATTTATCCAAAGACTGGAATTTTGTTTCCGTTTTTAATGTATTGTTTCTCTAGGTTCTAGATGAATCCAGATCATTCTTTAGAGTGCATACTGGTTATTTCTCGAATATTCCGAAGTGTATAAAAGCAGAGTTCATCGCCAGTTGGGCATGTTCTCAGTCCAGTGTTGTATCGAGCTCCCAGCGTTAGAATAAATCTAATTGTTTGTTTAATTGAACTGTGTACTTCTTTCGAACTCCGTGACAGTATTATAAAGTAATAGTAATTATTTAAATGAGATAAATTTTAAGTAATATTACGTGTTAGAAAATTTACTATTTTTTTATATATTTTGTTCCACTATTTTATTATGTACATTTTAAGGAATAGATTTATATTGATTTAATGATTTTCTTATTAAATTATTGATGGATTTGTTTTGTGACGCAAAATATAATTTTTAACTGAAAAAGAGTTTTGGATTGTTTTAACTAGTTTAATTTTGATTAATAATTTATTTCATGTGTGCCGAATTTTAAATGCATATTTTTCTGCGGTTTGCGTGAAAAGAATGTAAGAAATGCGGGCAAAGAGATACAAAATAATTCAATTAATTGCATTCAATTCTGTTTATTTTTTTCAGTATTATCATTATGCTGTTACTAAAATGGCCCTTTACACTATAGGAATTATAGATAATTGTTGACTCATTGAATTTAACTCTTCTCGTACCTGTTTCATTTTGAAAAATAGCATTAATATAATTTAGTTGTTTCTTTTGATGAAAGGTGACGTCAGTAAAACTTCATGTACTTATTAATAAGCACATTAAAAAATGTTTAAGAAAACGCGAATTGCTTAAGTTCATCAGGAATTTTCCCCTATAAAAACATAGTTTATTGAAAAATACGACACATTTAATCTTGTCAATTAATGCAAAATTAGGATTTATTTACAAATCTTTTAATAAATACTACAATAAACTACAAAAAATGTATTTTTAGGGTTATTTTTGTTTTATAAATACCGATTGTTTACTAAAAAGTATTGATACCCAAATTAATATATTGAATTTTATGATCACTTTTCAATTAATTATTCCGTGAGAACGGTAAGACTACCCAGGTTTGCCCATAAAAATTCAAGAACTGTATCTATTTAAAACAATAAGTCGATCTACTGAACATTTTCTGATGATAACACCAGAGCTATCTTTGCTTAATGTTAAAACATATGATTAAAATTCCAAATACTTTTTGAGATATAAAAGAAATGAGACATTAATATGATTTTCTGACATCATTTTCCTAGAGAGAGCAGGTTAATCAAGGAACCCATTTTGTACGTCATAAAATATGTCTCTTACTCTGGCATCTGTCCCGTAATGCTAAGTAAGCTATTTCTTTACATGTTAAATGGAAAACTTATTTATCTATGAGTAATTTGAAATTTGAAAAACACCAAATTATAAGAACATATAAAAATTACAAAACTTATTACAAAATTGTTAATAAATGAATCCATCATCGCTGATAAATATAAATCCAAAATATGCCACAAGCTTAAGATTAAAAAAGTAAAAAAAGTATACACACAAATAGCTTTTCAAGGTATATTTAAAAAAAACAAAGAAATTACTTATGAATTAGCAATGAAAAATGCTATGTAGCTCACAAAATAAAACAATATTAAACAAATAAGCTCGTGAGCAAGCGTGAGTTAATATGGCCACCGAAAAGAAATTCAAATCTATTAAACAAACAACATGAGATTACATCAGTATGTAAAAACACTTTAATGTGAAGGTTTCTGTAAGTATAATTTTTTAACAAGGCATGATTGCTATGTACTGCTTCAGAAGATAAATAAGCATATAAATAAACCTACATAGAAAACACAGATAATCTATTCCGTAGATCCCTATATTTTAGGTAAAATTGATCGAGTAGTCTATACAATCCAGAGAGTACATTTTTTCCGTATTGAGTTTTCTCCCTTTACTAATATATGTACATTCATACATTAACATGTAGTAATTCAAGCAAATATATACATAAAAGAATAGCAATACTTATTTTAATCGTTAATAATTTCCTCAAAACAATGTGCGCCCACTACTAAATTCTAAATCAGGAAATAGTAACATAAACATGTTGCAGGTAAAAAAATAAATAAAAGAGGTCAATATGCCAAAAACATGTCACAACAAGTAACGTAAGACCCCGCTTAACGCGGGGTATACGTTCCATCAAAGTAGAGCGTAATATGAAACAGCGTTAAGCGAGCGTCTCATCATGTAAATAATTGAGTTAGGGGAAGATGGGTAGAAAATTGTGGTCAGGTATTTTACCATTAAATTTATTAATTATGGGGTTTATAACAATAAAACAAAAATGTATTCCTTACAAATATAGAAAACTAATAAAGGAATATACATATAAAAATAAATAAATTCTAAGACATTATGTTTATATTTCAGATCATAATCTTTTGTATTTCCAATTTTCTGCCTTTTATCAAGAAGGCATCTAATGTAATTTGCGTTTTTCTTTTGCGCTCTATAAGAAGTTGTTGCAAGAATCCATAACGTCGTGTCTTGCCTTTGAACTCCTGTCAAAATGTGCTCCTGCGTTTCCTTGCTGCTTTATTTTCGTGTTTTATATCATCACCCATGATAAAAACTAAAAATCATAATATTTGTGACTATAGAAATCATTATATTATAGAAATTTATACTTACAATAACGTTACCAAATGTTTGAAAAGATCAAAATACGTTCGTATAACACCGCTGGAAAGAAGAAACACAGATAAACTGCTTCGGATATCGGAAAGCCTACCGATGTGTGTAGTTTCGGGGAATCCCACAATTCAAATAAAGAAGCATTAAGCCGAAACAGCGTTAAGCGGGGTCTTACTGTACATGTGAATATTTTCATAAGATAGAATCATAAGTCTAGTCAAACTATTTACAATCACTCATGAATTTTCAAATTTGTCACAAACTAATGGGATATTACAAAATTCTTCGGAAAATTGCAACACAGCTATTATTAGTACGAATTTAAAGCAGAAACGAAACTAATTTTTCGTAAGCAAATTGTATTCCAATCAGGACCTAATGAAGTCTCAGATGCAATATCTTAATACTCAAGATTATTTTAAATTAAATGGACTAATGTATCGTACGCGCGTTAAATGCCAGTTTCAATTTATGACTACCATGATTTATTAATTTATGCCTAGGTATTCTGAAATTCGATATGCATGTGACAGTCTCTCTGAATTGGAGATTTAAATGGTTCCTACATTTGATCAATTTACAGTGAAATTTCATATTTTAGAACTTGTTGTCAAAATGTCAAAGCACTTTCTATATGTGTTGACTTATTTATTTAAATATTTATAACGTTGCACGAATCTCTACGTCCAAACTTAATGTGAGGATTGTGCATAAATTTGATTACGTCGAGTAATATTAAATACTGGGCTGCGTAGATGATGAGTCCTGTGAATATGTTTCTAACCTAAGGATTCATGCAAATAATTAGTATTTTAAGTATGCGATGCGTTTCAAGTTAAATTTAACTTAAAATAAGCTTCATTCCTCATTTGAAGGCATGAAATAAAGAAACTAATTCCTCACTAAAAGTACAGTTTTTCAAGCATTATATATATATATATATATATCCGGGGTTCGAGGATTTTATGTCAATCACTCGAAAAGAAGACAGTTCTTTTAGAACGATAGGAATTTATTGTAGAAAATTCAATGCTTGAAATACAGGATTCAACAGAAATATTCGCAGAATAAATCTCAGAAGGTCTTCACACCTTAAACAGTACTCAGACACAGTTATCGGTGTCTAAAATACAAGTATATAAAAGATTATTCACAAGCAATCGTTTTTTCAGCATCCGAAGTAATCACTATTCGCTTCAACAATCAGTGCAATACTAATTCATCGCTAGTCAAAACCAGATTGACTGACTTTCGGCGGGCATATCACTAATTATATCCGTAGCGGATAATTCGAGAAAGACCCACTTGCGTCATTGAACCTGAAATTAGTGTATTTCTCTACTAATTTACTAGAAGAATCCAGAGGGTCCCCCTAACTCGCCAGCATGATCGCTAAACATTTTGTTGCTTCTATAGATTCCATTCCAAGTTTCGATTCATAGACGAAAAATACATTTTTTATGTCACAACTAATTTTAAAGTGGGATCGGGTAGATATGCATTCAAAATTAAAATCTGATACATGTTAGTTAAATGAATAAGCTGTTTTAAAATTGTGTCCGTTAGGAAAAGAAAAATATAGGTTGAGATATTTTACACTAAAAATCTGTCTTGGTTTTGTAATATGTTCTTTATCTTGTGCGAAATAGTTTTATTTTCTCTTTGATACCATTTATTTTTTGTATGTAACGCCGTATGTTTTCAACGGTAGCTTTTTTTCTTCTTTTTACTATTTAACGAAACTTAAACTTATAAAAATTCGCATTGTGTTTCATGAATGTCCTTCCAATTTAAAGACAGATTAAAGGTTATAGATTTCATAGAATTGCATATGAACATTAGATTTGAATAGAATTAATGGAATATAATGATTTATATGTTGTTGTAGCTCATGCCACCTATCTGGTATAGTCAAATACAGACCTACGAAATTCATCGTGGCAATGGGCTCGATGTATGCCTGTCGTTGGCCTTAGTCTTGAGCAACATACTGGTGACAGTACGATTTAGCTGGGTGAAATTCCCGAAGAGACGATAGACGGCGCCACCATCTATCTCTACCTCCACAATTGAGGCATGGAACTAAAGTGGAGGGAAATGTTCTCCAGTTCCCTGCACTCGTGATACAGCCCACAAGACTTTCGGACCCGCTGATTTAACGAGCACGTACTCCTTGTGTACTCAGGGAGTATTTGGCGGTACGGGCATCGAACTCAGGCCTTTCGGTTTGGAGTCCGGTGCTCTATCCACTAGGCTACCCATGGCCCAAATATTTATATAAATTTGGTTAGGTATCTGTTATAAAATGACACTAAGTTTCCACTTATGTGAATCTTCAAATTTAATCCGACGAACTGATGGCTAAAATCTTCCACAGAGATTCATCTAAATAATTTTTTGATTACTGGCAATGGTTGAAAATTTATGCGTATGACTTTTAAACACCATTTTAGGTAAACATATTAGTTTTTTTCTCCGTTGGTTTGATATCATATTTCAATCTTTTTTCAGTAAAATTGTTTTTTCCCTTGGATTTACATATACACTTATATTGCTGCCTCATTACATATTCTGTGGTATTAATTTATAGTGAAATAATGTAATTGGAAAGGCAATTCTTTTGTACACTTTTCCGAGCATGAATATTTTTTTTCCTTATCGTAAGATTTGATATCTGAAACAATTTATGTTTCAATCAAACTTAAATTTTATTTCTGTTTTAAATTGTTTACTCAGGACATAGTTAATATACTTGAGACTTTATATTGATCCGGATTTTTTTAATATTGTTAAGTGGAAATTAAAATGATTTCCAGGAAAATTTATTTCTTTTACTAGAATTAATATAATGTCCCGTATAAGGACAGTGCTATCAAGAAAGGAGAGGTGACAGAGAAAAAACTACTTATGTTACACAAATTACAAAATAAAAACAATTGTTGTCTTATTATACTTCACGAATATATGTCATTCGCTTGCCTATGTATATATAAATTTGTCATTTTGAAAGACACAAATGTTATCCGATAAACATTCGGTAGGAAGGATATATTAAATTTAAAATTGTAAAAGGCTTGTGCTTCTCTCTCGAGCACCTAGACGTGGGGGGAGGGAAGAAACACGTGGCATTATCCAATTAATCTATTTATTTCCACACAAAGAACAGACACAATTTCAACTAATAATAGTAAGAGAATATCTCAATAATAACCGAGAAATTGGAGCAACGACGGTAAAACGTGAATGATTAGGAGACTATCAAACGTGATCATTATCTTAATAAAGGATCTAAGCTATCATCCGAATTAATCTAATCTCAATTCAATCTTAGATAACAATCGTCACTTTAAAAGCTTCCTCCTAATAAGAATCAAATTACTATATAATTCTAATATTATACCTTTAGTAGCAATCTCATCTCACTCGAGTATATCTTCTTTCCTTCTCAATTTTTAACTAAAAAACCTCAACTATATATATATATATATATATATATATATATATATATATATAGTAAGTTAATTTAAATATCACGATTCTCTCCCGAAGGGTTGGCTGTGAACAACGCGAATTGATATCCCAAAGATTTCCCAAGAGTATTAGAAAAACGCGTATAGATCAGCTGTAAAATTTCTTGTAAGCATATAAGCATAATACATGCATTCAAAGACAGAATGTAAGTCAAAAAAATTGCAAGAGTGCATTGATATCTTAAAAAGTAAAGGAAAAAAAACTTTCTCAGATAATCTGCATTTTTATTTTATTAAGTAAAATAAAAAAATGTTTAAAAACAATAACTTGATTGCCTACCAGTAGTTCTAACGTTTCAATAGTTATCGATCTTCTCCCTAAAGTTATCGATAAAGAAAAGGGAGGTAGACAAATGCACGGAAAGAGAGATGTTTTCACTCCAAATAGAGTTTATCGTGTTCCACGTACCGCAAGACTGTCGATAATAAGAGACTGTGACCGAGCGAACAAAAGTAAAGCTGGGCTACAAAGTGGGTGAGGCATTTAGCTCGTTTTGTGTGGTGCTTTTGACACAAATGGAAAACAATTCAAGATTTCCGTTAAAGTACTGGACCGTGAAATACAATATATAGATCTTCAATTCCCAAAAGGTTTCATCAATTTCCTTCAACTAATGTTAAGTCCTTCTGTTGTGTTTTCTTTAGAGAGACACCTCAAGTTTGCTGAAGAAAGAATTCAGAAAGGGGAAAAAAACATAAAGGGAAAAACACGTTATTGGAAGGGGAAAAAAAGAGATTAAGAGCTTAAATCGATGTATGTTTCTAGTCCTTACTTTGAGTCTACGTTTTTCTCTTACAATGTCAACTTTTTCCAGTTTGTTTAGAAGGGGGCTTGAGAGAGCTCATCAAAAAGAGAAAACGATATATATGTACATCTCTCCACCTCCAGAAGTCGAAATTTTTGTTTTTGTGCATCAGAAGGAAAAGACGAGGACCGTGTGGTAATTTCTCTAGAGTAGAAAGATAGGAGACGGAAAAAAATTGAAAGACAATACACGCCTTGCATTTGTTTCCGCTCGGAAGGTTTAACATATGCATGTGTGAAAGCTTAGAAATCAAATTAAAAATACTCACGGATGAGTGGGTTTTTCGAAATAATATTTTCATGATGAATAAGTACTCTGATAAATAGAATACTTTAAAGGATAATAATAAAAAGGGTATTGTTTTTTGCAATGTGATAAATATTTATGACATAAGCAGTTTTTTTTTAACAGAACATGTAAATAGTTCTTAGTGATGATTATATAATGAGTATTGGAGTTCTACGTATTTTCTTAAATTTTGAAATATTAACTTAAAAAGAAATATACTATATGCTTTGCATTTTTTAAGTATAAAACATTAGCATTAAAATTCAAGCATGAAGAGAGACGGTTATTTAAATTATTATAACTTTAGGCGTGCTTGACAGAAAGAATTTTTATGCTAATATTTGTTCTTAGAAATGCTGTACTCACATGTATAATATTTTCATTCATAAACAAATAAAATTTGAATAAAAATGTGTTTTTTATTTTCTTTAAACAGCGGTTGTTCCAAATTATAATTTAGTGAACAAATCCATAACACAATATATATTTTTACAATTTTGGAGCTTACAAAACTTAGCTAAAAAATTTAATTTTGTGTGCGAAGACGAATCGGCAATTTTTCAAGTTTCAATTTTCATAATATTCAACTCAACTACATAAAATAATGGAATAATTCACAGAAGAAAGTATATACAATATTGTCAGGTTTTATATATCTCTGAAAAATGGTTTGTTTTGAGTTAAACTTATTTTTTTTTGGCAAGGTATAATTAAAGAATTTACCACAATAAGCCACGCATGTGTATTTATTTGAAATTCTAATTCCATATTTGAAGACAATTAAGGCACCCGACTTTTTGATTATGAGAAGAATTTTATTATTTTAAAGAACATAAATAGGCCTAAAGAGTTATAATGATGAAATAAATACCATGCATCACCTCTGTTTCTGAAAAATTTTTTAATAAAATTTTTAAAAAATTTCAATTTCAGGAAAAACAGCGTAAAAAAATATATATTGGACATAATGTAATTTTAATTGCATTGATACATTTATTTATCCACCTGAAGTGTCGCAAACCGCAGGTTAAAAAAATATTTTCAAAATAAATATTTAATAAGCATTCAAACTTCACGTTAATGATTTTCGTCAAAATTAATTCTATGCTAAAAAGGACTATAAAATGTTATCAAGTGTAAGTATCTTAAAAACTGCGGTTTGCTAGTAACATAAGTGTTGCAAATTTCATTAAATTTTATATAATTGTTCTGGAGATATCCCAGTTTTCGTGCAAAAATTATCGCATTTTTCAAAAAACACATTTAAAAATATACTTATAAGTTACATAAAGTAAATATTAAAAAAACAACTTAAAATTCTCCAGTTTTATAGGTAATTCCTTCTTCTTCCTCAATTTTTATGTTTCTTTTTTTTCGAATGGCCCTAAGTTTTCTTCTGCAGGTTTTTGCTGTTGGCAGTGAGTGACGTTTTGAGTCTGCAATACGCTCATTATCGAAGATTTTTTTGTCCCCGTATAGTATAATACCCCGAAACAATAATTTCATTTAATATGGATATTAATCCCTGAAAGCCATTATTAAACTGCACAACAGCAATATATGCTCTTAAACGCAATGTTTGATGCTCAACGAAAACTTCTTTTGGTAATATCTGCCACAAAATTGCATTAAAACTTTCGTTCGGATTCTGAGTTTTTCCGTGTAAACATTTTTAAAAAGATTTCTGTCACACAAATCCATATAAACAGGCTTTATCGTGTTAACAATATTTTGTGGCAGATCCAAAGATTTATCCTGGTACACAATATTTGAAGCTTTAGCCCGTCGAAATTTACACCAACTTTCATCTCCGACAGGGCACTGTCCATGTTTTGGCTGATGTTTTGATGAGCAACAATGAAAAAAAGGCAGCAATAACAGCAGACTGCATTTTTCCAAATTCCCAATATTGCTTCGAATAGCAATCCCATAGTAATTTTGTAACTTATTAATTAAACCATCAGTTAATTTACCTTTCCCCCGAGTCCTTTATTTCTGCTTTTCAATTTTCGAAGCCTTGTTCCAACTCTTTTTTGAATATGCCCTATACATTCTAGCTTCGTAACAAATCTTTCCCGTAAATGTCCTTCACGGCATCAAAAGCTTTGGAATCCCCATCCCCATATTAAGTGTATCGTAACATTCTATGATCTTCCGACCTCTCAAAAATACGATAAGCCCCAACCGGTTCCATGCTGGAAAGATCCTTTTGATGATTACAAATTTTGTTGTTTCGTCTTTGAATTACATTTTCTACAAAAACTGAGATAAAGTTTCAAAGTCAATAATTTTCCCAGTATCAACAGATATTGCACTAACACAACCATTTAGCGAAGAAAAACCACGACGCTGCCATTTAAATACCATGTATAGATTTTTTTAATTGCCTAATACCTTTTGCTGCGTCATTCATTAATTTTTCTCCAATGGAAATAGCAGCACTGAGGAGTTTTTTTTTTTTCTTGTTGGCGGAATGCAAACTTTGAGAGAAAGGGAGGTAGATTCAAAAAACAGCACAAAAAGTTTTCTTCCTGCTGAAACACCTCTACCAATCATCTTAATCCATAAACAAAACGACTATAGAGTTCATTCATTTTGTCTAACTTTTTTAGAAGTACAAAAAATGCCGATATGAAACTGCAATTTTTGCAGTGCAAAGAAAAGTTTGAAGATAATCCACAAACCTTGAATCTTCTACAAGATAAAGGCTTCCTGCTGTACACAGGAAAAAATACCAATTAAAATTTCCAGATCAATCAATCTGTTTCCAAAATGTTCTGAAATGTTACTTACCTCATTACTTACCTCATTACATTGCTTCAAAACTGGCGGTCATAATTTCATTAGATGAAGCTGTTGAAGCTCTTTTATTTTGGTTTAAAACTTTTTTTACGGGAACGATATGAGCGACATTTACCCATGATTTCAGGTAAAATAAATTAAAGATTAAATTGAAATAATTTAAATTCTAAAAATAAAGCAAAATAGAGAAAAAAAAAGAATTAAAATATTAACGTCGAATGTAAACAAACACGGAATAGCGATAGTCTTAAAATGCCGTTGCCAATCGTTTGCAACAAAATTATTTGAAATAATTATTAGCAAACTGTAAATTAAAATTTGGTTTTTGAAACTTCATTTTAGGGAAATAATAATTAAATACTGCATATGTAGCTCACTTCCGGTCCAGATTACATTACTTCCGGTTTCGTTTTCAACTACTATGACTTATTTAAATTGCTATAATTAGAGTTCTAATTTACGTAAAATTAAAATAAACACTGTTTTGGAATCTTAAAGGCTGGGGCTTGATTTTTTAAATCATAAAAAAAAAAATCGACCTTTTGTCAAAAAACACTTTTTCAACCTAGTTACCTTTATTTTAGACTAAAATGTTTGAAAACCTTTTGAATAAAAGTAAGAAAGTATACTGCTTGAAAATAAATCTTTCTCTGAATCTTCTTTTTAATAATATATGCATTTATAAGTATTTCTATTCTAATATGAAATAAATTATTTCCAATCTTATATTATATTTTATATAATATAGTATGCTTAAGGTGACTGACTAAGTTTTAATCCATTATTTTGAAAAAGTGTATAAATGAATATTTATTTTGGTATTAAGAATAAGTCGAATTAGAATATACATATAAAAATGGTTTTACAAATATTACAAGACAAAATACTTAAAGACAATTTTTGGTAAAAAAAATTAAGAAAGAATAACACATATTCTAAACGTTTTCCTTTTATGAAAAATGCTTCTATAACAATAATAATATTTTGGCGGTCAACCCATATGTAGAAGTCCAAAATATATAAGTAAAATACTATTATTATCGAAGCTATTTCCAGAAAAAGAATGATTTGAAAATATGTCGTTCTGTCTTCATTTTTTGCAAAATAAATTACATTTATAAATCATTTTTTTAAAAAATAATACTCGAAAGACAATTTTTTATGTATATCCTAATTCAATTGACACTAAAAATTAAAAAATATATATATTCATTTGCATGGTTTTTTCAATATCTCGGATCCAAACGTATATAGTCACCTTAACGCAGCCTATTCTGTTGCTTAAAATGATCTATTTTTATTACGATACCATTGGATAAACAAAAGATGAACACTTATTAATATGTAAAATGTTTAGTTTATATTCATCACAGTACAGAGTTTATCTTTTTTTAAATCCAATAATTATTAAACTTTTGTTATGTTCTATGAATAAAGATTTTTAGAAGGAAAAATCCTAGCCCACAAAGCAATAAGGTACAAATTATGCTTTAAATTATGTTTTATTTAGTTATTTCATGCTGGGTAATGAATGCAAAAATTAATTCCGACTACTGTTATCAGAATAATGTTCAATGTTTACATAATTTTACTTTTATAAAGGTTGAATTGTGTCCAAAATTTAATTTCTTCTACTCAGACTACACATATAAATAAACCATGTTATATTTTTATTCGAAACTGTTCTACATTTGTTGGGAATAAACTAATATAACTGAAATCAAAATGTTTACAAACTTATTTAATTAGTTTCCCTCTTGAAGCTAAATCTATATTGGATTGCATAATATTGCAAAGGAGAAGGCAGCTTTGTATTTAATATATTACAAATCATATCAAGAAAATATTTAATTTCAAATATTTAGAACGTCTTGTCAAATATTTTTCCTTCTTTTTTTTTAAACAAATATTTTTCGGAATGACTTTGTATCGTAAAAAAGTATCGGTTTCATTCATCGAAGCAGAAGATACTGTTTTTCTTTCTATACTAACGAATACAAAATTGTTTCTAAAACTTTTTTTCTTGGAAAAAGTCAGGATTCTGTGTGTTTCTAACTCGGATTTTAACATAAAATCGATTGCGAAAACGAAAAGAAAATCGATTGTTATAAACAAAACAAACCCACTACGTCATTTTTTTTCTTTTCCTGCTTTAGATGCAGAAAGTGAGAAATTTTTGAAATTTTATGTTATTTTTTTGTGAATATAATCAATCAAGTAACTCAATGTTTCTTTTTAAATACAGACATAGATCAGAGTTTCATAAAAAAGTATAAAATCTAAAGTAAAAAGGATGGTTAAATATATATGATAAGAATTGTATCAGAAGTTTTGTATCAAATTCCAGAATGTTATTCAATTCATAAACATTTGAATAATGTGTAACTGAATTATTTTAATAAAATAGATAAAAAAAATATTTAACATTTATGATAAATCTAAGCTGACTGAAACAAAAAAGGTTTTTGATTTGTTTGTTTTTTTAGTTTTCGATAGCTGGAGGGGGTGATTGTAAGATTACTAATTACCTATTCTAAAATTACTTTTTCCATTCATATTATAATTTGGTATTAAAGTGTTTTTTATTTTGTTTCTTAAAAATAAAAAAATGGGATTTTATTTTTATTTATAGCTTTATTTTTATTTTTTATCTTATTATTATTTATATATATTAGGTACTATTCAAAAAATGATGCACAACTATGGCATTCAAGCATTTTCTGAAACTTCTCCACTAAATGAATGATCCCAGTTTTAAAAATAAGTAAAAGCCTTTATACTTAATTAAATAACTTAAATAAAAATCATATATTTTCTGTAGTACTGAAAAGTCACGGAAAACAAACACTGATAAGTTGAAATAAACTTCTCAAGTGCACATGTTTAATCCAGTTAAATGATAGTCAAGAAACTTTTGATTAGCATATTTAAAATTTAGACGATTCTATTTAATGTATATGTTACCGTTAAAGGGTATAATCCAGTTATATTTCATAGAATAACTAGGTATTCTATGAAATAACTAAGAATAGACCGTTAAAGTGAAAAATAAACAAGTTCAAAGATATTTTATAAATTAATTATCATAAATGGCTAACATCTCTCGAAAAATACAATCTATCCCTATTGCGGATGAATAATTGGTAAATAACAAGGGAAAGTAGATGGTACAATTTATTACTGCTCATATTGATAACATTAGTTAAACCGAAAGGAGGACAAAGAATATGTTGCAAAAATAGGTTATATTTAAATATTATCAACACACAAATACATACTGAGAGGAAAAACTGTTACTTCATAAAAACACTGAGTAAACTTTTTAAAACAAAAATGTATGAGAATAATAATTTAAATTTTATGAGATATCTTTATTTTACTTTTCATTATTTTTAAAGCAAGAATTGCTGGGCTGATACTTTGGATTGCACTGCTTATTATTTTTAGAAACAAGCAAGCCTTTTACTATCAAACATTTTTTTTACACGAGCACTTTTTAAATCCTTGACGAGTACCTCAAGTTTGAACTGTTGCAACAATCGGAGCGTTGTGTTAATAGTTGGAACTTCTTCAATGAAAATTAAATTTTGTTGACATATACCGAGCTGATATCTAAAGTACAACTGTTTTTATTCGCCATCTCTAGTTCCTAATCGGAAAAGTCCTTTCCAAATCCGCTAGAATCTTTTGAAAGATTTTTGAGTGCCTTATTTAATACTTTATAGAATACCTAGTTAAATTATAGAATTCAATAATTGTTTGTACTTTAACTCAGTGCTTCTCAAACTTTCAATACTTGCGACCCAATATTCAATCATAATTTTCATCACGCCCCCCCATACCATAACAATGTATTGAATTCGATGGCACTATACTTTGACGCTAAAATTACCTCTTTAATGCCACTGGCGTATATAAACGTCTCGTTAAGCCAAATCATTAGTAGTCCCAGACGTATATATACATCTTTTCGAAGTACGATCTTTTCTCTGTGTGTGTGCACTACTATTCATAAAATTATCACTAAGGCTTTAGCCCTTTTTTTTACTTTTCAATATGTTCGCGCCCCCTTCGTAGAGTTATCATGCCCCTCTGGGGGGCATTCCCTACAGTATGAGAAGTGCTGCTTTAACTGAATTGTCTAGTTATTTCATGAAGTACCTAATTATTGTAATAAGTAACGGATTTCACATTTTAACGGCAACATATACATAATTCCATGCTGAATTTTTTTCTATTATTTTAATAAGCAAATAGTGATGCAATGAGACTTTTTTCCAGAATTAATTTGCGTTAATTTAAGGTTATTTAAACTCATCTAACAAGGAGAGTGCAATGCTTTGATATCACGGAGTTGGTTCAAATTTTGTAGGATGATAGCTTTAGTTTTCTTGTTAATGAAAGTCTATGGTTTGAGGTTTCACTACTCAATAATTCTTTTAGATATTTGCAATTTAAGATTCAACTAACTCGTTAAATTAAGTTCTCTAGCGAACGATTCCACATAATGGGCTTAGCGTAGCAGCAATATAGATCGGTGTTCCTCATCGTTAAGAGTCGGATTCGATTACGTGGAGGATGAATAACTTTTTAATATTTTACGTCTATTTTTACATACAAAGATACATACTTCGAGTTTAAATAATTTGAAAAGGAAATGTCTTTAATGACTATAAACTTTATACGAGTTTTAATTGGCGTTATCATTCGTATAAGAAAATAATAATGTTTATCACAAAACAATAAAAGCGCTTTGCAAGGAAGGTGAAAAGCCATTTAACTGCTAGTTATTAGTGCCCGGAAACAATACATTGTAAAAGGAAACAGTAAATAAAACATTTACCAGATTGACAGACTTAGTATAAAATTATGGCTAGTTTCTTAGCTCTCATTTTCCGTACAATGGTGAAAGTTGTCATAAAAGCAAATGAAATATAATTTCAAAAAGCACCTCACGCATCGAATTAGTGCAATTTTGTTACATAGCCATCTGCTGCTACAGAAGTGAATTTAATGAGTCTCTCTCAATTGCACTTCAATTGCAAACATCTAAAAAATTGAGTAGTGGCTCCTATAACCGTTTATCTTCATCAACATGGAAACTAAATCTACCATCCTACAAAGTTTGTACTGAATCCGTGACCCCAAGACAGTGTGCAGTATTGTTGCATAGGCATCTGTTTCTGCAGAACTCAATTTAAGGTATCCGACAACGTTCAGAGCAGTGATTTTGAAAAAGCGTATAAATGGATAATATTAATGATATTTAGTGTCACTTAGATTAGAAAATGTATATGAAATTGTTTTAAGAATAGTATTACAATCAAAAATTTTAATTACACTATTTTGACAAAAAATGAACATAGACTGACCCATTTCCAAAATATGCTCCTTTTAAGAAAAATGCTTCTATATTGTAATAATGTTTCGCCTGTATATAACTCATACCTCTGTACAAAGGCTCAACTAGAAATTTTGAAATATATAACTTAGAAGTGGGTTTATCTATGTTTTATGACAACAGGGGGGAGGAATTTTAAGAAAAAAACGCCGATAATCATTTTAATGGGTTATAACTCTGAAAATAATCTGAATTTTTCAAAAAAAATAGTTCAGACTCTCTGGGGAATCTCTTTACTTTATATGAGCAAAATATTATTATTTTAGAAGCATTTTTTATAAAAAAAAAAGAGAGAATTTTGAAAAAGTTTATTCTAAATTAATTTTTTGCCAAAATATTGTATTTAAATACTTTTATTTGTCAAATTGTTCTTAAAACAATTTTATACATGTATTCCAATCTAAGTGACACTAAATATCATGAAAATTATCCATTTATGAGCTTTTTTAAAATCACGGTTCCGAACATAGTCGGAAACCTTTATGAGGGAATTGCAACTTCAATTGCAATCACCTAAAAATTCGGTAGTGGCACCTATAACCATATATTTTCATCAACAAGGAAACTTAATCTACCATTCTACAAAATAAGAGCTAAATCCGTGCATCCAAGACCTTGCACTGCTCTTGTAACAAATCTAATAAGGAATTCGGTGACAAAGGATTTGTTTATTAAATGTAGCTATATATAGTTATGAGAGACCTATTGGCAAACAAACTGAACTGTTATTTAAAACCTTGGGTCACGTGATGAAGACGACACCTGTAACTAAACCTTACTTTTAACACTTCCACACCACAATAATGTGAAGACTCTGAAACACGACAGATTTAACACGAGATGAAAATCGTACTTAAGGTATCCGACTACGTTCAGAACCGTGATTATAAAAAAGCACATAAATGTATAATATTCCTGATATTTAATGTCACTTAGATTAGAATACATGTATAAAATTGTTTTAAGAACATTTTGACAAAAAAAATTATTTAAATAAAATATTTCAGCAAAAAATTAACAGGATGGCCCATTTTCAAAATATTCTCCTTTTGTGTTAAATGCTTCTATTATAATAATATTGTCCCTGTATATAGTTCAAACATCAGCACAGACTAAACTATGAATTGTGAAAAATTCACTTTATTTTCAGAGTTACCGCCAATTGAAATAATGATCGCGGCGTTTTTATTAAAATTTCTCCCCTTTGTTGTCGTAAAACATGAATAAACCCGCTTCTAAGTTATATATTTCATATATTCTAGTTGAGCCTCTGTAGAGAGAGGTTTGAGCTATATACAGGTAAAATATTATTATAATAGAAGCATTTTTCACAAAAGGAGAATATTTTGAAAATAGGTCATTCTATGTTCATTTTTTGTCAAAGTATTGTACTGAAATAATTTTTTATTAATTCTTATCTTATCTATTCTTAAAACAATTTTATATACATTTTCTAATCTAAGTGAATCTAAATATCATAAATATTATCCATTTATACACTTTTGCAAAATCTCAGTTCCGAACGTATATAATCCGATACCTTTAACGGTTATAATGGATAAAAATTACAATAAAATTAATGCCGTTCTTAAGAAATTCTATAAGAGTTTTCACCCAATAACATTATTATTATTTTTTCTACTATTATAAATGTTTTTCAAAACTATAGTTAATAAATTTTAACTTCTGGAACTGATTAGTTTTTTTAAAAAAATCTTCTTCAAACGTTAAGTTTATTTTCATTAGATTTGTACAAAAAGAGTTTCCTTAAACCCTTATTTTACAACATAAGTTCTAAAATAAAGAGTTTTTTGAAATGTTTGTTTATAAGATACTTAAAACTTTAAAAAAACTTTCAAACACTATTTCACAGAGTTGTTGAGTCGTGGTTAAAAAATTATTAGTTATAAGCCTCAGACTTATACTTGCTAATTTTGTTTTATACTTACCTCTGATTTCAACAATTTAGCTTTATTTTTGAAAATGTAAATTAAAATTATTATTGTAGAGAGAATACATTGCAGGCTGCGTATTGAATAAAAAATTAAGAATGCGTTAAATAGAGAGGAGGAGAGAGGAAAATGCTTCCTTTTTATATGAACCATCTACTAATTATACTTTTTTTAGGACTCTACGCATGCAAAATTAATTTAATTCAGGGGTTATTAAATTCTTCAACGTAGTACCACACTCACTCCTCTCACGAACGTTTTTTTCTATTCAAGACTTTTTTTTATCAATTTTTATCATTATTTGATTCTATTTTTGTAAATTTATTCATATCAAAGTAATTTTTCTTTTTAATTCGCGTTTGTTACATTTTAAATTTTAAATATTATTTATTAAAAAGGGCAATTTTTAAAAGCGTTTTAAAGACATCTAAAATAGGAAAAGAGACGATGGCTTGGAAGATCTAAGTGCCCTGCTACCCTACCACACTACAACTAAAACTTCAAGATAATTAAGTGGCGGCAATACGCTAGCCATAATGGTCATGGACTAGCGGTTGGAGTGTCGAGGGTTTGAGTCATTGTTTCACTTATGACCCACAGTGTTAAGGGACGATTCATGGTAAATGTGTCGAGGCTCAATATCCGCCCGTTGGTGTGGCCTGGTAGTTGGGTGAAGGAGGTGCCAGATATAACCTCACTTTACTGAGGTCCCTCATCAATAGCTCGCGTAACGGTTTGCAGTGTGTCTCGTTAATATAATTCTCACTCAACATATTCGAAACAGTTTATAAGACTATTTACCTATATAAATATCGTATACTGAGTCTTAAAAATTATTCAAAAATATTCCCCTATGTGTGTGTGTGTATTCAGATTCTCCCTATATATTCATATCCCCTAAGTAATTACTTACGATCAATTCAAATGTATTTCAGTTGAATTTTAAATAAACAGATTGGCGTAAATTTGAATAATTTACTTATGTAACAAAACATGCTTGTAGTAAAAATGTTCGTTTAAAAAAATAGCAATTAACTCTCTCTTTTTAATTCCTATATCTGGATATGGTGTGTGTGTGTTTAAAAATCACTCTTCTATTATAATATATTTAACAATGACTAAAACTTACGTAAAAACATGATTTGAAACATTCCCTGGCATTTTTCTTTCTTAACACTATAACGTCCGTTGGTGTCGAATGGATACTGCAATCTGTTTAGTATGAAATTTAAAATTTGTCGTGACTTTTAACCATTTTTTATAGTGATAACACAGAAAAAGTTTTATGGTTCTAGGCAGTAGCGCACACAGGAATTCTCCAAGGGGGGAAGGGGGGATCCGGGGTCGAAAGTTCACCAATCTTGTATCATGCTTCTTTTGATTTGTCTATTTTCGCGAACAAAACACAGTAAAAGCTAATTGTTTGAATAAATAATTAACACTAATTAATAAAATTAATCATTAATAACAAGTAATTAATTAAATTTTACGTACTGCATACTTAGAATTATAATCAATCGGAAAAAAAATCAAGGGCTTTCGAAGGGAGGTCCGGACCCCCAGTACCCCCCCTTGTGTGCGTCACTGGTTCTAGGTAAATTAAGATACATATTACAACTAAATATACCTAAAAGGTCCGCTGGTGTCGTTTCGATACCAAGGTAATTTATCATTTTAAAAAATAACTGTCGTCCAGTAAAAGATAGCTCACTAAGTAGATATCATTACTAAAACAAACTTCCAGAGGTAATATCAACATTTATTTGATTTTGAACACAGCTTTATTGTATTCATAGCAGAAATGATTATGTTATTATAAAATCGTTGTGTCTCATTGCATCTGCTTATCGGCTCATAAAAAAATAATTCGATTTTTGAACAGTGGGCAGAGAAGACACCCTGAAATGATGACTCATAGAAAAGGTTTAAGCCCTGATGTAAATGCTAATTTGTTGCAAAAGATTTCTGAGAATGAATTGGATGGTGGCGAGCTGTCTTGTTCTACTTTAGGTTCCGATTAAGACATAATATTGAGTGAAAGTGTCTGCGAAAAATCTGAAGAAAGTGCAGAAATATTTGATGATATTCCAGTAAATCCTGATATGTATGTCGCTAGAGATGGCACAAAAGGGATATCGGATAATAGTGATGTTTCTGGCAGATTTGCGACTCAAAATAATTTGCGACAAAACACTTGTCCAACACGCCTCACTGTACATTATGTCAACGTCAGTTTTCTTATGATATAAAGGTAGTAATATGTGATAATTACAGGAAATATTATTAAAAAGTCTTAAAACAAACCCTACTGAACAACAGTTCTGTAACTATTTAGTTATTATAATTATTTTATGTATTTTAAGACGCGGAGTCGAAGCGACACTGGTGAACCTTTAAGGGCAATTAAAATCCTGGACGGGAGTGGGTAAATAGCGGCCAGCAAAAAATTTTTAAATAGCCTACCAAGACTGAATAAGAGTCAAGACAAATAGACAGAAATGTTCTCTATATTTGGGTCAAAACATGTTTTTGAGCGAAGTTTTGTTTGTACAAAGTTCAACTGCAGAAGCAATTTAACTGGCATTACTTTGCAGAATTTCAATAAGCAATCTCAGTTCGGATTTCAAATAAAAATTGTAGAAATGTGTGCAGGGTACACACACACACATATTTGTTGCATAAAATTCATTCAGTAGCTAACTATAGATAAGAAATTATCAAAATAAATAAATTTAATCTTTCCTACTTTATTTAACTTATTTTTATTGATTTTTATGGTACAATTTATATCCTTTAGAGATGTAAAGTTAAAAAATGAAGCAATTATTTTATTAAGGTAAGGTAAGTAATTGATTGTGACCTGTAATTGTAAAATATTTTAGTTAATTTTATTCAAAGATATTTTAATTATATAATTTTAATGGATGGTATGAATAATTTTTAAAAAATATGCGTCCAAATTTATTATTCTGGGAAGTATAAAATGTGTAGGAAATATTCTTAAACCGACACTTCTCTCGCAGGGTATGTCATACCCACCATCAAACGTTTTCAAAACTCCATCTAAACATTTTTTGGAAAATAAATAATAGTTTCTCATGTAGCTGACATTAAGATCATATCATTTGAGGAGTTTTAGCTTGTAGGAGAATTCTAAGCATATATTTTTGGTTACAGCCTTTTCGGGTATGTCATACCCATCGCGTAAATCGCCGTTACACTTCTAAATGCATGAGCACGCTTTAAAATCTTTCCTATGCAATTGCGTGCTATTGCAATTATGATTAATAAATATGATATTTAAGTAATTTAATAGATATAGTACAACAGTATTTTCGGATGGTGAAAGTTGTTTTACGGGGATAAAGAAGTATCGAATAATGAAGGATGTAATAGCAAGTATGATTCATCTACTGAAATATACGTATGTAATTTAACTGAGGGAGCAATTATCGTCCTTGATAAAATTACTACATCAAATTCAATGGTTAGAAAATTTAATCGTTAGCCTATGATAATTTTTTGTGCTGTTGAACGTTTCAAAAATAAATGCGCAAATTAGTTTGTTAAGTATTCAGAAACCACCAACTAAACATCGTACCAGACACTGATTTCTGAAATGTTTTGGATTTTTATATACAGAATAATGTAAAGAATGTAGACACCAGCAAGCAATACTTCTACGAATTTTTCAAAAAAAATTCAGATCCAGTGAAAACATCGAATTCACTCGCGATGAAGACTAAAGGAGTATATAAACAATGTACTGAATGTCCTAATAAAAAGAACAGAAACACTAAATTACGTGTTACGTGTGTAATAAACATACTGTATTTCCTATTTTTCTTCCTTTTTCACATTTGCAAATTTTAAGGTAAAAAGCAGAGTATTAGCATCCTTGATTATGTAATACACTGCGCGAGAACATTCAGTTGTTCTTTTTTCACTCGAGTGATGCCGAATTAATATCCTACGTTTCAAATTTCAGGGGAAAGAACAAGCGTTAATGTCAGTGGAAATTTATAAGAAAATTATAAGATCAAATCGACTGGTTGATTAATCCTTAATCTTATATATCATAACAAAATGAAAACTGTTTCGACAGTTGTGATAAGTTTGATCAGTGGAACAACTGAGCTATCACTTCAGGCTCCTAACTGCCCCACCCTGACAACATGAGGACTTGGAACCTCTAGATTTAAAGTGCTTCAGCCTTTTTACATGGGAGGCCAAATATTACATTATTTGAAATAAAAGATTTATCTGCATATATTTTTTTTAATAAATGGAGTGAATTTACATTTAAATGTTTTTCTCTTTGTGCTAATTAATGTAATATATACTATTTGAATTGATATAACTATAATTAAAAATATGTAAATTAATAGAACTAAAAAGCTCATTTTTATAGTTAATTGAAATAAAAAGTAAAAATAATTCTTAATATAAGAATAAAATAATTAACGAGTAAATTACATGACTCTACAAATTATTCTACATTTTTACGCTAAGTAACAGAATAAACTAGTAAGAAATTGTAACAAGTGATACGATGACCCCACGCTTTTACCACAATAACATTAATTTTCTCGTTAATCATTTTATTCTTATATTAAGATTTTTTTTTTACTTTTTAGTTCGATTAACCAGGAAAGCATGTTTTTTTTTTATAATTTTTTAAGCTATTATTTATTCATTGATGAATTAATCTTTTTTGTTTGTTGTATTTGCATTAACCATATGCGTTTTTGCTTTAGATTTGTCACTCAAACTTTTAGTCCCAAATCTGGAAATGGGAAATAGTTAATTCTGGTGATCCTGATCAGGACAATGGAAGAAAACCATTAAATTATTGTATTGCCATCGGTCCTTAACAAGTGTGTAAAATTTCAAATTAATCTGACATTTTAAAATGGGTAAAAATAGAGTTCAAATATTCCGTTACATACAGATAAAGCTAATTAAAACGTGTTAATAATAAGTTCTTTTTTTAGAATAGTGTGTAAAAAGGCGACTCATGTTATATAATCATAAATTTTATGTATACTATATTTGAATTTATGCATAATTTTCTAATATTTCCTATTAATATCTGTCTTTATATGAGGGCATGTGGATTTTTAAATAATACGATTTCAGAGAATATTCCATATTTTCCATTCATCAGAATCTCAAAAAATTGCAATTTTAAAATAAAAATAATAAATATTTATACTGAAGGGAACACTAAAAGTGATGGTATGAAGCAAATTTTTATTTAATTTACTTTGAAAATTCACCTACAAGCTACCAATACTACTAGAAAATATTGTCTGCAAACTTGAGTTTGAATATTTATAAGTTTAAGTAGTGTTTAAGTAGAAGATTTAAACTAGTTAAAAAGAAATCAAAGAATCTAAAGTATGCAGTATGTGCTAAAATAACTTACATATTACTAAAATTAGACAGAAGGATTTCAAATTCTCCGAATTAAAGCCCCTTTTTTATTTTGTAAGCACAGTACCCGAATAAAAATAATAAAATATGCATCCGTAAAAATATAAAAAAACGAGTAAAATAAATGCAAATTATAAAAACAAAGAACCTTAAGAACTCAATTTTTTCAAAAGTATCTCGTCACTTTTTTAACAATTAGTTGAATAACTAAAATATGTTTTTTAAAAAGATGTTTAGAATTAAGAAAATAAGTTCAACTATAAAATTCATGTTGGAAGTACGGAATTCAAAATAATTTATCAAGAAATATATAAGATGCAAAATCTATCAAATGTATAGGTTTCTGCGATAAAAATTATATTGCATTGATAATTGTAATCACACACACACACATCTGTTATAAATAAAACTTTAAAGAATGTAAAAACCAATGTTTGGAAGCAGTAATTAGAAAATCAAAATGTAAAAATATTAATAATACTGGTACTTAATTTTACTCATAAAATTTAAAATCATGATTCGCTTTTGAATTTAATTTTTTAATTAATTTTTTAAGATGACAACTTTTAGTGAAATTATTCTAATTTCTCTCGTATAAAAATGCCTGTTTAAAATTAAAAAATGCTAAAATTAAGTACGAACGCCGAAGAAAGATCATTATGCAAACTTTAAATAAAAAACAGTTTAAATAAAACAACTAAAAATTATTCACCTTTCGTATCAGCTCTATGATAAAACTAAAATCATTATAAAATGCAGTAACAAGACGAAATACACAAGCTCTTCTTCAATCTTGTATTCCAAAAATTTACTCAACTGAACTAGTCAATTCCTAAATTGTAAGAAAAAAATCCATTGCCAGATACGTATTTGATGAATTGCATAACACAAATAATTATGACGAAATTAAATTTCCTAATACGCAGGCGATTTCTTAAATATTTGCTAGAATTTTAAATATTTTTTATGAAAGGCAAACGATTTTTACAGAATACTGCATTAAAATAGATATTCTGAAATAAAAATAGCGTAAAATAACTGTAAGAATATAAATACAATTTTGATGCATGATTCATTGACAAATACTTATTTCCTAAATTGCATAACACAAATATAAAAATAAAATTAAAGTTCCTAATTCGCAGACGATTTCTTAAACATTTGTTAGAATTTAAATATATTAATGAAAGGCAAATTGTTTTTACAGCATATTGCATTAAAATAAATATTCTGAAATAAAAATAACCTAAAATAGCTGTAAGAATATAAATATAATTTTGATAAATGACAATATGATTAAGATACCGAAATTAAAATGCAAAAAAAATGTAATAATAGTAAGGAATTTTATTCATTACAGCAAAACCACAATGTACTTTACGTAGAAAAGAAAAATAAAATTTGCTTTTGAGAATTGTTGCGTTAGCCTTTTTTAAATGGATAATAAAAAAAGAAGTCAGATATTTTTATTCCTTGAAGACATTACAAAACTAATATTGTAGTAAGGTTGGTTAAATCTCCGTGGATGTAATTTTAAGAACGGAAATAAATTTCTGGAAAGGAAGCAAACTTTGACGCAGTAAATCTTTCTGGCATTCTCCACGGGGGAGAAAGGAATCTTCAAACCCCTAAGAAATATGACTCTACTCTCTACAAATTTCTAGGGACAGCTGGATTATAATTACCATTATAATTACATTTCAAGTAAAAATGACACATTTTACGGACTGAAAGAATGAACAGGACAAATATTTGCCGTAATTTAGACAAAGCCCTGTGACTTTACACTGCCTAATTGTCTAGCATAAGCCTTGTCACGAAGACAGAAAAAGCTGTAAAATAGAGAAAAATGAAACAGAAAAAGCGTAATTTCCTAACTCTCTCTCTCTCTCTTTTTATTTCGTCTTTTAAAGAAGGAAATAAAATAGCTGAAAGCTAGATGGAAGAGAAAAGAAGAAAAAATAACTTGAAGACGTTTCTAATTATATGAAGTGTTTTGTTTTTCTTTTTTTTTTCTTCTTCTTTTCCTAACTCTGTGTAAGTTGAGCTTTGTTAAATTGCTTCACATTTTTTTTTCTCTCTTGATATTCTTTTGCTCCCGTTTTAAACGTGCGTAATAACGCGTAACTACAATTAGAGCTGGTAAAGCTGCGAGAAAATTTAAAAGAATTTCGGAAATAATTGTTCCGCTATTCTCATATGTAGAACGAAACCTGTAATTTATTACTCCGGCTATTTTACTGTACATTCTCTCATTTAGTATTATGTGTTTCGCTGAGAAACTTTAATTTGTTTCGAAATGTAAATCTTTTTTGAAGCAAATAGGATAGTGTTAAATGCCATTGTATTAATAATTTACTTTCATCATTATTTTGCGGTTCATAAAAGAACTTTAATAAAGAGAGGAAATTACTTATTTCCGTTTTAATGTGAATTTCCGAATATCATCGAGTTTTATTTCTTTTTTTCGACGAGAAAATAAATGCGTTTAATGACGAAACTTATAAATAAACGAGTTTTTTTATAATGAAAATAGGTTAAAAATGGAATAAATAGTTTTAAAAAAATGGTTTTTTCTTCTTGAGATAAATGAGATTTTATAGCATAATTTTTCTATGATTTTTTAAATAATTATTGTATTTATTATTGGTGAAATGTTTAGACATTTTGGCATAGAAGGTATTAAATACGATGTTGGAATGTTGCTGTATTAAAAGATTTGAAAGGTACATTTTTTTAATGGTATGGACTTTACTCACGACATTCATATGATAAATGCAATCACGTGACTGCATTCGCGCGATTAGCATTAAATTTGAACGTGTCGCACTACTTGTAAAGCTTAGATAAAATTCCACAATTAGACTGCATAATTGAGGGCAAATACATTCAAATATAAATAGTATTCATTTTTTTTATTTTGAAAAAATTGTTTATTATGTGTATATTTTTAAATCAAGTGTATTCTCTTTTAACTATCTACATCGTTATTGTTGGCAATTATGTACATTTTAAAAGAAAAGTTTAGCAGAAAAACAAAAATTGGCAACGGCAATGTTCATGAACTGACTGGCTAGAAACACGTGATTGCATTTACCAGATTCAGGCGTTACATGAATTAATGAACTGATAGGTACAAACCCCACGATTGTAGTTATGGAATTATGATGTCATATGAATTTAGCCCATTGTACCATATAAATATTTTAACTATTTCTTTAAATAAAGCCTATAATTAGTTAATCTCTTAACCATCCACTAAGCATGCGTCAAGAAATTCTATCCATAGGCTCGCGGCATTTCTCAGATGCATCACCTGATACCTACATTTGATGATGTTTTAATCATTTTGTTAGTGAGATTTGACAACTAAGCGTAATGGTATACCTAAACTATTGAAATACGGTACAGTGTTTTTTACTGAACATCTTAAAGGGTGTTTTTTTAGAGGTATAGAACTTTAAATTGCAATAAAACAACGATGTATTATTCGATTGACATGAATTTTTTTTTTTTTTATTCGTAAGATAATCTTGTGACATTACATTTTAAATATGATTTCTGGCATAGGACTGCACGGCTGGCTCGTGGCCGCGGTAGCCGAGTGGTATAGGCATCGGGTCGTGGCTGGCTTTGTCACGAGTTTGAGCCCAGTACCACTAAAGACCCGCCGTGTAGGGCAGCGATGCACGCTAAATCTGTCGAGAGCTGAAACGTCCTCCCGTTGGTGTGGTGTGGTAGTTAGGAGAGGGGGTGCCAGCTCAGGTGTCGTCCACGTCACTTGACCATGGTTCAAAATTACGTGGTCCGTCGCCAAAAGCCCTCGTGTAGCTGAAAAGTGCGACGTTAATCTTCACTCACTCACTCACGCCACGGCTGGCTCGGATGTAGTCCAATCTGGACGTCCAATTTTTGATTACTTTTTCCAACATTTGTGGCCGTATATCGGTAATAACACGGCGAATGTGTGTTGTCTTCCAAATGGTCAAGCGTTTGTGGCTTATCCGCATAGACCAATGACTTTACATAGCTCCACAGAAAATAGTCTAGCGTTGTTAAATCACAAGATCTTAAAGCCAATTCACAGGTCCAAAACGTGAAATTAGGCGGTCACCAAACGTGTCTTTCAATAAATCGATTGTGGCACGAGCTGTGTGACATGTTGCGCCGTCTTGTTGGAACCACAGCTCCTGGACATCATGATTGTTCAATTCAGGAATGAAAAAGTTAGTAATCATGGCTCTATACCGATCACCATCGACTGTAACGTTGTGGCCTTCATCGTTTTTGAAGAAAGATTCCACCAGCCCATAAAGTGCACCAAACAGTCAGTTTTCTTGATGTAACGGTGTTTCGCGCGCGCGCGCGCGCGCGACATACACTTGTGGATTAACTTCACTCCAAATGCGGCCGTTTTGTTTGTTGACGTAGCCATTCAACCAGAAGTGCGCTTCATCGCTAAACGAAATTCGCTTATGAAAATCGACCATTATTTTCGAAATAAAATTGCACAATTTGAAAGCCTTGTTCAGGCGCGAGTCTATTCATGATGAATTGCCAAACCAAACTGAGAATAAATCACTTGACAGCTGTTAAATCGATCGTTATCTTGGAAAGTAATTCAACTTAAACTTCTATACCTGGAAAAAACACTCTGTATTTTTATATTATCTATTGCATAACCTGCATATCAGAGAATGAATTGTTACTGAAATAATAGATAATACGTGACAGAAGTACTTATTTAAATGCTGCATCAAAGCATTTGATAGCCGTCAGGGGATTAAATGAGAAAAATCAAGGGAACTATGATGTTTTAAAAGATAGGGAATGAAAAGCAGGAATGTAGATCAAAAAAGTAAAACAAAGTAGGACCAATTATGAATTCGTATATTGAAAAATTAAGGAAATGTATAGGAACATTTAGGCTTTAACATGAAACCCTCTTTGGTAACAATCTCTTTCAAGTAAACTAATCACTTCTATAAAAATGTACTTAAAGTTAAAAACCTTTTTTTTATCAATTATTTTGGCACACTCCGTTGTGTACATACGTATATTTCACACGTCGTAGTAAATATTTAAGATATAATCAGAACTTTTAAATATAAACAAAAACATATGACAAAGGTAATGTTTAGTTAGCACTGTTACCTTTACCTATATACATTTTGAAATCCTTTGTTGCACTCTTCACAAATCATCGTACAATGTTCAAAGCCCATGAATTTCTCGCATTTTACTCAATACAATTTTGATAGTTTTCTTTTCTTGATCTCCTGGCAAAGAGAAAAGTACTTCCTATTCTAATTTCTTTGTCTCTTGAACACATAGCATTCTACCTTAAATATTCCTTCAATCCTGATTCGTAATGAACAAGGCATGTCAAAGTTACTCTCAGCGCGCCTTCACATGGCATCTCTAAGATTCATCTCAATTTGTAGTAGAAAAACCACCTTAAGATATCCGACTACGTTCGGAACCGTGATTTCAAAAGTGCATAAAAGGATGATTTTCATGATATTTAGTGTCACTTAGACTAGAATACATGTATAAAATTGTTTTAAGGACATTTTGACAAAAAAAAAAATGCAATATTTCGGCAAAAAATTAACTTAGAATAACCTGGTTTCAAAATGTTCTCCTTTTGAGAAAAATGCTTCTATTATAATAATATTTTACTCGTATATAGCTCAAACCTCTGTACAGAGGTCTAGTTATGATTTTTGAAAAAATTCACATTATTTTCAGATATACAAGCTATTGAAATAATTATCGGCGTTTTTTTTCTTAAAATTTCTCCACTCTGTTGTCGTAAAACATGGATAAACCCACTTCTAAGTTATATATTTCGAAAATTCTAGTTGAGTCTCTGTACAGAGGTCTGAGCTATATACAGGCGATATATTATTATAATAGAATAATTTTTCGCAAAAGGAAAATATTTTGAAAATGGGTCATTCTATGTCCATTTTTTGTCAAAATTTTGTACTTAAATAATTTTTATTGTAAAACTATTCTTAAAACAATTTTATATACATTTTGTCATCTTAGTGACGCTAAATATCAAAAATATTATCCATTTATACGCTTTTGCAAGTTACGGTTCCGAACGTTGTCGGATACCTTAAAGAAATTGCAAAATGTTTGTATTATGTACAAACAAATGTTTGTATTATGTATGCCGTGGGTAGCCTAGTGGTTAGAACATCGGACTCCAGTCCGGAAGGCCTGGGTTCGATGCCCGATACCACCAAAGACCCTCCAGTACACACGGAGTACGTACTCGTTAAATCAGTGGGTCCGTAGTCTTGTGGGCTTATTCACTAGCGCAGGAACTGGAGAATATTTCCCTCCCCTTCAGTTCACTTGCAGAAATTGTGGAGGTGGAGATAGAGGTCGTGTCGCATCTATCGTCCCTTCGGGGAAGTTTCACTGAGCTTAAATCGCACTGTCACCTGTATGGTGCTCAAGGCCAACGACAGGCGTACCTCTTGCCCATGCCACGATGAATTTCGTGGGCCTCGATCTGACTACGTCAGACAGGTGGCATCAGAAAACAACAACAACAACAACACTCTTTCTTACAGAAAAACTAGAAAATTAACGAAAAATTGGAAAGATTTATAAATTACATATTTGGGCACATGGATTCCATCAGCTTAAAGTTCCCCTGCTACCCAAAATGTGAAGTGGTCGACCGCGTCCTTAGCACTTAACCCTAGTGCGAGTGATAAAAGACATAGAAAATCGTATTCCCACGCATCATAAGGGCGCGACACCAATGTTATTTTCATAATGCATCTGAGAGAGATTCACTCACCTAACGGAGACATATTTTAATTTAATTTACTTCCTAACAGAAATTTATTTTTTTTACGTAAGTGAATTTTTACTTTGGTTTCTATTACAATAAATTTATCCACTAATGTAGAATCATTAAGTAAACTTTAATTTAAGTACTTTTAGAAGTGTTGCACTGAGAAAATTAGACATTATACAAATATCAGTTTTCAAATTTCAGTTATAAATTTCTCTCTCTCTCTCACCGCGTGTAAATATTATTTAAATCAGACTTTTCAAAGTGAAAATGCTGATTCTGAAATGAACGAAAATATTCTGCTATATTCTATCTAAGAACGCCTAAAATTCATTCAGACTCAAAATATCTCATAAAGAGGACTAATTCAAGCGCAAATAATTGACTGAGTGAAAGTTAAAAAAAAGAAATTTATTATGTCTTAAGAAATATAGAGATAAATTAATTGCGATTTGGATGAAAGAGATAAATACAGTTTGCTATTTATTAATTCATAGAACATATTGAAGGCTAACGGGGATTGTTTAGGATTCAGGTAATTGTCACAACATAAAAGGTATAGGTAACTTCTATTGATTTTTTTTCTGAAACAAATGATTAATAGAAATAATATTTAATATGAATATATATAAACTTAATTCTTCTTGTCAATATTTTACACAAAAAGGAAAGAAATCAGAAGAATCCTGAAACCAGAAAAAATAATTATTGTAGCTAATCATGTTTCTTTGGTTTAAGATCCTTCCTGAAGACTCACTTAATAAAAAAGAAAGACAAAAATATTTTTGTATAAGGTACTTATTAAATCAATTTTTGACTTATGCCTCAGAGACAAGGACCTTGACAAAAAAGATCTTGGAGACTTTTGCAAGGAAGGTCCTGCGAACCATATTCGGTGTTGTTCTTGATAACAACAGTTAGAGAAAAAGATATAATTTTAAAATATTATTACGAATTTGGTGTAAAATAGTGTAAATAATTTGTATTTGGATGTGTAATGATTTTATCTTACTCAAAATTAGATTTAATTTGCGTTAAAATTGTAATATTCACAAGCAATGCTGTCCCTTACGTAATAATGGCGATTCAATGGAAACTTCGCGAAATCTTGGTGATAGAGCCAAGTTGGTGTCATTTTTGGCGACAGTTGGTGACTTTGGCGATCATTTTTGGAGACTTCGGGACCCTCTGTATTCTTCTAGAAATTAGTAGTGAACCTACTAATGGCAAGACATATGACGCAAGCGGCTCTTTTTTCGAATTATCCACGAGGGATATAAATAGAGATATACTCGCCGAAAGTCAGTCATTCTGGTTTTGACTGGCTATCAGTTAGTATTGTTCTGATTGTGGAAACGATTAGTGATTACTTTGACTGTTGAACGAGTGATGGCTTGTGAATAATCTTTCATATACTTATATTTTAGACACCGAGAATTATGTCTTAGTGCTTTTGAAGGTGTGAAGACCTTCTGAGATTTAATCTGCGAATATTGCTGCAGAATCCTGTATTTCAAGGATTGAACTTACGACAATAAATTCGCATCGCTCTTAAAGAACTGTTATGTTTCCTTGTGACTGTTTTGCATAAAATCCTTGAACTCCGATTTACGTATCATTATATAAGATTTTTAAAAGTTATGTTAGTATTATGAAATCGGTAGGGCATATATCAAGAATGATCCCAGAACGAATAGAATTGAACATTTTTAATGCAACTCCCTCTCACAAAAACAAAGGAAAAGTCCGAAAGGAAATGAAAATACTGTATGGTTGATGATATTGCCATTTTAAAAGTGAATAATTGGATATCAATTACTGGGAGAAGGACAGAATGAAAACAATTTATGAGGGAAGGCTCAGGACCACAAATGGCTGCCATAACAATGCTGATGATGATGAAACAAAGAACATTTTTTTTACACTCAAAAGTCATGCAAATAACTTTCTCAATGCACAATTCTGTAACTTTTAAGTTAACCTACATGCAAGACATTTCTGTGAAATACTTTTGCAATTTCTCAAGATTTTGATAAATTGCTATACAACTATTTATATTAATTTCTTACAATACGTAATTCTTACATTAACAAATTTAGTAATATATAAAATGTGAGGCTTATGTACGATTTTAGACTAAAGTTTCAATTTTCTCGATTTCAAATCACTTCCCAAAAGAAGAAACCAATATTGTGCATGGTCTCAGATTTCAATATTTTTAAAAGAGAAGCAAAATGAATAAAGCTGACATATTTCATTGTATTCTATATAATTTGATAAGAAAGTAACTTGTTAAGAAAGAGAGGGAAAAAATGTGAAATTATGCAATGGCTATTCAGTCTCTATGCAATGTTGTTTGTGAAAAGTAATAATCTCAAACTACCATGAATCTTTAAGAGTTTATTTGTATAATAAATTCTTAAAGATACTACTCTTAACTTCGAGAGGTAATTTTTAGCTTTGCATTGTACGTAATTGCTTTGCATGTAATACAAATTAAATTTAGACATTAGGCTATTTTTTAAACTTATTTTGTTCTCTTCATCTAACTTTAATCCATTATCTACCGACGGTACTTATAAGTACCACTCATTTATAAGTAACATAGAATAACCACTTTTACGAATACTCTGACAATACTGATCAGGATTATTATTTAAAATTCACGCTTCCAAGATATAGGGAAGCACGGGTTCTATGATGTGTATTTTAGCGGATGAAGGCGAATAGTTCTATAGCAGAAATTGCGTTTGCAGCTCACGGCATTTTCAGCGGATTGCAAAGTTTATCATTTTTGTCCTCAAAAAGTAGCTAATGTCAAAATTTAAGCATTATATTTTGTATGTTATTGAGGACCTTAGAAAACGATATCACTCTTTATTTTAAGTGAACAGTGTATACAATTAATTTTACAGTGGAATATATTTAATTAATTAATTAGCTCTAACGAATTAAATTTCCCAAAATTGAGTACTTTGCTTATGTATATCTCCTAATTTTCAATCTAGTGATCGAAAAAACATATTTCATGAAAAAAAACTACAGTAAATCATAATGCGGTAGATAAAGGGTTGACTTATTTTTTAAACTTTACGCTGTTAAAGATATCGACAGTTTATTTTTTGCTCCTATTTAAGGAACTTAAGAGTAAGCCTAAATTTTAACTGGATTTACTTGAAAACAGCTCTATAATTTCAATTATTTGTTCCTTTAATTAAAACATTATGTCTCACAAAAGAAGAAAATCATTAATACTAAACTTTAGAAAAATTGATAAAATACAATAAATTGGTATAATTGTTTAGTTCAGTTATATTTATTTGTATGATAAAAATACAGTCGAAGCATACGTGGTTATTCGCCTAAGTTAACTATTACTTTCTACTATAAATTTTGCTACTTTTTTTACGTACAGTTAAATATTTCAGGCAAGAGAAAGTAAAACTTGTATTATTTCTAGTCTTAAAATGCATATGTAAATAAGATAGAACCATAAATAATAGTAGAGCCTAAGTTAAATTTTTAATAAAAAATCAGTTCTCTTTCGTATTTAGCCTAATGCGAAAGGTTACAAATTACTAATATAAAAACAAAATTAGTTTAATATGGGGTTATTTTTTTGCTTAGATTACCCGAATTATGAAAAAAAAACGTTGGCTCCTAAAACCAAAAAAATACACACATCATGAAATTTCGGAATGAAAAGACCGGAAAGAATTGACTCAATTCGTGAAGGTCATGTGATAAATACAATAACGTGTGTGTTCTCTTGAATTTAAAACAAACTAACATGAAACTTGTACTTATATTATTCTACATAAAAAATTTAGGTTCCATTTCAAATAAGCACATTAGATAAAATGTTCAAATGTTAAAATTGTTCAGTTTTTTAAATTATGCTGCGAGAGTATTTTTAAATCGAGGGTATTTTGTTTATCTGCATGTGTTATTATTTTTGACAAATATGTTATATTTAAAAGAAAATTTCCGCAAAAGGAAAACGTAAGCAACAGCGTAGTGCATGAACTGATTAGCTGGAAACACACGTGATTGCCGTTATCATGTGACTATGATGTTACATGCACACACACACACACATTTAGCCTGTTACAATATTATTTTTTTTCTATTTTCGAACAGCCGCACAGTTAAATTTATTTCTACTAAGACTCATTTAATTCGGTTAAGTAACAAATTTAGTTAATACATTGAGACAGAATGCAAACAAAATGACTATAATTATCACAAGAACTATTATTTAAAAATTAACTGAAATAATATAAATCACACACGCAAACGCTCTTAGAAACATTTTTATTTAACTAAGTTCCCAGAAAGGCTGCTAAATGTATCTAGCACTTTACATTGGTTTCGTCTTTTGCCAAAATATTCGAATTCATTTTCCACTTTAGGAATCAAGTTCATTTTTTTTTCACCTAAGGGAATTAATTCATTTTCATTTTTCTTTTCAATATTTGTGCATTGTTTATTTCACCTGGATTGCTTTTGATCATTCTTGACCAGGAAATATATAAAAATATGTATGTTATTGCAAGAATTGTTTTAAATATGTTTGTTATAGTGAGTAATGTTGTTATTGCGGATAATATCATTATGATTTTTACTATTAAAAAAAACTTTCATAATTTTTCTGACCTCTGCTGTTTTGAAACGGCAAAATATTGAAAAGGGAAATTGTTCAATATTCTGCAACACTATTTTTGTTTGGTAAACGAATTTGCAGAAATTTATACATTGTAATTTTGTAGCTAAGTCCCGTAATACGAAAGTGATATATAAGAAAAGTACGTTTTAATTGCAGTTTGCAAAAACTAAAGTTATCAATCTACAATTCCGAATTCTTAGTTACTTTGTTCGAAAATTTCAAACATCTAGAGAGGCAAAAGAAAGTAATAATTTAAAACCTTATGCACTTCAAAATAACTACCATTAGTATTCCGGTGGTAATTAATTAAATTGAGAACCAAAGAACACACGGAAATATCGTTCCAAACGCATTCGGCATTTTTGACTGAACCATGCAAAATATTTTGCAACCAGAATTGATTTTTTTCCATTACTGCTTCCATTTGAAAAATACGTGCTAATTAAAATCCGTTTCTTTAATAACAACTGCGAATTCAACGTAGAACAGCAGGAAGTGGTGTTTTCAAAGATGATTTAATAGATGGCGCTGTTTATCAAATAATTTCTTTCATTTCCACATGCAACAGTGTTAATTACCCAGCATGCAACTGCCAACGTGATTTAATTTATTGTTGGTATGGTCATTAGTGTGCTATCAGTAAGAATATTAACAAAAGGTAATGATCCTTGCGGTCATGGCAATCAGAAAGGGAGTACATTGTTTTAAATGAAATATTCAACAATCTTTTTCGTGATAAATGTTATCAGAACTTTTTAATGTCCCATCGAAAAACGATACTACGATTGTCTGAATAAATTATGTAGTATTTTGGGTTATGTTCTTTAAAGCATATCTAACAGTTTTAAAACGAGTGGCTAATTACCGTGTGACTAGTATTCAAATGTTATCTTTTTACTATCGATATTTCACGGTCTTTATCGCAAAGCAGAAATTGTAAGTAGCTTAGAGAAAATTACCCAGCATATGAAGATATAAATGCATAATGGTTCTGAGCGATTTTTGAAAAGTAAATAGTAGAAACGATAAAATTGATGAGATGCCATATTTGTTTCACATTTAACTTGCATTATAAAGTCATTATTTCAAGTTATCTGAATGTTTTATTTGATCATAGAATCTCACACCCATTGAGACATGAATAAAGAAACTTACTACTTTGTTTCATTAGAAATTATTTAAAATGGCTATAAAGTAATGTACTTTTTACGGAACTTAAAATCACATTCAGAAAATATAGGTTAATTATAACATTTTATATACTATCCTGAATTCTAAAAATATTAATAGCTTAAACTTTGGTAATATAAAGAAAAATATACGAAATTTGCAGCAATATTAAGCTTCTCCGTTCCTTTATAATTTTTGCAAATAAAATAACAGTTTCAATACAAATGAGATAGAATCAGGGCTGATTTTGTAACAACATAAATATGTTTCTTATAAATATATATTTCATATACGATTCACTGAGTAAAAGTTTAATAGAAAGTATTTTAAAAGGAACGAAATATTAAAAATACAACAAGCATTTTCAGACGATCAGTTAAAGTTGATGTTGTAAGTTGAATTGAAAAGAAAAATCCCATGCGCTTTAAAAGCCGAAAAACATCGTCGAAACTCGCTTTCAGATATAGACTTTGAAGGATTAATGAGATTTTTTCTTATTGAATGCATATTGGATACGAAACACTGAAATGGTTAGGGGATGCGGCAGCCCAGTGGTCAAGGCATAGCATCATGGCAGGCATGTCATGAGTTCTAGCCCTGTACCACCAAAGACCCACCTTACAGGGCAGCGATGCACGTTAAATCTGTCGAGAGTTGAAACGTCCTCCCATTGATGTGGTAGTTAGGAGAGAGGGTAACCAGCTCAGGTGTCATCCACATCACTTGACCATGGTTCAAAATTTCGTGGTCCGTCGCCAAAAGCCCTCGTGTGGCTGAACAATGCGACTTTAATATTCACTGACTCAAATGGTTAAGTAATTAAAATCCTTTGCGAATAATAAAATGCGGGGAAAACATTTTCCTTTGTTGGTTGGTTGCCGTGTTGATGGAAAAGGAAAGTTATTTTCATATAGGATTGAAGGTCCTATATACCACTTTGGCAATATCCACATAGTTGTCCAAATACAGATCATCCTGAGGACATACATCTAAATCTCTGCAAGATCGCTAGAATGGCATAGCAAGAGAACAGAGGGTCAGGGCTTAAAGTATATTTTTCTCCTAAATAAGCTGATTCATCTACTTAAGGTTTAATTTATCTTATTTCTTCATATTACTATATACTAAATAAAGTAGATCTTTTAAAAGACAAAAGTATTCTATATTTTCTTACTAATGCACCATATTTTCGTTGTCAACTATACAATAAAAGCGCATATTATGTACCAATTATAAACATGCATTGTGTGCTTTATAATTAAAGATTGGTTGGTTTCTCTAAATTTTCAAAAATATATTAACGTAACATCACTACTGAAAATACGCTTCCTTTTCCTGGAAGCATCTTTGCAAAACGAAACATCACATTTCAAAATAAGACTCATCTACGAAATGAAACACAATGAGAGTACCAATTTGCCCTCGTTTCACGAAGTTCAAAATATCCCTTTTCAAAGCAATTTTTCACGAGCAAATTATTACCCAAATGTGTTTTGTCGTCTTTATTTCTTTGAGATAGATGTACAAAACAAAGAAAATTCTTCTTCTGTGTATAGAGACACGGGATGGGCAAATATCGCATCAATATACATGCATTTCTAGAAAAAAGGTTCTATAAATGATAGCTAAGAATAAGAAATGACAAAATAAATTTTCTTTTGATTTAAAGATGACAATTCCTATGTTATATGACTTGATTTCCGAGATTTGTTATAAATATAACAAATGGATATTTGCAATGTTATGGATATGAGAACAAAAAGAATGACTCCTTAAGAATGCATATTCATCCAGTTGCAGATGCATGTCCTTATATATTGAATCGTTTTCTTTTCATATTTATGTGGATTATTGTTTGCGTTAATATAATGAGAAAATTTGGGGGTTTTACTTTGAATAAATTATGGGTGAAGACATTTATGGTACTAGCATCTACATAGATGATTCTGCGCAAAAAGTAAATACCTCTTAATTCATGGGTCGCATATATATTGTACTCCATTTTAGTCAATATATACTGGGAATTGTTATTTATAAAATTTCTTGTGTATAAATTCATTTTTAAAAAATAAGAAGTTAAAAATGTTACCAAAGTAATAGGTCGCTTATACGAAAAACTTATAAGGTATGACAAATAATTTCAAAGTGCACAGTAATTCAAAAAACAAACAAACAAGAAGTATTCGATGAGCACATAATAAATGTAAAAGTATACAATGAAGTCATTTTTTTTCATTTTATAATTGTGTAGCCTCTAAGTAATAATTTTAAACTTATTTTACATTTACCGTTAAATCCGGCGTATAAAGCACACCTACACTTTCAGGCTGCAATTTTCAATTTTTAGGTATATCGCCATATAACGCGCACTTTTTACGAAGAAACCTTTATGTGCGTGCGCAATGCTCTTATATTTTTGAGTCCTTTATTTGAGGTATTACTTCAAGCTTTAGGAAACGGTGCAATATTTCTAGAACTACAACCCTTTAAGTCAGTGCTTCTCAAACTTTCAATACTGGCGCCCCCTTTTCAATCACAATTTTTATCGCGCCCCCTTTATACATAATAATTTACTGAATGCAATAATAATGCACTTTTACGATAAAGCAACAATATTTATTATAAACCGTACAAATTCATGACATAAGTATTAAATTTTGTATATGTTACTTTTAAGCAAAAAAGTTAAGTAATAGTATAATTACTAAGTTATTTTCCTTTCTCTGATTTTTAAATTGGAACATATTACAAAATGTGGTGGTTGCTTAGAAGACAAAATATAGATATCAGCTAAATATAGAAAATGAACTCAGAGGCTCAATTTCTTATCTTAAAACTCCTTTCAAAAACTTTGCTCTGTAAGACAAGCCCATGGAAGTAGCTAATAATTATTAAACTTGTTCTTAATTTAGTATTAATTAATTAGTCCTAAAATACTCTGTGCGCCACTCATACATTAAAAGCAGTGTTTCTCAAACTTTCAATACTGGTGACCCAATATTCAATCATAATTTTTGTCTCGCCCCTGTACAACAATAATGTATTTACTGCAATAAAAATGCACTTTGAGAGAGAGACGCTAAAGTGTTACAATACGATCTTAATTATAAACCGTACAAATTAATACGATAAGTAGATTAAATTTTGTGTATATTTTAAGTTATATATATATATATATATATATATATATATATATATATATATATATATATATATATATATATATATATATTTTAAGAAAATTACTTAAAAATATATATATTACTTAGAGAATTATGTTATTTTTCTTTCTCTAATTTTTAAATTGGAACAGATCGCAAAATGATGTATTTAATTAAGGATTTATTTCCTTCAGCATTCATTTCTCAAAGCACAAATGTCATTAGAAAAATAGTCTAGTCAATGTCGCTCTCTATCATATCCATCACATCTGGCATTATAGGGTACGTTTGCGTGAGTCTGGGCAAACTATCGGACGTCTGCACAAAACATGTAAAAATGCTTTTCCTCGTTCAATTCCAGTCAGTTTTGGTCGACTCGATACTCCTATAGCTACCGAATGTAGCTTGAATGTACATTTTTTTTAAATCTCCACGTTAATTGTAATTCACGGTAATTAAGTATTTACGGCAGTAAATTAAAACAATATCATACATACATTTTTAAGTCGTAAGCAAACATTCGACCATAATAAAGAATCAACAAGTACAGACGAACGAGCATGGTTCGAAAATTAAATCAAGGCGATCTTCTCAAAAATACTTAAATTTTGGATTTACCACTACTGAAGTAAATGATGGAAAAAAAAAGCCCCAGCTCGATATGTGTTAAAACTTACAAATCTGTAGAACAACATGTGAAAGTTGTTTTTAAAACATGTAAAATCATTTAGCTATGTTGGCAAAGAATTTTAAAAAGTATTTTCTGGATGAGGACAGCTTGGTAGCAAGTTACGAGTGGATTAGGGATCTATTTCAAGATACTCCAGAAGGGCTCTCAACTTCCGAAGAAGAAATCTTCATAGATTTCACATGCAGTGAAAAATTAAAAGGCAATTTTGTAATAAATCGCTCTTTGAATTTCGGGTAGAGTGGATGAGAATTATCTGTACTGAAAACAAAAGCACTTCGTATACTATTACCATTTTCAACATCCTACCTTTTGCAAACCGGATTTTCTGCAGTGGATGCCTTGAAGACAAAATATAGATCTCAGTTAAATATAGAAAATAACTCTTTAAGTGTCAATTTCTGATATTAAAACCTTCCTTTGAAAAACTTTCCTCTACAAGAAAAGCCCGTGAAAGTCCCTAATAATTATTAAACTTGTTCTTAATTTAGTAATAAGATTGATTGATTAAATATTAACGTCGCACTGTTCAGCTGCACGAGGGCTTTTGACGACGGACCACGTAATTTTGAACCATGGTCAAGTGACGTGGACGACACCTGAGCTGGCAACCCCTCTCCTAACTACCACACCACCAACGGGAGGACGTTTCAGCTCTCGACAGATTTAACATGCAACGCTGTCCTACACGGCGGGTCTTTAGTGGTACTGGGCTCGAACTCGTGACAAGGCAAGCCACGATACGATACCTATACCACTCGGCTACCGCGGCCAAATTCAGTAATAAGAAATTATTTATAAAATACCTTCTTCAGCACTGATACATCAAAAGTATACTGGCTGAAACACCGACTCTTCGCACGAGTTCATTTTTAAAAAATAAAACATTATTCTTGATATAATAGCTGAACTGTAAGGAGAGTAAAACTGTGTGCACGACATTGTATACAAAAATGTAAAATGATTTTTTTAGATAAATGCTATAATTGTAAATAACTGTTTAAAAGAACTGTAATTTTAAACCTCACACAATTAGCATTTAGAATTAATGTTAAATTATGAAAAAGAATATAAAATTCCGATGAAGAATAATTGTGTTACTTTTTAACATTTAAAGCGAGAAGACTTCAAAAGTTTAACCCGGGAGCAGGCGCGTACTCGATACTAACATTAATGGTAGTGCGGGGGGGGACTCAGTCACCCCAATCATTTGTTTAAATTATTTTTTACTGTACACGATACAAATCGGAATTCTAGTGAATATTTTAATTTATAGAAAAGTATACTTACCTTCTTTCAAGGACTATTCAATTCTTTGATGATTTGAGAAAATCCAATAAAACTGAACTAAAATGATTCAAAAGTACAAGACCAAAATATCGCAAAACTCAATTATTTACAATTTCCTTAAGCGAAAAGCAAACACATGAAAGATGGGAGGGGAACTAATATTGATAATAACCATACCATAAGATTGAAGGTCAAATTAACATTCAGATTTTTTATCCAGAAACTGAAATATTTTGACATCTACTAATTTTTAAGAAACATCTGTCTTTTAGGGGATCATAGCCTTTGTTGCTCCATATCCACAAAACCTGAACTGAACTGAACGTACTATGCAGCCTGGCTGAAAAGTGAATCATGACTTCCTTTTCTTTTTCTACAACTAATGTACAGTATTTCAATAATAATTGCAGCGGTGAATTGTTTATCTTCTTAGAATTTTTCTCAGGGTCTGGGTTTCGTTTTTCTTTTAACGAGTAATATTTTATGTTAAAACGTAATAAAAAAATCTCTCATTGAGGAAAAACAGCAAATAAAACAAAATGTTTTTTTTTTTTTTCTTTTAATTTGGTTTTGGGATCAAAGATAGCTATTTGATGACGGGAAAAAAGCTAGATAATAAATATAAATTATGCCAGTGTGTTGTGTGTATTTTTTTTATTATGGAAGAAAGCATTTTGTTTTACTTCTCTTTCCGGATATTTTTTTTAAAAAATCTTTAAATTTTCGATACGCTCGCGCCCCCTTGTATCATCGCGCCCCCCAGGGGGCGCGCCCCACACTTTGAGAAACACTGCTTGAAGTTCATAAGAGGAATGTTATTTCTTTTAAATAAATAGTATTTTTGATGCATGTAAAGGGTGTGTTTTTAGAGGTATAGAACTTTAAATTGCAATAAAACAACGATGTACTATTCGATTGACAGAAATTTTTTATTCGAAAGATAATCTTGGGGCATTACATTTTAAATATGATTTCTGGCATAGGACTACCACGGCTTGCTCGAATGTAGTCCAATCTGGATGTCCAATTTTCGATGACTTTTTCCAACATTTGTGGCCGTATATCAGCAATAACATGGCGAATGTTGTCTTCCAAACGATCAAGCGTTTGTGGCTTATCCGATAGACCAATGACTTTACATAGCCCCACAGAAAATAGTCTAGCGGTGTTAAATCACAAGATCTTGAGGCCAATTCTCAGGTCCAAAACGTGAAATTAGGCGGTCACCAAACGTGTCTTTCAATAAATCGATTGCGGCACGAGCTGTGTGACATGTTGCGCCGTCTTGTTGGAACCACAGCTCCTGGACATCATGATTGTTCAATTCAGGAATGAAAAAGTTAGTAATCATGGCTCTATACCGATCACCATCTACTGTAACGTTGTGGCCTTCATCGTCTTTGAAGAAGGATTCCACCAGCCCATAAAGTGCACCAAACAGTCAGTGTTTCTGGATGTAACGGTGTTTTCGACATGCACTTGTGGATTAGCTTCACTCCAAGTGCGGCAGTTTTGTTTGTTGACGTAGCCATTCAACCAGAATTGCGCTTCATCGCTAAACAAAATTCGCTTATGAAAATCGGGATCAATGGCAATCTCGTTTTGGGCCCATTCGACGAATCTACGCCTTTCTTGATGATCGTTTGGATTAATTGCTAAACCAAACTGAGAATAAATCACTTGACAGCTGTTAAATCGGTCGCCATCTTGGAAAGTAATGCCAACTTAAACTTTTATACCTGGAAAAAAAAACACTTTTTAGAAGTCTATTTTTTCTATGTTTATCCTTTTTTATTTTTTCAACCTCTCATTTTTATACCCTGCGTATAACGCGATTCCATAAATTTTGATCTTATTTGTTGTGTTAATAGTGCGCTTTATACGCCGCATTTTATGGCAATAAATTAGTATTATTTTCTCGAAAAACACTATGTTTATTTTTTAACATTGCTTTAATTATTAAAAAATACATATACGTTTCAAATTCATTTCGAAAGTATTGCAATGTTTTCTAAAAAGAGAACAAAAAAACTCACATAATTTTTTCACACGTTAACGTTAAAAGTTATTTGTACAATTTAATATATAAATATTCGTATAAGGAATCAACATTTAAATATCTTGCATACACCTGAACTGAATTATAGTACTATATACAATGCCTTCAAGAACATGAATAATTCATCCACTAAAGCTGTAAATATATTTCAGATTTGATTTGCATTCTGTAGAGTTTCTCTACATGCATTTGATATTTTAGTAAGGGTTAAAAGATTATAGTTAAAATAGTTTAAGCATTTCGTTTAATCTACCAACGTCTATTTACATTATTTCTTACTAAGTGCTTGTTGTTGCCAAACAAATATCTATATTACGAACTTTTAGTTTACAGTAAAAATTTAGACACACAAAAGTTCAGAAATGCTATTTTGAATACCTTAAAGTTATTATTTTAAGCACTGAATGCAATTTCCGATACGCTTTCCTTTTTTATGGGCATATTTTATTTCTTACTAAGTGCTTGCTGCTGCCAAACAAATATCTATATTACGAACTTTTTAATTTACAGTAGAAAGTTAGATACACAGAAGTTCAGAAATGTTGTTTTGAATACCTTAAAGTTATTATTTTAAGCAGTGAATGCAATTTCCAATACGTATCCCTTTTTTTATGGACATATTTTCCTTAAAAAAATCTCTTTGAATTTTAAGTTAGTAAATATATAGGGTAAATAAAAGTCCTGCACTATTTAACTACAGTATTTAGACATATGTTTTCTTTCAATATATTGTAAATATTATTATGGATTTTATAAAAAACATTTAAAACAGTAGATTTCAATGTGTACCCCCTTTAGTAGCTCGAAGAAGTCTAAGCGGTGTTTCAATTACTGTCCTGTGTTAATAGATAATTCATTTATACTCGTCTTGCCACTTCTAGGAAGACCCAGAATGTTATCTATTTATTTAAACTTTTTATATCATCGCTGTATTTATTTTGCAGGAGGAGGTTTGCTTCCATATTAACGTCGAAATATACACTGAAGTTTAACAGGCGATTTCGTTCGGTGAAACCAAACCACACATTGGGCTTTCTCTTGAATCGACGCCATTTCTGTAAAAGATTGTCTTTCTTACAAATGTTCACCCAAGTCACTCTTAAAGAAGAATTCGTGCTATATACTGTAAAACAAAACTACTAAAACTGACCTATCCAATGATACAAAAGTTACATTATTATTTTAAATGATTATTTTGTAATGAATTTTTAAAATCAGGGCAGGACTTTTACTGAACCATATATTTAATATAGCATATATTCTCAAGAAATGGTTTATAGTTTTTATATAAATTTTTAGATGACCAGAAAAGTTTAACAAATTTAACACCAGTAATTAAAATTATTGCATGATACAATGTCATTTTAAAATTATAATTAAATGTACACTTTGAAGTGGTTATTATCATTCTACTGAAAAGTCTCCTCGACATAATAAATCTCATTGTGATTCCCTTTTGCAACTTTTGTGATGGGGCCTTATCACGTTCTCTCTATTAATCCTCTTGGGGAATCTTTGGGGCTGGAATTGAGTTGTTTCATGCCCAATCCTCTCAAGAAGAAATAGCGGTATGCAGATTAGGTAATAGATATATAATGGAGCTTTAGTATTCGCGTGTTAAAAGAACACAATAGGAGAAGGATAAAAGAAAAGCCGAGATGCTGATCGCAGTGAGCTGATAGTAAGATATTAAATATAGAAGTATAATTATAGAACGGGATTTAGCATGTTGAGGAATCTAAGGCAGATAAATATTCTTAGGATAACTTCTCACAAAGATAGTGGTTAGGATTCCATGCACTATTTACTTAGAACTTAGAAAACACTCCTGATTGCATACCTAAAGAAAGACTTGTGTTGTTTGGATCAATATATTGGAATAGTAATAAATTATATATATTATGGCGAGTTTGGGTGATCAATTAATTCTTCCTACAAATCTAGGTCACGTAGCTGAAGAGATGATACCCCCGGGTCGGGGGGAATCAAACTTTGTAATTTCAATAAACATTTTTTTTTTCAAAATCAAATTAAATTCAAAACATATGCAATGTATTTACAATTCAATACATTTTATAAACTTGTTAACTGATGACTAAGTTTAATTTACGAGAACTACACTGATGGAAAAAATCATAACACCAAGGAAGACTTGTGTTACATAAATGTAATTTTGAAGGCATGTATATACATCCGAAAGATGGCATCGATTTAAGCTTTGCAAAGGATTTAATCAATAAATAAAATGAATTTACTATCAGATCGAAAATGTTAACTTAAAAATATTTATTTTATGGAACACTATTCCTTGGTGTTCTATTAAATAAATATTATTTGTCCGACTGTCCTCACTGAAGGTGGACCAATACCCGTTGTACAAGTTATGTAAATGTTTGTACTCATTGCTCAAATTGTAAAACTGTAATTTTGACGTTTTATGTAGTTCTGTTTATTACAACGTTTCTCACACTGTGCGGCGCGCCCCCGTTGGGGTGTGAGAACTCTACAAAGGGGAAGCGAGCGTAATGAAAAGTCAAAAACAAAAGATTATTTTTTTTTAATTTATTAATTTACTAAAAGTAAACAAACAAAATACATTCTGACATAAACAATAAAATACACATTTACACTGAGTATTATACTTGTAAATATATCAGTGCTACACAATGTATTTTATAATTAATTTCCCAATACTAAGTTAAGGACAAGTTTAATAATTACCAGTGACCCCATGGGCTTGTCATACATAGTATTATATGCAAAAATTAACACTTATCTTGATAATCCGTACGGTTTATAATCAATCCCTTAATTGCCGATTAAAAGTTACGGGGAGGAAAGGAATAAATAAAAGCAATAAAAAGGAGCCTCTGAAATGAGTAAATTCAACGCAAACATTGTCAAGGTCCTTTTATTCAATTCTAAAGCTTCCGGAATAATTTTATGGATAACAGTGCACAGAAAAGATCAAACTTTGAAAAGACGTATATATACGTCCGATGCAATTAGCGCACTTGAGTGAAACGTTTATATACGCCGGTGGCTCTTAAGAGGTTAAAGTCGTATCGTAGTTTTCACATCAAAATATATTATTATTGAATCAATATTTTGTCATTGAAAGAGGGGGGCGATGAAAATTATGATTGAATATTAGGTCGTGAATATAGAAACTTTGAGAAGCTTTGGTTTATTGTCAATCACCTTCAGTTAATCGTCCAGAAGTTTCATCGCCCTACACTTCAATGATAACGTCCTCAGATTTTGATGAAACCCGCAGCCCTTGCAGATTCTTGGAAAGTTGAATATTTAGTTTCGATGAGTGTCAATGAGCCTTCGAATGAAACAACGCCTTTCTTTTCATACAATGATTCTATTTCAGATAATCGTTGCGATATTTTTCTTATAGCTGCAATAATGTGCTATCGCAAATGTATCGACGACATTATATGAAACGGAGCTAATGGATGCCAATTCAGAGCTTACGTCACATGCGAAATTGGGATTGCAATCTTGACGATTTATCTTGAATGTTAACATTGTTGTCATAGGACGTAATTAATTTATTACAGCATCACGAAAAATTGCTTTTATAAAGAGAGAGAAATAAAAGGGGGTGGAATATATATATATTTCAAAACCTAGAAAATATCTAACAAGGAATAATAATTCCTAATTTTTATCATAATTTTAAAGGGAAAAAAGTCGATGTGAAGTCTTATTCTTGGGTTATTTCAGTAGCCCCGAAAAAAATACTTTTAATTAATTTGAAATGTATAATTTTCTTCTAAAATGACATTCGTAATAAAGCTACGTTTTTATGTAAAATACTTCCTTTGTATATTCGCTGTAAGAAAAGAATCGAAACAGAAATAATTGAAATGATTGTAGAATTTTCATTTCCCTTTTGAAATAAAAATTCAATATGATCCATCTTTACTTAGGAGTTTTTCATAAAATATGTTTGGGTATTTTAACAATACAATTCCTATATTTTCTCATCACTTTCATCTAAAAATTATTTGCACAAAATTATTTTTCGCAGAAAAATGAACAAACGTTTGAATAAAAAAAATAAGAGTTATAACATACCTGAATGATTAGAAACATATCCAATATTAGAGGCATGCTTTTTTTGTCAAAGATTGAATTTTAGAAAGGCAAACATTACATATATATATATATATATATATATATATATATATATGTATATATGTATATATATCATAACAGGACTAGAGAAAAACAGATAAAGTACATCACGTATGAACGAATTTAATATCGTTTGACTTTGAAAACATCAAAGATGTCTATGACTATATATCAAAGGAAATATTTAAACGTAACCCAAACGAATGTATTTATTACATATAAAAAAGGAAATGTAGCATTTTGCATTAAAAATATAAGTTGGTTTATCGAAACTGGTAAGCATAACTATTTTTTAAAAGTTATACACGTTGGAAAGCAATACCATGTATATAAACTAACTTAAAATATAATTAGATATGCAAACAAGAATTTAATAACTAGATTTATTATAAAATTTTCAATATATATACTTAAAACGTTAAATCAATATTAAAGTAAATGCAGCTTGTATAATCGGTACTTTTCAGTTTCGCCAGTGAAAATCACTCCAAGTAGTATTTATTGGCGATAACACATAATGTACATGTAAAAAAGTTATAAATTATGTTCTCATTTCTTTTTCATCTATTTTTGGATGCATTATCAAAACACCTTTCTGATAGAATCAAACGCTTGCCCTAGTGAAGCGAAAAACTAACAAAAAAATATTTACATTGGCCTCTCGTGTCCACTCAACATAATCCAAACACCAAAATGAACACTTAAACAACTAAAGTAGAGTTAAATTCAGTTTCAGCAAGCGACTGCTGTCCATTGTATTTCCAGTTAACTGTTATTTATTTCTGGAATAATCCGCTTCTATCATATGTCATGACACCATAGATTCAGCAGAAATCTCGTGAAACATCCATATGACCGCCAAGTTGCTGAAACTGATGCCAACATGGATGCATCACCTATATTTCACCAACTTCCCTTTGAAACGTCCTTACAAAAATTGATAAAGTTGCTGGTTAAAATTATATTTTTTATCATAAATAATTGAAACAAAAAATAATATTAACTTATTAAACATCCATATTTAAATTATTTACACTATTTTAAAATCAAGTTAGGCCCTAATTACTTAAATTTTGTAATATTTAAAACCGAAATCTAAATGAAATGTGAAATCAATTAGCAAAACAACTTATATTTTCAGTTGGTTTATTAGTATAACGATAACTTCATGACTTGATGGGGGTTTTGAAAAATACTGACCCATTAAAACTCCAATACAAAAGCACAAAATTTACTTCTGTCCATTAAATTAAACTTGTTTCCTAAATGGACATCTTGGGAATCACCGTTAGATTTGTTGTGAACTCTTCCCCATTAACTGGCCAACAATCTGTTTAAGACAAGACTATGAGTAATTAACTAACTTGGTAAACCCATTAGTTATTTATATCGACAAGGAACCTGTCGATAAATCGTACCACATCTATCAATATTCAAAGTGGTATTGTAAGATAATGACATATTAAATGCCCTTTGCAGAAGTTAAATTGATACTTTGTGCAATCAAATTATAACGGTATATTAATCATTTTAACTATTTGACTTTTATTTGTTTTATGAATATGTAAGGGAAAAAAAGCATGATATACTGGCTAGCGTGTCAATATTTCTGTGCTTTAGAATATTACCTTGATAACTGAAGGATAATTGTTTTCATTTTGTCCATTAATTTATGGGAGAAAATAAGTATTTTTAATTGTTCTTTTTAGCTAGATCAATGAATACAAAGTGCACTAGTAACGTACGTTAAATATAAAAAAAGTTAGAGGAATAATTAATTTATAGTTGTTTCTCATATGATTTTATCTACAATATACTACTTACTCACATACATATTCAACATTATAAGAATTTCTTATACATAGTTCTATAATAATAGGGAATATATCTGATATAATTTTCGATTGCTTGTTGTCATGGTAACATCAATATAATCGAGTAACACCATTTGTCCCACAGATCATATTTATAGGTAACTGATTATGTATGTGTTTAGTAATCTTTTTTTAATAATATACATAATAACGATATTTATTATATTTGGAATATAATCTTTATGAATAAATCACAAACTGCAATATGTACTTTTGAAAAACATTATTTGCGCACCGTACTTAAAAAGAAAAGGAGGAAATCGTCTGGAAAGAATTAGTCTTACAACGCTTTCAAACTCTTTAAGTGTAAGTGTTTTGTGTTTTTGCAGAAAATACTATTATTTTAAGGGAAATAAAAAGAAATATGAAATATTTTTTTCAATATAAAACATATGATCTATATATCAGGTTTCTCAAGTAGGAATTCCGAGTAAAAATATTTCAATGGGCCCATGAGCAATTATAAAAATATGATACTAACATTAGCATTTCATGTGAAGTAAGAAATTTGAAATTGAACAGCGGCGAATAACAGTTATATATTTCGAAATGTGGAATCCATTTAGACTGAATGAAAATCACATATATAAGGATTGTAAAATATATATTATATAATTGTATGTTACAGAATACACCATAACATTCTGAAATTTATTAAAATATGGAAATCCATCATTGTAATAAATATACAATAGAACATCGTTTATCCGAACGTTTATTATCCGGAGCATCAAATATCCGGACCAGTTCTTTTTGTCAACAGTATGTACTGTATATGAATACATTTTCGAGCACCTTCAAGGTTCAGCAGTTGTTTCACGTGGGGCTAAAAGTAATGGGAAAACCCAAGATCAGGGATATTTGAGACGTTTCAGTTGTGTGATTTGGTAAATATCTGCGTAGAGAGAATATTAGGCCAGTTTGTTTCCAGGTAAGGGGGTGTATACGTGCTCTTTTGTGAAGTGATATGGCTTCGAATTCAAAACGGAAGCGCGACGTCTTGAACATAGAGACAAAAATGGAAATATTGAACCGTCTCGCAAAGGGAGAAAGTGGAGCGTCTCTAGCACAGTTTTACAATGTTGGAAGGTCAACAATTGCTGGCATAGAAAAAAAGGTCCATCAAATGCTGACGCATTTTCTGCTTTAGAAACAGCTATGTAGTAGTCCGAGCAACAATCATAGTGCTGTCCTACTCAACTACTGGTGCTCAAAAGAATCAGAGATCATGCAGCGAAAAAACGAAGGTGTACAATGGTATAGTGAAAAATAAGTGATTATTTCCCACATTAAAGGTAAAATTGCGTCATTTTGCACCTATTATGATTTTTCTTCAAGCACGTTTCTCGCACCTGATGACTTTCAATATTCGTATAGTGTCCGGTTTTCTACATAGCATGGATCGCATTCGGTTATACAAACAATTACGTGTCAGAACGGTGCCTGGTCCTAATTGATTCGGATAAACGACGTTCTATTGTAATCTTTTTCCCAAATAAAGGCATAATTTTCTTCAAGAATTGATAGAAAACCAAAGAAAGACAATCTACAAAGTGGCTGCATAACTTTGAAAATGATATAAGGGTAATTGGAGCAAACCGATGGAGAATTATTGCACCAGATAAAGACCAGATGTGGAGAGCGCTTTGCGAGACAGGCCTGGCCTGCAACAGGCTGTAGCGCTTAAGAAGAATATGCGGCATTTTTAGTTAGCTTTATTCATGTCAAATATGAGCAATAGTTTAAACTGTTTTCAGAGATAAGAATAGCAAATAGAACCGAAGTCTTAAATGAAGAAAAGGTACACCAACACAGAAAGTAGGCACCTAACATGTAAATACGTCGTGGGAATTTAAAGTACAACATTTGTAATAGACATATGAGATAGAATAATATGGGAAGGGGTTAAGTCAGCATTTCTCAAACTGTGCTGCCCGCCCTCCAAGGGGGGAGGTATAATTCCACTACGAATGGGGTGAGAGCCTATTGAAAAATCGAAAACAAAATATCATTTTAAAAATATTATTAAGCTATATTGAAAGTAAACAAACAAAATACATTCTGACATAATAGAAAATAAACTGCATAATAGGTATAATTATCAGTGACCCCATGGGCTTGTCATGTATTAAATTATATACAAAATTGTAACACTCATATTGATAATTTATATGATTTACAATTAATCTTTTAACTGTCAATTAATAATTAAGCTATTCGCTCCCTGTTGCCACCGTTTTCCATGAAGGCGTGCCTATATGATGTGCTGCGGGGGGGAGGAATAAATAAGAAAGTCCTTCGCAAATACTGTTAAAGTCCTTTTGGTGCGCTTCAAAGCCTTCGGATTAACTTCATGGATAGCAGTGCATGGAAAAGTTCGTACTTCGGAAAGACGTATTTATACGTCTGAGGCAATTAACACTTTGGTCGAGTGAGACGTTTATTTCCGCTGTTGGTACTTAAAAGTTTAAAGTCGTATTGTATGTTTAACGTCAAAGTATAGTATTATTGGATAAATACATTGTTATTGTGTGGAGGTGGGTGCGATGAAAATTATGATTGAATATTGGGTAGCAAATATTGAAAGTTTGAGAAACACTGGGTTAAGCATATGTGAGTTAAAAAAAATGTAGATTAAAAGGGGGTTGTTATTGACTATACAGCACATTGATTCAACGGTTAAAAATAGGTTCTTTACAAAACTAGAAAAAACAACAGCCTTAAGCCGAAAGTCCAGTATTAGTTATGTTATTTTAATTATAAGTGATGTTTTAGGTATGTACATAAAATTTTTGTTGCTTATATAACTTAATAGAATGTGTCACTTTTTTTCATTATCTTTAGGTACTTGTGACCCAACCCGAAAAGATGCTAGAGGCCCAGTATTCCGCATGGAGCCTCCATCGAGAGTCGAATTCTCTAACAATAGCGGCACAGAGCTGAGATGCAGTGCTGATGGTTATCCATCGCCCAGACTGAATTGGCTTACCCGAGAGGGAGGTACAGCTAGAGATGTACCCGGGTTGCGTCATACCAGATCTGATGGAACTTTGGTATTCCCCCCATTCCCGAGGTCCGAGTATAGGCAAGATGTACACGATGCGGTGTACCAATGCTCCGCCTCCAACCCAGCCGGCACTATCCTTAGTAGAGAAGTCCATGTTAGAGGAGGTAAGAATTTATAGCTTATTTAACATGTATGGAATTCAAACCTCTAAGAATAATTAAAAAAAACAGAAGCTGTATTGCTTGGAAAACTTCTTTCCAGAAGGAATCTATATTCTCCTAATGGTATTTAATAAAGGGGAACTACTACTAATTTGGTTGTTACTGAGCAGTTTTATCTTAAGGTGTCCGACTACGTTCGGAACCGTGATTTTAAAAAAGCGCATAAATGGATAACTTTCATATTTAAAGTCACTTAGATTAGAATATACGTATAAAATTGTTTTAAAGACATTTTGACAAAAAAAAATATTTAAATACAATATTTCGATAACAAAGAATAACCTTTTTCAATATGTTCTCCTTTTTGTGAAAAATGCTTCGATTATAATAATATTTTACCTGTATATACCTCAGACCTCTGTGCAGAGGTTCAACTATGATTTTTGAAAAGCCACATAATTTTCAGAGTTACTACCAAATGAAATGATTATCGGCGTTTTTTTCTTAAAATTTCTCCCCTGTGTTGTCGTAAAGTATGGATAAACCCACTTGTAAGTAATATATTTCAAAAACTCTAGTTCAATGCTCCGCAACCTATTTATCGCTGCGGACCGGTCAACTTTTGATAATTTTACCGCCGCCCGCTGAGGGTGGAACACGTTGATTGTTTATATTTTAGATTGTTTTGATTTAACAATTTTCATTTAGTCACATTTAAATATGCCTTCAGAATAAAATATAACACCAAAAATGAATAAAAGTGATTTAACGTTTAATATAAAGTGATTTTCGTGGAAAGTTGCGCAAATCCGAGAGAAATGCACCACTTTAAACAAAATGGCAATAGTTTAATGTTTTTTAAACGACCCGGCACCATTTGATCCACGGATGGGTGCCTGTCCCCGGACGGGAGGTTACGGATTACTGCTCTAGTTGAACCTCTGTAGAGAGGTCTCTCAGCTATGTACAGGCAAAATATTCTTATAACAGAAGCATTTTCCACAAAAGGAGAATATTTTGAAAATGGGTCATTCTATGTTAATTTTTTGTCTAATATTGTACTTAAATTATTTTTTACTATAATAATATTCTTAAAACAATTTTATGTACATTGTCTAACCTAAGTGACACTAAATATCATAAGTATTATCAATTTATACGCTTTTGCAAAATCATGGTTCCGAACGTAGTCGAATACCTTAAAGGAATAAAAGATTTTTTTCATATTTTAAGATCAATTTACGATTATTTTTTTAAAATAATGTCTATAAATTTTAATAATTTTTACTTGGCGTTATGTATTCCAAAACACAGTACTATAGTACAATAAAATATATTACAATCAGATTGAATTTTTTTTTCGTTTTTTGAAAAGCAAGAAAATGTGTCGGGATTTTATATTTATTGCGCCAAAAATGTACAATTTTCTGTTGTCATTGGTAATATGTAATGTAAGACTGAAGTTTATCAAATAAGAAGTTAGATACACACACATTGATCACTCTATACTGGAAACAAAATCTATTAAATCTTGTTACATAACTTTGAAGCATCTATTCTAGAAAACCATTAAATACTGAATTAAATATCTTTGAGTATGTTCTTGAATCTTATATTAAAGAAAACCAATAAGTTATGTAATAAATACTCTATGGGCATACTCAACATTTTCATATCTTTGGTACTCAAAGCTTTGAGTAAAATCTGCAGTATGTGGTACAAATATTTTTAAATTAAATAAACATTTGTGTGTGCAAATTTCTCTGGGTGAAACCTAGTTTTTCACCTGAAAGCGGAATTCTTATTTTTGTAGAAGTTTTTATAGATGAAAACTACGATGAGACAAACTACAAAAAAAAAATCTGAAACATTAATGAAAATTTTAATTTCTGATTTGAAGAATATGAATAAACACTTTCTTTATCTTTGATTCAAATTTTTTAAAAACTAATATCAAATCATCATTTTGTTCCCTTTATTTAAGATTTTTTAAGAACGTTCATCATGTAACGAATTTTTTATTCACAGAATAGCTTATTATAATGTGCTGATACATCACTGAAAACATTCCCGTTTAACACAACAGTTCCTTAAAATCGATACATCAAATAAATTTCTAAAATTTACATTTTAGTTTAAAATATCATTTCTAAATTCTTCATTATTTTCTAAGGTATAACATAAATTGTTTAGATAAATTGTTTTTTCGAACATGATTCAAACAAGTGTTGAAAGATATTTTTCCTGTTATAAGGATTTTTAATTTTATAAGTTCTGAATATTATACTGTAAAATAAAGAGAGAGTAACTTTAAAATAATTATTCATCACATTTTTTTAGCAAAAACATAAAATAAAAGAACTTGAAGATTTATACAGTGTTTTAAATGTCTCGTTTGTGTGCTTTGATTTCAAGACATAAAAATACATATTTATAACCAATACATTTTTCTCAAAAATTGTGTGCATTAAATTATAGCGTACTAAGCATTTGAAATTTTATATCATAAGCCCATACATTTAAAAAAATCATATAAATAATGTTTATAGTAAAATGTGAAATATATGTGCACTTATTAATCAAGAAAAATAACTTGAATTCTAAAAAAAAATCATTCTGCAAAGTTTATTAGTACAATGAATTAGTTAATTCAGGATTTTATTTCTGAATATGAAATGAACACAGAGAAAATTTTATTTTAGATTTAAATCATACGAAATTAAAATAATTATGAAAGGTTTTCGTATATAACTGACTAAAACCAGTGCACATGTTCCCTAATTTTTTAACTGTAAAAAATGTAGACTAAATATAGATATACTCAAGTTAATTTTAATTTATAGCTGAAAAAGTTTATTTTGATTGACAATAGAAAATATTCACGGTTATTACTAGACTTACAAAATTGCTACCATTCTAAAGTTATTCTTTAACAAAAAAAAAAAACATACAATTTTTTCCTCTATTTAGAAAAAAAACCATTCGTTTACAAAATTCAACCTTCACTAGCTTTTGTGTTTTGATAGATATTTTAAAATTTCTTTGAAAAAACTAGCAAAAGAAAATGTTTTTTGATGAAACATATATTTGCACTCGTCCAGTAACGCATTATACTATTTCTTCCTTTCCGTGATCATATTTCGAATAAACAAAACCAAAACTATAAAACACGGACCGATACGAATCTAGATTACCTTCCACAGATAAAGATAACGCAAAAATTAATGAAACACATGCACTTAACTATAATTGCAATTGCCTACCCCTTAAAATATGTAGCAGTAGAACTAGATAGAACGAAAGAAACGCTAGCCATGGCGGAAACGGTTCATAATTATTCGTTTGTTGGTAGAGCAAACAATTACGTCTATCTCGGTATTAGTGATAAGCTACAATCTGTTTATTCTAAGAAATGATAATATGGAAAATGGGGCTTTTTAGCGTCGAACTTAAGCTCATTAATTAGTAACGTTAATTGGAAGATGGGTGTACACAACCTTTGCTTTCGTGTCTACATTTAGATATCTGAATGCCAAGCAAATTAAACTATGTAATGCTAGAAATTCTTCAGTTTTGGAATGAAACAGTGTGCATTGATTTGAAAAAAGGGCGAAATGTTTACTCTATTTTCTTTGTTTTTGTTAAATTTGAAGATTCGAGTTTGGCTGTGGAAAATATCTCTCGTATCTAAGAATTTTAACTTATTAAATATCAGTCTTTGGTGTTTCGTGTGAAAAAGATTACCTACCTTCCATGTTTTACAAAATTCCGTGTGTAAATTTCCGCTTACATATCAAGATTATCCTAGTATTTCTTTTTTTTTTTTTTATTTTAAATATTATTCTATAGTTTCGTAATATATATTTTTTTTTTAAATTTAGAACAAAAACGAAATTACCATACGCTTAATTTGTACAGAAAAGGGTTAACAAATGAAAATTAAAAAATAGAATACTATTCTTCAAACAAAATTAAGGTATCCGAACACGTTGAAAATGCTGAGGTCAATACATATATTTTTGTCTATTATTTTATTGAATAAGAGCTATCTTTTGGCTTTACTAAAAATACTTTATTTTGTTACAATCAATTTTTATAAAGTTAGGAAGACTGAAAGTGAATCTTTGATCTACCAGTAATAGGCATTCAAATTGCTTAAAAATCTATCATGAGTCTGATAATTCAAAATGTTACGAATGTATTTCTGTAAAACTTTTTGAACCTGATATTTATGTTATTTTCTAGAGAATGTACTAAAACATTTCTTATTGTATGGATATGTTTTTGAGTTATATGACTTGTTATTTAAGAAATGGTCTCATGAAGAATGACACATTTCTTATTATGTTTACTCAATCAGCTCTAAAATTTTCAAATTTTAATAAAACATCAAAATTTTAGTACATTTTCTAGTTTTCTCTAACTGCAATGAAGTTTTTAAAAAATATCGTCAAAATTTCACTTATAACTGTGATTTTTTCAAAATGTAAGTAATTTATTTTAAATATAGTTAGTTAAATATTAGTATTTATTAGTTTTGAGTCCTAAAAATGCTTTTATTATGATTAAATATGCTATTTTGTTAAAAGTACTCCGAAGGTGTTCGGATAGCATAAAATAATAATTCCAAGTAATAAATTATGTTGCAAGGCTAAAAACATTTGATTAAAATTGAAAAATTTAGAAATAAACTCTACGAATCGCACATTCAATCAGAGGTGTACAGATGAATCTTATAGGTAATAGAGGGATTACATTTTTAAAAGCACGTTGAAAAAAGCACGAAGACGTCATATCGTTGATAAAAATTAAAAATGTGTTTGTGTACATTGGGCTATCCCTATTATTTTGTATACGCCACTGTATTCACTAATTACGAAACTAAAGCAGACAAAACGTTTATTTTAATATACCTAATTGTTATTAGGTTAAATCAATTCTCTAAGCGAGTTATTAATTAAATGCTGCGTAATTATGCACAGCTGTAAATGACAATAGGTTACAATAATAATCAATGTTAATTCCTTCTATTTAAAAAGAAATAAAGACATTTTGTAGGTCCAAAATACATTAAAATATACAGAAGAGAAAAAAATAATGTAAATTTCGTTAATAGCAGGAAGTAAAATATTACCTTTTACCAATTTCGCTAAAAACATTTTTGCTTGGTAACATTATTTTTTTTTTTTTTGAAAAAATACTACAAGAAATGATAGCGTTTGATTATAAATTGAGCTTTGATCAAAAATCAATTTAATTTACGTTGAAATTAATTCTTTAATTAGTTTACTAATTAAATTCGTTGCT